>PKRV01001244.1:512223-559452 GCA_003709505.1 Hyphantria cunea
CAAATCGGTTTTCCAGATTTGACTGGAATTTTTCAGATCCCATCTCGACTTGGAGCAGAGTTGGTCGGAGCCTGGACTTCATCATGCGGACACGTTCAGCCTTGAAGTTGATATTCAGAGAACCTCGGACTAGTCGGTGATCGCTACCGGTGTTAAACCTATTGAGCACTGAGACGTCTCTGAATATGTGCCTCCTGTCCGTTATGATGAAATCGATCTCATTTTTTGTCATAGCGTCCGGGCTTTTCCACGTCCACTTTCTTTGGGGCCGCTTCTCGAAAAATGAGTTCATCAAAAATTTACATATCAGTGAAGAGTATTTTTATATGAAGTTCAAATAATTTTCTCCAGACGGGTCTAATAGGTACTAAAGGCGTGCCAAAAAGTTCACTATACTGCACTTAAGCTCCGTTCAGACCACCACTCTCGACGGACAATCTTATCTTAATCTGAACAGCTATTTATAACACTCAATCACTCAGTTATTACACTCATTATGCATTAAATATTAATTATAGATGCCGAATTACATATTAGAAACAATGGGTCGACCTCACAATCTGTAAGTACTGTAATTCGTATGATTTATTCATATCAATCAGTGTCAAACTAAAACGAGGTGTAAAGTTTCATTGCCGTGGGAGAGTGACGCTTCGGCACTAATGGGTCTGCTCGACAGGAGTGATCCCACGGCCTCCCAGAAAACCGGTGTGAAACAGCACTTGTGCTATGTTTCACCGTCCCAGTGAGGATACCGGAGGCCCATTTTTTTTTTATTTGGTGGAATGCCTTTACGCACTTCGCTCCCCCCCCCCCTGCGGGGACAGGGGGTTCGCTTCGTGTGGGACTCCTGACTGACTCGCCAGACTACCCACTAAACCACCACGGTGTGCCACACTGCGCTTGAGACGGGAGAGATCCGGGAACCGCTTTCTTATGTCATTCAGACCCAGGATACCGGAGGCCCATACCCCAACCCCTCCCTCCATCTTTCTCCCAATCACCCAAAGGCTGCCAACGCACTTAATGCACGCCTATGATGTTGCAGGTGTCAACCTGCCTGACGCCTGGTCGCCTGACGGTAACCGCTTACCATAAGGCGATACATCTGCTCGTTTGCTCCCTATTCCATAAAAAACACACATCTGTCTATACAAATAAATACAATTGAAGTATCTGTTTGTAACTTTAAATTAACAGCAATTCACTATATGGTGTAATACTTCAGACTGTTCTTACATGAAAAGCATTTTTTTAAATTTTTGTCTGTCAATTAGTTTATGGAGAGCGATCTCAGGTATGCTGCAATGATTGATAATGATGATATCAGAAGTAACTAAGGCTAGTTTTTATAATCTAATTTCGCCCCGTGGCGTTACCCGCGTTTGTTATTGTAGCAAGTTATAAATAAATCACACACAGACACAACAAATGATCATGCTAAGCACAAAAGGCACAGAACAAATAATTATTTTGACTGCACGGTTGGTCTAGCGGTTTAAGTTAAGCGATCGCCACGTCGCACTGATTTGTGGATCCAAATCTCTCGTTGTACACTTTGTGTAATCCAGAAATTGTTTATCTGTCTGGGTGTTACTTGTGTCCGTTTCATGTATGTTTGTTAAGTTCCCGCTACTTCGGATGAATATTCCTAATACTGCAGTTGACTGTTTAAAACAAATTGCATCCACGATATGCCGTAGAGGCAGTTTTTTTTTTTAAAGAGACAATCCCGTTTTAGGAATATACATTCCTGTGTCACGGGGATCTTTACAAACATACATGAAACGGACACAAAGTACACCCAGACTTAGAACAACAATTTATGGATCACACAAAGTGTTGTCCCATGTAGGATTTGAGCCCACAACACTTGGCGCAGTAGGAAGCGGTCTGGCGACCACTGAAACCACTAGGCCAACCGTGTAGTCAGATTTCATCTATGACTGTTAAACCAGTCATAGATCAAATGAAATCAAATCATTTATTACAATTAATGACTTTTTTTTACAATTTTCTCTTATTTCCCTATTATATAAAGATTTAAAAAAGACCATACAATTCTTAGTAATAAGAGGTTTTCGATGACGACCTTACTAATATACATTGTGTTACAGTCGTCAGCTTCTTCAATCCTAGACTATTGATTACCTAATGATAATTGTCAGGTTTTAAATTTCAAAATTGATAACAACATTGTTAAAGACAAAACTACTTACTAAAAATAAAACTCAGATACAATACAAACTATCATGCTTAACGAATCAAAAGCACAAAAGACAGTACGAAAACAGGCAACAAGAATAACCTCGATTACTATGTGTATTATAACAGTAATAGTGGACTTCACCCATGTTACACAGATCAATAGTTGCATATACCATAATAACCACAAATTAATTTGTTCCACTTTCTCTAAATATTTACATATCAAAACCGCAGACTTACAAGGAAACTGGAATTTATAATCTTTACATAATGTTTATTCGACAAAAGCGAATTGCATAAATATGTAAGATTTAAAACCAAGTTTAATTCGTTTCTGAGTCAAATTTAATGCTTTGTTTCTACTGTTATATCATTTTGTGTATACAACGCCAAGTTATCATAAGAAGTGTCTAACTTTGAAGCTAATTTAAACGTGGAAGATGCATAGCTTGGCACATATGATCCTATGTTCCTAGACCCTATCTAGGAACAAGAGTTATTATACTCGGGTTTTGGAACTTGCAACGAAAATAATCAGAAAAAAACTGGAAGAGTTAGAAATATAATAAGTCCACTTCGCTCTGCTCTGTAGCAAAGCGCGTGAAAAATGAAGTATGAATAAGCAGACACCATTTTACAACAGGGAAGCACAGCTGATATAAATTATTACGAGTCCCAAGTAAGCTATATTTGATTTCTTTAGCCATCAAGAAAGTCGCCCTAGTTGACAAAGATCTCCAGATGGCGACGGCGGAGCGTGACCGAGAGAGTTTTAGTACTCTCCCGGTCTGCCAAGCCCGGCAACGGGCCAGGTATCTCAGTTGACTCGCCGCCGGAGATCGTAAAATGATCTCCATCCTCCATAAACCCAAGCAGATGAGGCCATTTGTCACCCTAGCAGAAATAGGCCCGGGTGGTGGCGCGAACGCTATGGAGTGCGCGCGCCCGCCTCCTTTTGGGGAAAATAACGAGAACATCAGGGTTCCCACATATGAAGGTGCCATCTACAAGTCGTAAGGTACGTCGGGATTCCAGGGTTCTCCTTTCTAGGGTACAACTTGTTCCCCGGCTTCTAGTACCGAGACGGCGTGCGGTTTTAGTAGGTTCGAGTCCGACATAACTACCCGTCGATAAACGGGGGATGACCGCTAAGAAAAAAAAAATGAGATTAGTATACCAACACAGATGTAAGCTATTCAGTATTATACCACGTTAATTTTACCAAAGACTACAGCCTAAGTTAACTGGAGTGCCATGGCCTGATAGAATCCTTTTTTTGTTACCGAAATTCCAAAAGGCAATAACTCTGGGGAGACGAAAGCTCTGGAGTTGTTAGGTGGCCATCACTATGAGACCGCAGTACACTCATCTGATGACTTATCATTTTTGTTGAATAATCATTTTTGATTTCGTCTTTCTACTCAGACTTAAATTAAATCTAGGTTATGCAAAATAAATCAACAGTAATCCAAAAAAACCTAGGAAGTAGTTAGTACTGAAGTAATTTGTCAATGAAACGGGTTTCATTGGACTGGATACCAGTTCTGATTGATCAGGATCAATCAGAACTTATATCCAGTAAACAGTTAATAATATTAGAAAAAAATACAGTTCGCTGATTGGCTGATATCGACCTTTCTCGCTAATGCACCCGCTACTTGACCAATCATGTTTATCAGAGAATGCAAGGTCAGGTCGACGCCGACGCGTGAAGGGAAATCAATTGTCTTCATATGACGTCACAACTTAGTCCCAAGGCGATATATGTAAATTATATGTATTAGATTATACCTAGGTCTTGACAGCTGTTCTCGTTGACTACAGCTTATATTGATTAAGTAATTTATGTGAGGCTTTAGTGATATGGGCTAAGGTTTGCATTACTTTTAATGGGTTGATATTAATTTGAAGGTAATGTAATAGCGTGGTACGATAGTCGACTAGATTAATGATTAAAATCAATGGCAATAGGTGTACCGTGTTAAATATAAAATTACTGCACTTGCACTGAACTAATGATACATCAATGCATAACTGAACAAGCAACAACGCGAGCCAAACCACAAGCAACAACTAGCTAGTTTCGGAGGTTCTAACAGTGTTTTATGGTATTTTACTAGAAAATTCGGTAAAGAAAATTTTCTTCTTACTGCCCTTCCGAGTAGTCGTCAAAAAGGAGATAGCTAACACTTTTTGCGTCAATAAATCCTGCATCGCGCAATAGAAGTTCTCGCGCCGCCGCGCAACGTCAACCATGGGGCAGTGGCCCACCACGTAATGGTCACCTCGCCTGGATGGAGGATTCTCCCTTTTTATTTTAGGGACATGACACTCTCCACACCTTACAGTAAAAAAAGACCAACTGGATCCAAAATAAAAAGAAAGCGATATTAATATAATATAAACTAGTGATTTTTAAAACACAAATCTTTTTTTTTAGATTTGAAGGTAAATGTGGCAGTATGAATAAAACTATGTTTTATTTGACTGCACGAGTGGATCAGTGGTTCAAATAGTCGCTACGTCACTTTCTACTGCGCTGATTGTTACGGGTTTTGGTGGACAACGCTGTGTGATCCACAAATTGTTGTTCTATTTTGGGTGTTCCTTGTGTCCGTTTCATGTATGATTGTAATGCGGGAGCTGTTTCCTCAGAAGTTTTATGAAAAAAAAACATTGAATATATTTTTTTTTATTTATTGGTACTTTATAAAGTATACACTAAATTAAATGTAAGATGCCACATAAACTCTTTCGAGTTTTCCGTGCATCAGTGTCATCACCAAAGCATATTTAAATCTCAAATTCTTCAACATATAAAACAATATAAACAGCATTCCAGAACTCAACAGGGATATACACAGTTATAAATTAGAGAGGGTAGTTATTGATATTTATATTTATCTACTACCTTACTAAAATGCGCTCATCACCGGCACCGAACATGACCGATCGTTGCCGATCGGCGATCGATGATCCGATCACAATATTCTTTTATGCAGAGACATTTAACACGTTATATAATAATAATAATAATAATAATAATAATAATGTATTTATTTTTCACAATACAAATTTACACTAACAATTCACAGTTTTCGTATCACATATAATTTCAAATAATGCACTGCTGATACTTAAAAAGGAAAACCTGTGCTATAAGTAATATATACATATACATAATAATGTATATTGAATAACTGAAATAATGGAATTTCTTGGTGTTCAAAATATTTCTAAAGTTAACTATTGTTATTTTTTATAATTCTATTGAATAAAGAGAATATTAAATTGCATACCAAAACTGAGAATTTCCGAACATAACAAATAACAAGAGAAAAACCTATAACTTCAAAGAATTTATATTACCTATATCACCGGGCAAATATTACGAATCTATCGACACCTCATTTGTTACAAACGGTTCAGTCTACTACTTTGGAACATACAAACATACATAGACCACCAAAACAATTACCCTTCCTATTAGTTTTGCTAAGAAAAAAATTTTTAAGCCCTAGAATTTGTCCCTAGGGCCTCAAACTAACTTAATACAGATTTATAATTACTATACCAAAGACGCAATCAAAACAAAAATTAAGTCATTAATTATTTCCTTACAAGTTGCACATTGGTAATTAATTAAGTTCTATCCAAGTAATACAAAGTTCAAAATCGTGTACCACGTTCATAACATACTTATAACTTAGAATAACTTACTCGTTAAGTAGAATCGTGCCAGTAAGTGTACTGGAACTATGAAGTAGTGTTTATTTGTTCTTGGATCGTGAGATTTATGACTAGATTTAAACTAACTAAATTTATATGTTTTAAACTAACTTGATAAACTAATATACTTATGCGTCGCATTCGTATTTCACACTTATATTATAAAATACAGGGCCAGGCTGGCGACCTCCGAGAAGACGACACAGAAGCCAGCATAGTAGATATGGACGTGTCTACTAAAAATCAACCCAACGGCGATGGAGGTCCAGAGGCTCTTTATTGTGGGGTAAATTGATAGGATGTAACCTTGTGTGTTTTCAAGGTTTCTTTGGCGGTGATTCTAATAAGTCCCTTTAATTTAACGTGTTACAAACCCCGTCCCATTATCCCGGTGTTCGTGGGGTTTTCGATGGGGTAATGTGTCGGAATCTGGCCGACTGAAACCAAACGGTGAGCAAATCTGAGCTTGAAATAGGAGGTATCCAGGAAATACTGTTATTAAGATCCCAAGGGAAGCCGTTAGTTGCCAACGTCAATTGGCCCAATAACCAGAATAATTATTTAAAAAACCTACAGCGTCGATAACTGTCATTTTTAAATTTTTGAGATTACCTTTTGGCGCCAAAGTCTTTAATATATATTTTTTTCAATTCTGTTGTACCCAGTGTCACTCTCGCTACTAATATAAATCTATTAAAAATACGATGTAAAATACGACAAGCCGCTTAGGCTCTAGGGCGTGCCAAAGAAAATGCATAGATACATATACTCGAAAAACTAAACCCTCCTTCTTTCGCAGTTGGTTAATAAATAGGTTTGTGTATTCATATTTATAACAGATACCTAGCCCACAGGCCAGGTGGATTGATGACCTGCACAAGACGGCTGGCAGGAACTGGATGCGAAAAGCCGAGGATCGAACCAAGTGGCTGATGATGGTCTAGAGATCTTCTATTGTTCATTAGATATCATTTGTTCTAATAATTCTAAGATTTGATTGATTGTCCGACCAGAAACCTTCATAAATAACGATCACAAGTCGAATACCTCGAACCAATCAAATGATTAATCTCACAGTAATAACCAATCATGTAATTTGTTGTGCTCTGTTGACCAATGAAACGTCGAGTTTTGACACGTAAGGTCAAAGGGTTACCTACAGTAGTAATTGTAGTAATACGTCTTTGTGAATTTATTTGATCAGATTGTGAGTTTGTACTAAAACAGATAGTTATGTGTGGAATGATTTGTATCTAAATTTCAAAAGCCTGTAATATTTTAGTTATTTGTTAAACAAGAGTGCAAAGTTGCTTTTTGACCGCGTGCTCAATTTTGATGACCGAGCATGCGAAGGATTCTAAAATTAGATACCTGATCTTTAGCGAGGGAATTAAAAGAGCGCGAGGTGAAAAATCTTTGCACTCGAGTGTGAGAGCACTTAACTTTTCAACCTAACTCAGCGAGGAAATGACTAAACGCAAAAAATAAAATGGCACAGACAAAGCGTATTACAAAAAAAGTACACCAAGAAGGTTCCGAATCTGAGTTATTAACAAATTATAAAAGGTTTTATGGTAAATTCGGCACCATGGAGGAAGAAATAAATAGGTTTATTGACGTTTTGAATTCACAACCTTAGTGCACACGATGATCTTGCTACACGATTCAACTTAGAACATGGGATGAAAACAATTGTAATGTTCTTTAAAACATTGTATGTTTACTGTATAGTTCAAGATCTGGGAATTATTTTGGGAACCTGAAAGCATCTGCTAAGCAATACGGCCCAGGGAAATGTCTGGGAGTATTGATGATTTATTTTTAAAGATATTGTCTAAAACATAAGAGAATTTACGTATGCACCCTGACTACCTGAAATCTGAAAAATTGACCGTCTACGAAACTACCAGGTAAGCATACGATTGTAGTGCACACACTAACACCACTCAATCATCCACATTTCATTCCTCAATAGGTGACGTCTGGTGGCTCTGAGATCTTGCTCTAGTACGATATCCTGCAAATAATTATTTTTCCTAAACTACTGATTTAAAACATAATGGATTAATAAAAAAACCGGCAGCGGATACTTTATTTTTTGTTTTGTTTATTATTATTTTGATGTGCCCAGCGTTACTCTCACGATTAAGACGAATTTATTGACACCACTTACATAAAAATACGACAAGCCTTAAGCGGCTCCAGAGCGTGCTAAAGAAATATACATACATACATACATACACTTGAAAAACATAACCCTCCTTCTTTCGCAGTCGGGTAAAAATACAACCCAATTACGAACTATATAATTTTTTAAGCTCGGTTAAGAACATCTCCACTAATTTTGAAATTCTTAACTGACCAACTTGAAACTAACTCACCAATAGCAACATCGTGCTAATGTGTTTCGTTGGAGAGTGCAAGACAGGCCCAATGACGAAAAAGAATCTCAATAGGCCACCATAGTATGGCTCACTAAGCTACATTGTTGCATTGTCTGCATTCGCAATGAATATGGTGATCGCTAATATTGGATTCTGTTCATGCTTAACAAGCAGAATAGAATAACTTTGGCAAACTCAGACATAAAAGCACTCGCCATAAGAACTGAATCATAACAGACATCGAATAACCATACGAAACCGATCGCGTGCGCTTGCGCAAGACGTCATCAATCAACCGTGTCGTTACCATATGAATGGGTATTTTGACAAATGGTTGCCGAGCCTTGCTCGCTATTATAATTACTTAGAAAGTGCCGACGCGATACTATCAGGTGGTATAGCCCTTAGGGTCTCAGGATCAAACCGGTTATAGGTATTTTGGTCACGTGTAATTACTATCCGGAGATCCAGGAGATATGAATGAGGTGTGACATAATTGTTTCTCATTATAAAATATAGACTATTAAATTCATAACTAGCTATTGCTCGGGGGTCCTAAGTGATGACGGCAAAAACTAACCAAAATAAAATTTTAAAATCCCTTTATTTAGTAATAGCAAGTCTTAAAAAGTAAAAAGTAATCAGTACTCAATAGTATCTAATTAGAACTTTTCTCTATCTAAACCAAGTTTTACCCCTAACTAGGAGCATACGTATTACTCCATCATTTCCAATAAATCACACTTACTGGGCACCTGGTAAATGAAGATAAAACGCAGTAATGTGTTTGTATAAGGAAATAGTTGGGTAATCTAACTCTTGTTAGGCTAGATTACTTGATTATGGCTTAGTGTATAGCAACTAGTGATTCTCGATCGACGCCTGATAAGTTTACAAACTCACTTTCGTTTTGTCACACTGTTAGGTAGTTGAGTTTCTCGATGTGAGGCTAGCACAGAGTTGCAGTTTTAGAATAAATGAAGCCTTTTAGTAAATTACAGCAAAATCAAAAATTGGCATGAGCCATTTCATTAAACGTTTGCTATGTACTAATCTTCGTGCATAAAAGATGGCGTTATTATCTTATTGTCTTATCTGTCTTTAGTTTTGTTTTTTGCATTTAGACACTACCTAACTGACTTCATTATTTTATGGCGCCTTCCACAAGCAATGCAAACAAAAACACTACTGCGCCATCTACTGAAGATACATCGAACTATGGAGTAACGAAGGAAACGAAGAAACCACCAAACCTGCATCGCGCAATAGAAGTTCTCACGCCGATTAACATATATATACCACATCCCATGATCACCTCGCCTGGTCGGAGGATCCACCTTTTTTGTTGGAGGGACATGTGACCCGTTCCTCCACAATTTACTTAATCTCATCTTACTTATGATCTACCAAAATCTCTTTTCACCGTTTTGAAATTATTCAAAATATATAAAATAGTTACTGAGTACTGATACTTATACCAAATATTAAATTTCCTTATCATTTTTTTACTGCATAAGTATCATCTTGTACACCTACCGGGTAATTTATGAGATGGTTGGATGAATCGAACCGACTTAAAACTGCTAGTATGGATATCAGTAGTTCAGGAACCAGATGTAACTTAGAAATGAAGTCCCTAGTACCTCGACGGAACCGAATGTTTGCCTTCACAAGTTATAACTTCTCGTTCTTTATTACTAATCTACACAAGAAAAAGATTAAAATCTAAAACCTGGCTACGTCACTCGGGCCAGATTTATTGAAACCCCATTCATTAAAATCGGTTCAGTATTTAATCGCTACGGTGGAACATACAGACATATATTGACTGCCAATTAATACCCTTCCTTTTGGGCTTCAAAGTTTGGTAAAAATGTAGCAGTAACACTACAACCCATTCTATCTAATAGTAATCGCGAACCAATAGTAAACATTAACATTAATTTACTGCCATTACCAGTGGACGGGTTCGGCAGCCCATTAACTACATATACACATATTATCCGAGTATTATTTAATGTAAATCCAATGAAATATAGACGACAACCAGCTAACAAGCTTTTGCAACGATATGTGTAAGTGTACCAATGCCAAACCGCTAGATTTATTGGAATATGTTGCCGCAATAGTATTTTTGGACTGTTACCTAACTTAGTAATTAATAGTAATGTTACAACTAGAACAGTATAAAGTTCAATCAATGATAAATTTCTTAGTGTTTGCAATACCAGCCTCTGTGGCGTAGTGGTAGCGCATGCGACTTCTGGGTCTCGGATTTGATTTCATGGTCGAATGAAATGTTTCGAAGTTTGAGTGTGTGTGGTACGCATTTACAAAAATAACTATTTATATCGGTTGTCTAGTAACCATGACACTAGATGGTGTTGTGTGTTAGATGCCTGAAATATTTGATTACTTATTACAAGATTACAAAAGAAAGCCAGATGAACCGTACAAAACACGAAAGGGAAGCTACCAAAGCAAATATGAATTAGAAAGCGAATACGATCTCGCGACTGTGTTTGAAGTTAAAATACCAAACTTCTCCTTCACATTATCAAAAAAAACAAGGACTTTTTTTGCTTCTGGTATCATTACACGCACACATATGCGCGTGTCCCTACAGTGTCGCTGCTTTTTGTCACTCACACTTAAATAATAAACGGCATCATATTACTTGTTACAAATATTCCATCTGGCTTTCTTTTGTAATCTGAGACTTATTTATTGAAATTGTTACGTGGTCTAGTGATGACTGACTAATGACTGAATTCTGAGCAAGAAGTTGCAGGTTTGCTTTCTACACAGGAAATATAATAATAGTATGAAGAACATCACCGTCACGATTAACTTTCAAGGTGTAGAGACACGCTGATTTCAGCACAGCAGCAGAATGAACCGACCCGACCGGGCAGTACTATTCTCTCACAGAATACAATATTCCTGCTGTCGAGGTTCATTGGCGACTGCGACACCAGAAGTCCAATGACCACCACTCTTGGATTCTGATCAAGCTTGCCATCAGGCGAAGTAAGGTCGCTTTGACATACACGTGAAAAAATGTGAATGGAATCAAAAGCGATACTTCTTTAAAAACAATCTCACTTCATATATTTCGGAGTCCAGCAGTAAGTATCATGAACTAAATATAGCCAAATTAAAACATTCTTTTTAATTGAGTCGGTTAAAAGAGGTGTATAAAACTACGTTAGTGAGATATACTCATATATTTCTTAGTATAGCCAAACTATAGAGGTACAACTTGTTAGTGCTTGATCAGATAAGCAACGGAACATGTTGGCTAGTTAGCCTGCCACGCCTCCATTGTGTACCAGCCTATTTAATACAATACTTTATGTTTTGAGCGACTGATACCATTAAGGTATTGATTTAAAGTTTATGATGAAATACTAATCTTTGTTTTTTTTTAAATATAATTGAAAATAATAAATTTGAAAAGTTTTTTTTAAATAAATCAGGGGCAGACGGAAGCAGAGACTTGACATTAGATTAATTTATTTATTCAACAATTTTTACATATTGTTGAATAAATAAATTATTATATTACTAATAAAAATATATAATACTCAAACAAAATTTCATATGCATAATTAAGGAATCAAATTAAGACTTTATAAACAATTTTTTTATTCCACCATTGGGTTCGAGAAGTAGATATTTTTTTATATTGTTGTATAATTGTATGTTATTTATGGATAGCATACTAAAATAACATACAATTATAATTTAAAAAATAATAAATAATACATAAATAACATACAATTATACAACAATATACAAAAAAAAATCTACTTTTCGAGCCCAGTGGTGGAATAAAAAATAGTTTTAAAGTCTTAATTTGAAAAGTTTTTTTTGCAATCGGGTTCCTTATTGGTGTATATCACTTATTGTGATAACAATTAATGAATGTCTAAAAAAACAAAACCCGTCTGCGTCAATACCATATATAAAACATACAAGTTATAAATATATTCGTAATCACCTTCTTGATTTTAATACAAATAAAACATGTATTTTGAAATTATAATTTTTATCTTGAGATTACTCTTTAGCGCCAAATTCCTTAATTATGTTTTTTTTTGTTTTGATGTACCCAGTGTCACTCTCACGACTAAAACGAATACATTGACATATACCACACACAAAAATACGACAAGCCGTTGAGGCTCTAAGGCGTTACAAAGAAATATACATACATGCATATTTACACTCCAAAAACATAACCCTCATTCTTTCGCAGCCGAGTAAAAAGTAGCTTAAGTATGTTTTCGAGAATCAAAGTATTTCCATGCCAAATTCATTGTAATCGGTGCAGCGATTTAGCAGCAAAGGTTAAATATACATACAGACGACGACAGTGTTATACTATTAGTAGGAAAGTTTCTATCCATATATGCAGTCTCCAAACGAATCAAACTATATAATGCCTGTGCTATGGTAACCAGATTGCTGATAAACATACTTATATATTTCTATATACATACATATTGTAGAAATTTACACCCAGACAATAAACAATAACAAAAATAATTATTACGGACATCTAACACGCAACGCCGTCTAGTCCCAAACTAATTAGAGTTTGTATTAAAGATAATAAGACCACTGATACATATATACTTTTTCGTAAACACATACATACGTATTATACATAGAAAAATGATCGTGTTCATACTACAATTATTTATCTAATGTGCTAATCAAAACCACGACGGTGCTTAAAATACTGTATCACTACTAGACCATTGGAATTAGTTTAATTAACGAAGTATATAGGAGTTTCATTTATTACATCATCGCTATCCGCTTCTGATAGACTTATCTATAAATGGTATATATTTATCTAAAATGTGGGCAGTATTAAATTGTACTGTGAAGCTTTTGAAAGATTAAATCTTTCAAGTGTAATACAGAACAGTTTGTGATTGAGAAAGTTTCTTTATGTGGAAGAATAATAATAAATATTTCAGACATCTAACACACAACGCCATCTAGCCCCAAGCTAAGCAGAGCTTGTGTTATGGGTACTAAACAACTGATATAAATACATATATACTTCTTTTTTTGTAACTACATACTTATTATACATAGAAAACATCAAAGTTGAAAAAAAGTATTTGCAGATCACACAAATATATGATCCGACCCAGGAACCGAACCCGAAACCTCAAACACAGCAGTCGCATACACTAATAATGCTGTAATCTTTGTGATGACGTATTAGGATTACGAAGTATTTCCACATCCATTCATTCCATGAGAGGCGCAAGAGCCGACTCAGCAGGACATCACTGCATTGAGAAGGAAGACTTGGAAAAAGCCATACACTAATCCATCTATTTACCGTGGCTCAGCAGGACAAAACTCATGTACAACATAAGTTTTGTCCTGCTGAGCCAGAAGAGAGGTCAAAATCCAGCAGTGGGTTAATTTTATTCAAGACCGTTAATGTGATGAGTTTAACCTAGCCAGCATATCGGCATGAAAATCTTACAAGAGTCAGAAATAAAATTTAGTAGTTTAAAAATTTCAAAAGCTCTAACAAAAAGATACTTGATACATTGTAAGAAATATATTGATTTACGACGAATTCCTATATAAAATACTAGTGGCAAGGTTGAAAATTTATGACACACAATAGCGGTGCGCAGGCGCAGCCTGGGTGATTTATAAGTGCAAAAATTATACTCGTTATGGCAACTGGACCTTGTTAGCAAACTCTTATCAATGTGATCTATAGACTGTATCTGTGATCTATATAACTGGTGATTAGATGGTATTTGTAGAACTTTACTAGTTATTTTTAAGATATGGACAGCTATCGGGCAGAGAGATCACCAGCAACTAGAGAGTCAAGGCCTCAGTGCACCGGGTATTGTGCATTTCTTTTTATAGGAGACTGTAAAAGTGTTTCTACTCTGTTTGGTGGAAAGCATGGGTAGAATCCAAGTGTTGTGGTTGCCATACTTATTACTAATGCAGGCAATATAACAATTCAGCATGGTGACTTCTGCATAATTAGGCCTTACCCCCCCCCTCCCTCTTCATTCCGCCTGTTACTGCTTCCTCTTCAATCACTTAAGAAGAAGAAAGAAGCACTTAAAGCGCAGCTCCTTTACAAAGCAATTGTATATTTTAACTTGCAAATATTGCAGACAGGAGATTACAGTGAGCTACTAAGACACTCAGCTCGTATGCCACCATATACCAAAAATATGACTTTTGAGGCACATTTTAAGTTTCCATGGATGTTGCATACCCCTTGCATTTTTACTCTCGATGTTAAGGTATTGTTCCAGGGTTTTACTTTCTAGGTTGCACTTGGTTGCCCTGCTTCTGGTTCGGATGGCGTAAGAAAGCGGTTCCGGGATCTCTCCTATCTCAGGCGCAGAGTGGCACACCGTGTGGTTTTAATCGGTTCCGACGGTGTGCCACTCTCGATTCCGACACACCGCCTAGCCGCAAAACCCGGTGGGGTGAAGGCCCGAGGGGGTTTCAACACGTAAAAAATAAAAAAAAAAGGTTCCCCTGCTTCTAGTACCCGAGACGGGGTGCAGTGTTTAGTCCGACACAGCTACCAGCAGGTGGTATTAGGGAGGATTTCAGCATAGGAAAAAAGAAGTATAAAGAATAGGTGTTAGGGTCTTTTCTTTTATCGATTCTTTATGACCAAATCGCGAAGAAAGAAATTTCTATTTTTGACCTTGTCTATAGATACGTAGCCACAACGTATTCTTGCCAGTCCCCAACCCGCACTTAGCCAGCGTGGGGACGTATGGCCTTAATCCTCTCCTGAAAGGAGACCCGAGCCCAGCAGTGGGACATTACGGGTTGTTGATGATGATGATGATGACATTGCCTAATACAGTGATATATGTACTCGTGCCTACGTGGGAGTGTCATGCTAAGGCTCAAATAGACGGCGTGATACCACGACCTCACACGTAACCAGTATAGACATATGGTATAAGGCGGGAAGTAGACTTATACATTTTCAACTCCTCCAGTTCCTGTGACTTCCCAAGTGCTGTAACGAAAGACTACCAAAAAACTATTACTGTCTGATACAACAGACAGTACAGACTTACGTAGATTCTTTTATAGAATTGTGTCAGGTCGAAGAAGAGAAAGGCTCGCTCACCTCATACTTAATTACCGACTGTACGTCTAAATTGAATGATTAATTAACCATCTTGATAATCACTTATTATGACTCTTAAGATATGGTTATAAGGTTCCAATCTTATATGACGTACTCTTGGCAGCAAATTGTACGTCTCTTTATTTTACTTCGAGCAAATTTTGCGCTGAATATATTATCGCTATTGGGCCACCGAGGCAGTCGGCAAGAAAGTAGGAAAAGCAAAATAAACATATAGTCCACGAGTAAGTTTAAACTACATCTAATATTTATTTTTAGACTGTACAAATAAGCACGAAACGGAAGCAACACCTAGACTCAGAACAACAATTTGTGTTATCCTATGTGGGGTAGGACGCACAACACTAAACGCAGTCAGTAGCGGCGAAATGATGTAGTTCTTCAAGCGTAGTGGTAGATGACGTAGTTCTTAAGCAAAACAACTATACTATCTTCGCCAAGTGTGACCGCACCGTTTTAAATACAAATGTGTGTCAAGCGCTTCTCATGACAGAGCTGACACCTACGTGACTGTGCTGACATTGAAGTCACTTTTATTTCGCTCCGAGCTCCAAATAATTACTGTACGGCCCCGAATACGCAATCGAAAGTAGTCTGATAAAATAATATCGATATATCTACCGTTATATAAATGGGTACATCACTAATTCGAATATGTATACAGTAAAATAACGTGTAATATCAAGTATTAGTGCAGTGAGGTCTCTGGTTCAATTCCTGAATGATTGTATCTATAAAATTTGTCTCCGTGTCTGGAGTTTTTCTGTCTGTACTATACTTTATATATATAACTTATTTTTTATTTATTTATCTTCATTGCGTACATATTACAAAATACTAAATAAAATGAGTGACACAAAGGATTACTACAACAATTAGCGGTTTTATCGCTCACGGCGATCTCTTCCAGACAACCATCATGGACATCAGATTGTTATGTATGATTTTTAGTAGTACACACAATTAATACAATTATTACAATAATAATTTTAAAAAAGGAATAAGAAGAGAAAAGAAAGAAACAAAATGAATTTTAAAGAGGTGATGTTAGTTCGTTTGTAGAGGCAACCTTTGAACTTATTGAAACTGAGTAGGCAGATATTGAACACTCGTCTCCTTTACAAATCTCGACTTGTAACTCGGAACAGTTCTACATTTCTCAAACCATATGTACAGGGTCACCAGTTAACTAAGTCTTTCTTCGGTTAACTTACTACTGATACTGATAATCTGGTTACTTGCCTCCTGAGAGGAGGATAGACGTCAAAACAAACTAGTCACTACCTGTCTGAAATATGTTAAACTGTCACAGTGCCTACGGAAAGCTGTATGATGAAAGTTCAAATTAAAAGTAGAAAGAAGAAACGAGGTAATCCGACAAAGAACCAGGGTCATCACAGCAAGTTGAAGTGGCAGTGGGCTGGCCATATTTGTCGTAGAACCGATAACCGTTGGTGTAAACGAGTTCTTGAGTGGAGACCGTGTCTCGGCAAACGTAGTGTAGGACGTCCACAAGCCAGGTGGAGCGATGATTTGCGCAAGACGGCTGGCAGGAGCTGGATGCCGAAAATTGAACGAAGTGGTGTGTAATTGTCTTTTGTCTGTTTTTGTCTGTTGAGAGGCCTATGTCCAGAAGTGGACTGCGATAGGCTGATGATGAAGTTAAAAGAAAACGATTACGCATACTGTGTTTGAAGTAAACACTGCTTTAGCCATTTTTGTAGGAGAAAATCTTATGAGGTCGCGTCACCGGCATGCTAATGTTTATATTAATAAACATTAAGAAGTTTGTAATTCTACAAATAACATTCTAATTCATAAATTTTCACTTCCATGCAGTCCTTGTGACTGCCGATTTTTTTATATTACATTCAGTTAATATCAAATAATACAGGCTCTAAGCCCACCATAATCCAAAACACTAATAAAAAAGTTTTGCAGTTTTATTGCAAGCAAACCCACGGACAATTACGAGTACAGACACATTGAAGATCATACGTTAGTTCACTAATATAACTTAAGGTGTGGTCGCAACAGTGCGACTAATGTTTAGATTAATTTATTTCAGTTGCTTTCGTAATTTATGATGTCGATATATTTGTTGTACGCGAACGAACGAGGTCGCTGTGAGTAATTGATTGATACTTCTAGATATAGTAATTATTCTTAGAATCTATAGAATATCGAGCAAGGTTGATTGAAGGAAATGTTTTATGCAATAAGATTTGACATAATAAGACAACAGCTGACCTGTTCAAACTACTGCTCACTCCGTAATGTATCCTATAAAAACAATGTACCTGACCTACCAAGAGGTACTTTATCTTCTTGCCTATATTTCTCATTCCTATACCCTAAAGTTCTCATTTGAAGGCAATAGTTGTGACTCTCTTATGTAGGCTATAATAAAAAATCGTAGGTTGGACTTGAAATCACAGTCGGCGAATTGTTTATATCTAATGTTCTGTAAGTGATTACTTCTATAAACCTTCTGTAATATTACATAGTAGCAAGCCACTCAAATAAAAATGCTTTCCTAAAGGAATTTCAAGTACTCAATGTTACTTTCATTGTTACGAACACACACAAATTAAACACAGTTAGAACGCACAGTGACATATTTGAAATAGTGGTTAACAGTAAAACCATAAGAAAATATAGCCCTAATTCTAACCCCAGTCAAGAATATATCACTTTTTGTACTTAAATTACCTGATCTTAAGATTATATGGTATGAGATGTAAATTTTATCCTTCGTAACACAAGGCTATCTACTACCTCATAACATAAATATTTGTTAACCAAAATCGGCGTACTAAAACCACACCCTAACTTCAAAATCGGCCTTGTCTATGTGGCCATTACATCTATCTTTAATTAGGAAACTACGATAAGTAATGCAATTAATAAAAGATCGTATGAGCGCTTCGATTCCGTGGCTCTTACGACATTCGTCCGCAATAACACTTGCTCTAATGTGTTGAATATATTACGTGTATATCATAATATTATCCATTATAGAGATCAAGATAAAATGATTAATTATTATTGATGCAGCTGTTCAGAAGATTTTGTGTAAAGGGAAAACGTTAGGTAGGAGTCATTTTTAAAAGGTTTTACAGCAGACTTAATATTCTACTGCTGTACATAGGCTTTAATGACAGAAGATTTGCAGGCAGAAGCCTTTGATAAAAAGAAAAAAATCTATTTCGGACATCTAATACCATTCATCTAGTCTAGCAGAGCTTGTATTATGGGTACTTAACAACTGATATATTTTTTTTGTTAAAAATACATACATATCATATATAAAAATCACCCAAACTCTGAAAAAAACCATTTGTAGATCATACAAATATTTGATCCGACCCGGGAATTTAATCCAAGACCTCAAGAACAGCAGTCGCATACGCTATCGCGAAGCAGTCTGATATGTTTGAAGTTTTTGTTCTCCTTGCAGTGACGTTGCCTTGCGTATTTAGTATCATTGGTCGGCTCTTACGACAGTCATGGCATTAATCAAGGATGGTGACACTGTATTCTTAATCTATCTGCCTGCCTTCAAACCATCTGCCATAATTGTATAAATAACTGTGAATCCTACATCGCTTAATAAAAATTTTCGAGTCGATTCGTAAATTAATTTCGCTTTCCAAATTAATGTAAATATTTCCTTGTCGATTGGTAAACTTTCCTACGTCAATCCTGATTCCCCTAAGCATAAAACCTATGCCTGGTGGGAAGCCTCCATCGCGTAAGAAATGTAATTTTTAATGTTAAATAAAACGGTCAAACGAGTAAACCGATCGTCAGATATAAAGTGTCCATCGTCAACGAGAGCCGTGAGTGCGTCGAATAAAGTCTATGAACCGCCTTTCTATGTACCAAAATATCATCCTATCCGTTTTTGAACCCCCAACTCGATTGTAAACAGTACAGAAAGCAGGTCATCATTAATATATCGTGTCAAGGAAGAGTGTAAATGTATTTGAACTTTAAAGCGTTACAAACAGAGTGCAAAATTGAATGTAAAACGAAAAAAGTCATGTCCAGTCAGTAATTGATTTAATTAAGAGATATTTTTTGTAGTCCAACAGAGTATAAATAAATTAGATATCTGTCACCAAAATTGGACACTAATGTACAGGTTGTTACATAATAATATGGTCAAATGAGGTTGTGTAGTAGAAGACTTTATTGACATAAGGCGGTTATAATTTTAGCTACATTCTTTATCAGCAATATGAAAATTGATATTTTTTTAAATATTTATTTACTTATGTTATGGAGGACTTAGTGAAAGGCTGTTTTAGTGAAATATTTGTATAGATAGCTCAATTATTTGTTGGTTCAGTTAATAGAAGTTTCTTCTGCTGTCCCATTTTTATTGTTTACAATTCTTAATTCTGATTACATCTTTTGATAACAACCTGTACATTCAGATGTGTCTAACAAAAAGTAAACATTAATTTACTCAGTCATGTGTCCAATATTTGTTGGTGAAGTGTGCGTGCCGCCGGTCGTTCGCATGTTGGGCACACACCTCCAATCCTCGATATTATCTAGACACCACGGTGCGGACTGCGATCATTGATGATCTCAGATAAAATCATTAATATTTCATATATTATTCATGATTGCGTAGATGACGCATGGGATAAAGCCTTGTTTTATGAGTCTGGATATTCTTTCGACAAATACTTTTGATAGGAAACATTCTTAGCACATTCTGTAATATGTTAATCTGTTGTTCATCCTATAATCTAGAGTGCTAAGCCTGAAATCGTGGTGAAAACGATAGTTTACTTTTTTCTGGGTGCAATTGAACCTACTCATGCAATACGAAACGAATCTGCACACATATCAAATCTAGATAATTATCCTCTTCTCCTTATAGATAGGGTTCTTATCTAGATTTTGGCATGTGTGTCGATCTGTCCCATGTTGCATAAGTGGGTCCAATTTATATTTATTCTATTTATAAGAATTATTTTCACGGGAATTAACGCGATCACTCATTTAAAGTTATAACATTGCCTGACTCAGATTTATTTTAGAACTTCATGCACACATATACAACGGCGGGCTTAGCCATTGTATGTATGTGCGTGAAATTCTAAAATAAATATAATAAATAAATCACCGAAATGTATGTGTATGTGTGCGCATAAGTTATTTTCTTTTTTGTCCGCGACTGTACACTTCCTGTGGGAAACTGAGGTGGGCATACTTACTAAAGCAAGTTTTTCAGAAATTTAATTAATAATAAACAAAATTTAACAAAAAAATGGCGATACGAAGTTCACCGGGTCATCTAGTATATTATATATATGTTATGTTGGCCCTCATTCAGCTGCAGTAGAAAAAAGAAGTTATGTTATTATAATATGTGAAATATAATCGACAAACTAGTAACCATGGCACAGCCTGCGTTCAGACACTGCTCCAGTAAAAAATTAAAAACAATTGAGCCATCCAAGTCCCAGACGTCTGGCATTTGTAAAATATCGAAATTATTTTGAAGAAATCATCGCTGCATCTGTGGTCTAATGGTAGTGTAAGCGACTGCTGTCCTTGAGGTCTCGAGTTCGATTCCCGGGTCGGACCAAACATTTGTATGCTCTGCAAAAATTTGTCACAGAGTTTGGATGTTTTCTATTTACAATATGTATATATTTACAAAAAAGTATATATGTATTTATATCATTTGTCTAGTACTCATAACACAAGCTTTGCTTAGCTTGGGACTAGATGGCGTTGTGTGTAACATGTCCAAAACATTTATTTGCTTATTACTACTTATCATTACAAACAAAAGACTTTTACAGCTGAATATAGACCTCTCCAATGGTTCTCCATTCCTCTATCCGGCATAACGGTACACTCGTTTGTGCGTGGCAACGCGTCACCACACCGTGTAAGTTTTACGTTAAAGTGTAAATATAATACAGTCGCCTAGATCACAAACTGTAGTAATATGTGGAAATAAGGAGGGTCAGATCAAATGGCTTCGGCAAAGATGAAATCCTTATATACCATACCGTTTCATCTACCGTCGTTCTTCTACGTAACCATAGCCATCAGCCATGAACGGAAACTAGACCTGAAATATTTTCCTATTCCAAGTAAGGCACGATCTCATTTCTATTTTTATTCCATTGAATACCTAATTATTGTGCCTTATCAAGACTAATACCCGTATTCTAATTACTTCTGCCCATATTTTTTTGTGCTATTGATGAGGTAGAGGCGTTTTACGCCATGTTTGATGGAAAGCCGGTTACCGACACCTAAAGCGGTATAGCTTACACGTTGCCGAGTTTTTTGTTTGAGATAGTTAACTATTAAAAATGTACGGTATTTAGCGTTTAGAACATCACTGTAGTTTTACATACGTTTATGGTAACTACTTCAGTACTTATTGTCTTATGAGTTTTCTCAAGAAATGGGTCACATTATAAATTTACCTGAACAAACATAGTGTGGGTCACCCCCACGATAGTGTGGGTCATCATGCTTCATTGTTGCATTGTCTGCATTCGCAATGAGTGTGGTGGGCACTACTCATTGATTCTGCTAATGCTTTCCATCAGGCAGAATAAAGTCGCTTTGGAAGACCCAATTAAGGCTATAAGGTATAAAATATGTGGCTACCAAAGAGACTATAAAAAAGATAGAAAAAAGATAAACATACATGTTTTGTAAATGTTTATTTGTGCTCGACTGGGCAAACTAACAAACGGGTCATGTCATCATCATCATTATCAACAGCCTCTAACAGTCAAGTGCTGGACATAGGACAAGTCACTTAGTTCTAAACAATTTATGGTTATCTCCAGCTTAAGAGTTGCAGGTGTATTTCAGTTCTATTTAATTGTTCTGGGCTTCAGTAACCTAACTGATTTGGTAAAAAAACAAAGAAATAATGACCTAACGTTAATTTTCTGTGAGAGCACTCTAGCATTTCGTCAAGCACGTCTGAAGATAGTATTTTTGCTCCCCCAACAAACACAAACATAAACGCTCGACTATCCATTAATCGATTCAACTACTTACATATCGATGTTCAATCGATCACAGTTCGTGACTGTTCGAAGATAATTATATCACCCGATAATCGATATGATTGATCGATTGAACGTCTTAAAGTGATACCTTCAGACCACTAGCTGTGTTTTTTTGTATTTATTGCTTGCTGGCTAATGATTATTGAAATAATAGCTGAGTGGTGCAACCATTGGTATTTGAAGATGCGAAGTAACGAGAATTTACATGTGGTTTCCTTGAGGCGTTTATTAATTTAATTATTCGATTTAGCAAGTTACTTAATCTTTTTTTAATATTTTGTTATCCTGCATGGGTCTTGCAGAATAACAATGAGGCTTTAGACACAGTTTTGTGGCGATATATCCTCACTGGCAACGGGAATAACTAAATATGAACACCAAAGATGGGCAGTAGCTTCACCAGATAAATTATTCATCAACCTGGTTGACATGCGTCGTGCCAATGACAGCTTCTCTACAAATAAATCATGGGTGTAGTTTAAACAAAGGATAGATATGGATTACCCAAGACGGATATTTCGTACAGAATGGCACCCCCATCCTGTACGAAATATCCGTCTGTTTAAGAGAGCCGAAAAATAATGATTCGATATGGCAATGACGAACTAGGGGCCATTGCAATTGAACATTGAATTGAACGTAAAGCAGACACGTGGTCATACATGCGAGGATAAAAAAGGAATCAAATGCTGTTATTGAGAAGTCGGTCTTGTTTATTGAGTAGGTCTGCATTCACGTTATAATAACACATATCACCATACTCACAAAATTAAAAAAAAATCAATTCTGGACCTAGAAGGTTCTAGTTCTGTTTTTTTTAGTATTTATTAAACAGAACGCTGTCTTTTATAAATGAATTTGGGAAAAAATAATTAAAGTAACTTATAATGAGTTTGTACTTAACCTATTTCTCTACTAAATTATTTCAATAACAATGACATCGTAACTTAACCCAGATAGATTGATAATAAACACGCCTTTCTATCCTCATTAATTCACAATACAAGTTTACAACCTATTCGTTTAACATTTAACACACGCAAACATCAAATTCACCACCCACTTGGTTACGTGAAGTGTCCCCCACACATACCAGGGCTACCGACAACTTTTTAAAATGGATGCCAATTATGTGACCATATACAAAAGCTATGCGATTTTTTGTCGTACATCTAAAAAGGCACTAATTATGGTTTCCGGCTAGACACAGAGAATGTAGACGACGCGACAAAAAAGTCGCAGAGGTGTGTGCTGAACGCGTGATGCGTCGGGCGCTGTAGGGTTGTTAAATTAAAGGACATTCACATCAACAGCTTATATTAGTATACTGCTGGAGTGAAAGAAAAACATGGCCTGCAGGTAAAATCTATGGTTTAAATCCGTCACCACATACAACAGAGAAATATCATCATCATCCTATCGCAGTCCACTGCTGGAAATGCTCTCCAATTACACGCCACTCCGTTTGCTACATGGCCTCTTACATCCATCCATTGCCGTCTTGCGCAAATCATCGCTCCATCTGCTCGTGGACGTCCTACACTACGTTTGCTAAGACGCGGTCTCTACTCAAAAACTCGTTTACCCCAACGGTTATCGGTTCTTCGGCAAATGTGGCCAGTCCACTGCCACTTCAACTTGCTAATCCTGTGGGCTATGTCGATGACCCTGGTTCTTTGTTGGATCACCTCGTTTCTGATGCGATCCCTTAGAGAAACGCCGAGCATAGCTTTCTCCATTGCACGCTGAGTGACTTTAAACTTATGGACCAGTCGTACCGTAAGTGTCCACGTTTTAGGCACCGTGGGATCGACGATGAGAAGACCCGACGAAGAATAGAGAAATATAGATATATATAAAATTACTTGTCCTGATCGATCCATTACAGAAGAACCTAAACCGCTGAGGTTACCACCAATTTTGTCCGCTAATGTTTTTCATGTGTGCTAAGGACCTGTGGACTAAGAATTAATTTTTTAAAAGTATATCCTCATGGTAAAAGCGCTGATAGGTTTTATAAGAACTCGTCATTTTCAAATACATGATAAGAAATTACTTATTGCCTTAACCCTCTTCTGAGAGAAGACCCGAGCCCAGCAGTGGGACATCATGGGTTGTTGATGATAAGAAATTATAAAATTGTGGATTACTAAACTTTGTTTCAAATGATAAATAAATTGCAAACAGCGTCCTTAAAATGGCACAGGGTTGTCAATAAACGTATTGAACTTATTGCACGGAAATGAAACTATTGCTCTTTAATTGACACTTTTGCCACTTGTGAGATGAAAAATCGACCGTCGACCTGTAGAAGGTGTACAGCTGTCAGGCGATGCCAGATGGACGAATGATTGATTTACGTGAAACAAGTCTAAATCTATCATTTGTTGGTATTCGTTTTTATTTTTGAATTTATTATACTTTCAGATTTTTCTTTGATTACTATTTTGTCTTAGTCCACAAATCTTAGTCCATGAACTGGATTAAAAAAACATTGAATTTATAATCTCAACTACAGTTTTCATGTACATTATCACGAAAAAACGTCACATATTTTCTAAAGTTTACTCAATTTTATTTTTCATGGAATATGCGATAAACGAGCAGATGTATCCTGATGGTAAACGATTACCGCCGCCTATGGACACCGTCACACCAGAGGCGGCACAAGTGCGTTGCCGGCCTATGGAGGACAGGGAGAGGGATTTGGGGCGATCGGGTGTAGGCCTCCAGTATCCTCACTCACTTCGTGAAACACAACGCAAGCGCTGTTTCACACCGGTTTTCTGTGAACCTGTGGAATCACTCCGGTCTAGCCGGCCCATTCATGTCGAAATATGATTCTCCCACGGTAAATTTAATGTCTAAAATGAACGAAGTGTCAACCCTAAGAAGTAGCGTACCATAGGTATTGGTAGGGCTGTCACGTACAAAATATGCGTACAGTGATGTATCAACATGGGCTAATGAATATCTTCATCTCTCCACAAAAACCAAATAACCGATATACTCGCATTAAATGGTATATATTAGACTCTGGTTTAGATATCTTACAACTATGTAGTTTCTTATAACTAACTAGCTCCGCTGTGGCACATTCTGATGAAGAATGGATAAAAACAATCCTTGAGACGGTTTCTATCTTGTGACGTAATTTGGACTGAATCTGCGCATAATTTTTGAGCTTTCAGACGTATTTTCATGTAAGAAATTGCTATTCCTGCTACACATAACATAAGAAGCGCTCATAGCCCATCTCTGGCGACGGCGGTTAAATTAATTTATTGTCGGAGTGAAAAATCCCTTCGGAACTCCAGCTGCTCCAGTACACAAGAGCCAGGAGTATGCGGTATATAGACAAAAACCTCATTTTTAAGGAGAGGCCTGTGTCCAGTAGTTAGTAGTAACTGTTAAAGACTTAAGATAACCTACGAGTAAAAGTACAAATTATTTTTGAAGTCAAATGGATATATCGCAGTCCATTGCTGAACGAAGGGTTCCCCTTTGGTCTTATTTTTGAAGTATTTTAAAACAATTTTTACTCATACTATCTTGAACGTGCTAATTATAGTCAACTATTCAATCGGCTGGCACTTAGTAGTGTGATATTAGCACTTCGCAGTCATTAATACTCAGCAAATTTGCTCTCGATGCACGTTACGCATTTTATAGCCCGCCATTACATGGGCTCTTGCAATGTTCTACAATTTTTATACACAAATGGTTGAACTTCCAATGTAGAAAACGAGTTTTTATAAGTAACTAGATTTAACTCGTGGCTCCGTCCGCCTATGTGTCCGTTATCGCAGTGTAATAGTCTACGTCTTTCCTTAAGAATGATAGCATATCATTGCCAAATTTCATCGAAATATGTGTAGCAGTTACAGACAAAGTTACTCTCGAATTTACAATATTAGTATTGAGTATGAAGAGACCTAAGTCCAGCAGTAGACTGCGATAGCTTGAGGCAGATCTGAGTCTTCTTCATGCTTTACTAAAGCGAATACTCAGAATCTCTACTATATAAGAAATGGGAAAGTAACTGAGCCTGTCAGTGGCGCTTTCACGGCTAAACCGCTGTTTTTACCACGAAGATCATACACAAAGGAGTCACAAGTAAAAGCCAGATATGAAATAAATGAACAACTAATGTTTATATTCTAAAAAATTGTAAGACAGCATTAGATATTATCTGTCGAAGCTCATAATATGTGATGAATATAAAATCGCATCGACGCCACGTAAGGAATAATCGATACAGGTTGCTGCTGGCTTCTTATGAAGTAACTTTTTCTACAAATAAGTTGACTAAACACACCGATCGGCTACTATGTAAACTGGTAGAAATTGAGGATATTTTGTTGGTTTGAAAAAATCACACAAGGAATAAAGAAAATGAGATTCTACTCTATTATAACTATTCTATTCTCTTTCTATTTCCGTGTGGCAATAGATGTACCCCACAATGATACCCGCTGTTGTTGTTGAACCTTTTCAACAACGCAACTTAACGCTCAGGGATGAAGCTAGTCTAATAAAAAGACATCATCACTATTTATTCCTTATATCATCAGCCATCTGTTAATGTCCCGTCAAAACTGGTCCAGCAATAATAATAGTATCTGCTCACATATTGATAGCCAAGAGCCTCGACTCAGAGGCCCACGGTAGAAGGCTGGATCTGATACAGAAGGCAGTCTTCCTTGACATGGCTCGTATAATGAGGAGATAAATACATATAGATAAATATAGTCTTTGGTGCCCTAACCACTGGTTTCTTGGTCCTTGTAGCCAAAGTCGGTGGTCTGCTATTTTTTATTTTATTTTTTCATGATGACGATAACACAAAGTAGGAAAGCCACGCTCGACCGGAGTGAAACCACGGCCTCACAGAAAACCGTTGTGAAACAGCGCCTGCGTGCTATTCCACCAGAGGCACGAGTATAACGTATGGAGCAGCCATCGTCTCCCTCGCCATATTAGAGGGAAGAAAACGACCCACCCCACCACCTCCACCAGCAATGATATTTTAGTGAGCATGACAAGCCATAGCCGAGATGCTGATAAAAATCACCATTAGTCAAATTACCATAATAAACGTAACGCATAACTCTCAACTAACAATGGTTTGTTAATAATTCAGCCCAAATAAAAAGACAAAGAAATTTGTGAGTATATAATAACACCTTAAGGCCATGACTGTTTGCCGTTTAGGTAATCGTTGAAGGTATAGTAAGCTTTCCTCTTCTATTGTGTTAGTTAAGATTGATAAGTACGATCATTTGTTCTATGTGTAAGTATAATTTATCTTTGAATAGCTGTACCTAGCCTCGATTCGTTTTTGAAAAAGTAGTTAAGAACCATTTTTAAACGTGTTTTATATATATATATTAAAAATCTTCTAAACGGTTAGCTGGTGTTCACGGAAGCTGGAGCTCTCAAGTGTCTCAAAATAAACACAAAACTGTTTTACACATGAAACAACCCGTATAGGCAATTTAATTTACAGCTATTAAAGTGTCCACTTCGCCACATATCTCACGTCACGACAACACCACTGTGCTGTCTGTCACGGTAATTCTTGTAAAACCTTTAAATTGACGACGTATCTGGGCTATTGGCAACTGCGCAATTTTGCGTAATTCTTAAACGATCGCTGTTTTAGTACTACTTGATTTTTTGGTGCAATTTACTGTATAAAACTCGGACTGGAACACGGGTGCTGCTTGGGGTGTCGGCTTAATCAGCGATGCTTTGGCCAATACTATTAATTTGGTTCGTTTAACTGTAACTCTAGTCTCTTAATCCAGTCACGAATTATTTTTAATAGGTGATTTTGCAACTTAGTGTAAATGTGCACCTTGAATGATTTTTATGTTCAGACCTTCAATGGTATCACTGAGTGATTTTTTTTTGTTAATACTTTAACTTTTGGAGCATTTCAATAAAACGAATTTTAGATGGTAACAGCTTGCATATAGTTAATCATTCATGTAATACATTCTAATACTATTGTATTTGAAGATCTGAATTATAAAAAGAGTGGCCATGAGTTTCTTTGTCAGTATTCTTCTCATAAAGCCTTAAGCATTTTGGAAACTGGAGGTTATGGAACGACACAGGCAGGCCGTAAATTTTGGTGTTTTTACCTAATTCACCTTGACAATCCAGTACATGTTGTGACGTCTGTTTGTGTCAATCTATGATTTTTATCTGTAGCTTCAATTTAACGTTTATAAATGTCACTAAGCATCATATTTGAGTAAATGATTTGGATTTTGAATTTGAAGTGTTTTCCTTCAGCTTACATTCACCACGCTACGCCACCACGTTAAGAAGTCCGGTCGTAGATATTACAGAGTGTGTTAGAAAATCGGAGTCCAAACCTCGCTCCGTCTAATTTTGCTGGAACCGGCAATAATAATTTTATACTCAAAAGATATTTACGCTGCCCCTTTAAGGAAATTTTGACAATATATGTGGAGGGACATAAAGTCGTATAATTATGCCAACAATAATAAACAATTGACTTTGCGAAGTGACGCAATGTAATTTTAGGATTCTCGAATAACACTATAGAAAAAAAATGTTTTGAATTACCTGCAAGCTAAAATCAACCTTACATGACTTCTAGTATAAGGTATATACATATCTAGAGAACGAATATAGTACATTTAACATAATCTGTGTACCACATTTTATTCAAATACCTACATAACAAAAAGTACACCACTGGCGTTGTTAGGACTGTCATTGGACGTCAATTGATCGACAGTAGCCAATAGCCGGAGCTGGCTGCTGACCCACTTAGGTTTCTAGCATACCTACGCTACTGATTTATTCTAAAACTTAGGTAATTTACTGCTCAATTACTTTGAGGTTATACTATTATTGCTACCGAGATGAAATAATCATCTATTTGTTTTAAATCTAAGGTCACTTTCAGATTTAATTTTTTTTGGCTTTATATTGACAGAACATTTGAATTGAAATTTAAACATTTCTTCTTTTTACTGCTTTTTATGTATCATATAAACCACTGCGGTTTATGTCCAGCAGCTCTTGAAACTGTTTATGATGATGTGGTTCTATAAATATTTTTGCAGCAAACAACGGTCTTTAATTGCAGTATGAAATAACCAACCACGACCTTATAGACATATTGGTCCAGAAATACAACAGACAATCGATTATTTCTAAGAATTGAACTGTGAGGTAGTGGAAAGTTGTGGCCGATATGGGTCTGAAAAATACCGATGTCTTCTTCATTAAAACGAATATTGTTAAAAATATCGAAATATAGAATTATTATAGTTTTTCATTTCTATTACATATTTTACTTAAATTGACATTATAATATATTGCAAAATTGAGTATCCTAAAACAGTGACGTCACAAGTTTGTATTTCGTACATTTTTAATATAAAGTTATCATTTTGACAGATGTTTAAAAGTTACTAATTTGACTAAGGTGTCATCTACCCTATCCCCTCACTATATTTTGCTCATTTCTATATTAGGATAAGTTTAAAAAATCCTTCAGGAATAGAGCTAAAGACAATATATTCCAGAGATAAGCTATACTTTACTAGAAAATTCAGATACAAAAAGAATCAAACTTATATATAAAACATTTTGTACTAATTAAAAATAATAAATGAACAGCCTTAATGATCAAACCTACATTATTAATATCACATTTTTTATCGCTACATCTATAGATCAGTCAATCAAAGGCACCTCTCAATTGTGTATTCTGTCTCAGTCTCTCACACGGGAGTCATGGCATAGTGCGAGTGCGCCGTCTATCACGACACCTAATGATCTAGTATCAATCAATGATCTATAGCGCGATATATTAGGGTAACCATGACATTGTTATTAAAAAATATCTGGACATCTAACACATAACGCTATTTAGTGCGCTAACTAAGCAGAATTTATTTTATGGGTACTAGACAATTGATATTTTTGTAATTACATACTTAAAATACATACAAAACACCAGAACTCAGAATCATACAAACATTTGATCCGACCCGGGAATCGAACCTGAGATCTCATGTGCAGCAGTATCGTACACTACCACTGCGTTAGTGAGGCAGTAAATCAGCAAATTTATAAAAAAATAAGAATAAGCGTTCATATTTTACTTGAAACGGCTTATTTCTTAACTTGAACTTAACTTAACTGAAAAGAGACTTAAAAAAATCAATTCAAATGCTCTAATCTCAAGAACTACTTCTGTACTTCTACTGGGAAGTACAAAAGTAGTTCTAGAGATTAACGCGTCCAATCAAAAAACAGGCTATTCTGCTCTACAATACCAGTAAGGATGGGATCAATATCCATAATTCTCGAACGAACACCTACTTTAAAGTGTTGAACGCGGCTAAAGAAGTTTACACTTCAATAAAATCTTTCAGCTAAAGCTGAAAGCTAGCGCTGTGGGTTAGAGTGAGAGATGTGGAGCCTGCCTACCGCTGCCGCACACTTGAGAGAAAGGGAAGCCAGACAGACTGGCGCTGTAAGTGCCGTAACGCGTTACGTAACGAAGCGGTTTACCCTCCCATAAGAAGTTATCACTTCATAACAATTTAAATTTTTAACTCGAACAACGTGGTCAACCTACTTCAAGTGGCACAGAATATGTTGCAGAATACTAAATTTAAACCGGCTGTCTACCTTTCTGGTGTGAATTTAAGCACGTGGTGTGAAAAACATACGTACATACTTGCTCTCATGTCGACTGAACTAAACTAAAGCAACCGTTTGTAATTTCTTGTTTTATAGGCAAAATTTCAAGTTGGAAGTATTTGTAGTGTGAAATTGTGAGATGTTGACGAGCCACTTTACTAACTTTTATCTTTGAAAATGACGATCTTCCGTATAAACGAAGGACTTGACAAGTTTGGTATCAGCCAGTGTTTCATGAACTTCGTCAGCTCTGTCTTCTGGTAATCGTTTTATAATAAAACTCTTAAGGTATTCCTTGAATAGCATTTTAGATAAATCTACAGATACATATTTTTATTATGGAATATGGGGCAAACGAGCAGATGTATCGCCTGATGATAAGCGATTACTGCCGCCCATGGATATTTGCAACACCAAAGGCGTCACAAGTGCGTTGTCGGCCTATGGAGAATGAGAATAGGGGAGTAGTGGGGCCGTGGCATCACTCCGGTCGAGCCGGTTCATTCATGCGGAACCGTGGCTCCCCCACGATAGATATTTTCAATGTAAGTTTTTGTAATATGAATATATTATATGCCTAGAATGTTGTGAATTCATACTTCTTTACACAGTATAAAGTCGCCGTCTGTTCGCTTAGACCTTATAAACTACTCGACGGATGTAAGCTGTTTTCATAGACAGCCTGCGACTGCTGTGCAAGAGGTCTCGGGTTCGATTCCTTAAATATTTGTTTCGGAGTTTGGGTGTATTAATGTTACAAACATTAATTAACAAAAATTAACATTAATTTACAAAAAAAAGTATATAAGTATTAATATCAGTTGTCTAGTACCCATAATGCAAGCTCTGCTTAGTTTGGGACTAGATGGCGTTGTGTGTTAAAACAATAGGAATCACTGTATCTATATACAGTGATTCAAGAGAAATGTTTTAACGTATAACTTGCTACGCTCCGGGGTAGGACGATTGTTGTTATAGATACTTATGATACCCTGGATGTGTTAATAACAGCAGTTCCTGGATCCCTCCCGTCTCAGGCGCAGAGTGGCACAGCGTGTGGATTTGGTCGGTTCGATTCCGATACACCGCCCCGCCGCAAAACCTGGTGGGGTGAGGGCCCGTAGGGGATTCAGGCTTAAAAAATAAAGTACCTATGACACCAAGCGTGGTAACATCGCGGGGTGTAAATCTGTCTGTCTGTCAGCCTATTACTCTTTAACGCCTGCCGAATAAGTATGACGAGTCGGCCCCCCATCGGGCACCCCTATTGAAACTTATGTTTTAAGATCGGCTTGATGTAAAATACAAACACGATTTACGTTCATTTCGATTTATTATTTTGTCTGCCTCTGTGGTACAGTGGTAGCCAATGCGACTGCTATGCTTGAGGTCTCGGGTTCGATTCCCGGGTCGGACTAAATGTTTGTATGATTTTGGGTATTTTCTATGTATGTATTTACAAAAAAAGTATATATGTATTTATATCAGTTGTCTAGTACCCATAACACAAGCTCTGCTCAGCTTGGAACAAGATGGCGTTGTGTGTAAGATGTCCGAATTATTTAGTTATTTCGCAAAAAGCTTCCGTTTTGTCCCTGAGATATAGAAAAAAAACCGTACGTATGACTGCCGTTAAAAGTAATATATCTCAAAAACTAATAAAGCTGCACGCTTTGGTATGGAGATACTTTGATTCTTGAGGAAAAACACCGTTTAACCGTGTAACCAAGTATTGTGGGTTCAAATCCTACATTGGACAACAATTTGTGTGATCCATAAATTGTTGTTCTAAGTCTGGGTGTACTTTGTGTCCGTTTCATGTATATTTGTAAAGATCCCCGTGACACAGGAATGTATATTCCTGATGCGGGAGTTGACTTTTTAAAAGAAAGATAGAGAGTAAGAAAACCGGTATGAAACAGCGCCTGCGCTGTGTTTCATCGAGTGAGTGAGGATACCGGAATGCCCATAATCCCACCCTTCCCCTCATCCCCCTCCCCATCTTCCAAGGCCACCAACGCACTGGTGACGCCTCTGGTGTTGCGGGTGTCAGGCCATACGTCTCCTCGTATGTCCCCTATTCCATAAAAATATAGGCTACTTTTGCCGCGGTAACCGACACGCAACAGGCAAACGCTCGTCTAACTATAATAGTCCTACTTAACCTACTAACTTTGATGTAAGTTTAAATATACATAAAAATGTGTCATTTACATATCATTAAAGCTGTATAACTGGTTTAGTTTTATTATATATTCGTTTTACTAGTTAAGGAAGCGTGTTCTAAAATACCGAATATCCTCTTTTACGGGAACTGATAACTTTGTTTATTTCGGTTACGAAAACAAACAGTTACCTAAATTATAATGGTTAATTTCATATACAAACAGTAAACCAATCACGTACTGTATCTTGTGATCCGTGAAAATATCAACTGTCTAACTTGAAATTTTAATAGATAGAATAAAATTAATATTTAAGGGAGCTCCCATACAACAAACGCGATATTTTTACCGTTTTCATTGAAACTAGCCGGCCCGAGCCGATCAAGGGTCTCAGTCTCGAATCCCGGGTGAGGCCAAAGGAGTTATTGAGTTTTTTTAATTATACAAATACTTAATCACAGCTTGGAGTTTGGAAGTTGGGGTTTGAACCCCGTGTCTCGGAGAACACGTAAAGTTGTCGTCCTGCGCTTATCACTCCCCGATCGTGTCGGTTAACAGGCCTATCGGATTATGAGAGAGAGGGAACAGAGACTGCAGTTGTGACTGCGCACACACTTGTGCACTATAATATCTCCTGCGTAGTTGGCCGGTTTCCTTTGAGACTGGCCGCCGCAATCGAATCGGCCGTAATCGAATAGGAGAACATCAGTCGACCCGAGCCCACTTCGTTTGTATTTAGCGCTCGCTTTTTTGGACTTCAGGTTTAAGATCGTTTATTTCTCATATTGAATATAAATACAAATTCGCCTACATGACAAAACACAAATATATAACACTTACATTACTTTACTGCGATACAGAAAAAAAAACTCACGTAATTAATAGAAATTCATAAAAATCCATTTCAAAAATATAGTGAGGGTACTTTTAAAACATACATGCATGTTCTGACCACTCGTAGAACGATGCAGTTAATACAAAGATTTCGAGAACCTTGAAGCGACAGAACAGTTTGCACACATAACAAGCCGTCATTAAATTCTGGTATTTGAAAACTATTGATAATATAGTGATATAGTGTATTTAGTGTAAGTATTGAGTAACTTGCTTATTACTATATATATATGAATACATAATGTTATTATTAATGCAATTTATGTAGGTCATGATAGAAATATATATTAGAAAAGTGTATTTATGTTTGTATTATTTAAAAAGTGACCTTTTAATATTTTTTTTTTAAATTTTCATATATTTTGTTGCTTTTATCGCTTTAGGAAGCTGATTATAGATTTTAGCACCTTCATACATAATACATCAATTGCCATAATTCGTTCGTGAGTTTAACAGAAATATGTCATTCCTACTTCTGAGACCGATGTTATGCACATCTTTTGTTTAGTTAGCTTTATTCGTGTGTGTATATTATTAGTAAGTATTTTTCTTATAAGTAGACAATTATAATATTAGTATGTCTGTATGATGGTCATGATTTTGGTCTCATTGTTGGTTGTTAGATTACTTTTAGCAGCTTAACCCCAAACCTCTATTAGGTTGTCTATATGCGGTTTTATGAGTGTATTATATATGGTGTGTTGTAGTAGACGCGGTATACAACGTACGAAGCTACCCAACATTGCTGACAATGAGATAAATTTATTGTTTAGTTTTTGTATGTGAGGTTTCCATGTAAGATGGTTATCCAAAATCAGACCCAAATATTTCTCTTTATTAAATTGATTGATTTTAACATTATTTATGGTTAGTAATGGGAAGTTGGTATTTTTTTTATTTTTAGCCGAGAAAATAATATAGTTCGTTTTAGAGGTATTAATCGTTAGTAAAATACTGAGGAACCACTCATTCAATCGTTCAAGGTGTCTATCTGGAGGACAAAATAAAATAATGGAGTATCATCAGCGTATAATTTCAAGTCCCCCTTTAATCCCAGTTGGTATACATTATTAATATAACGAAGTTATCGCAGATAGTTTATAATAACGACATGAAAAGACATTAAATGACATTTCTTTAAGATTTTTTCTCATTCCTTTTTTAATTCTAAAAATTGTATAGTTTTCCATAATTGCTTATTCGTAAACATTTCATCTTTTTCGTGTTATAATCTTTTTTTTGTTGCTTGTAAATCGTTTGATTGGTTGCTAATAATTATTTTTGCTTGCTGTGGTCTCCTGTAACTGAAGGAGTACACCGGTATAAAACCCCTTTAATAATTTATTGTACACTGTATAGCTGTGTATATCCTTCGTTGGAGATCCTTACATAATTAAAAAAAGTAAATGAATAAGTAACATAAATGTCCCTTTATGGTTGCATATATGTTTAAGGGTCCCACTTGTTTCAACAATACAATATGACAATATTACTCAACTTTGGAGAGAGTACACGAACCGTCGTCCGTGACATGCGAAACTCTTAAAACTTGACCTTAATCGCGAATTTCATGGCCACACAATAGAATTTCTTATAACAAGAGCTTTCAAAGCGCCCGAGGTCGTATGCGCACACAATTTGCACATTTCAGATCTTAACGAGCATTTAATTTGTATAGAGCGATATACCTTCGTTTGAGATGAGTTTTGTAAGGTCAGGTGTTTAATAAATCGGCAATTTCAATAGTCGTAAAAAATCGATTGATAACGTAACAAAAAGCTTTAAAAGACGGTACGTACAGATTTTGTAAATTTTTTCCTTAAAGTTTTTCAGATATGAGCTCATGGCTTATGGCATGGATATGAGCCGATGCCAAGCCAGGGCGAAGCTAGTCTAAAAGAAGTAGCCAAAGGCCAGTGAAACTCCCATTGAAATCGGTCTAGACATTCCAGAGATTAACCGGAAAAAGAAGACAGACAATCAAAAATTTTTAATTTAATTTTCTGGTACCGCATGCACTTTCACATAGGCACATTTAGTGGAAAGATATTTGAAATTACAAATAGTCACTTCATTTTTTATTTCTTTGTATAGATGTCTAAATAAGCTTGCCAGAGTGACTATTCTGCTCGATGAAAAGCACGAGTGGAACTCAAAAGTAACGGTCACCATAATACGGACGACGCAACAATACAGTATGGTGACCCTGTGGAAGTTTATTGAGATGTTGCTGCATGAATATCATCAAGCTGATGATATAACTAATCCTTGTAGTGAAGGATTAAGAGTACGGATTGTCACAACCAGCACATCAAGTGTTCATACCATGGGTGCCGTAAGAAGCGACTAAGAGAATGAAATCTTGAAACAAACCTAACACCAACCCGTCTGTAAAGCTTGGTAAAGTAGACCATTGACTCCTTACTGAGGAGATGTCTATGTCCAATAGTGGACTGTTAAAGGCTGTCGATGAATAACTAGACCTATGATACGGTTGTCTGATTGCCAGCTAGAATTTTCTAGATTAGAGCCTGTACTTAGTTACCAGACTTGAATATACACTCCGGTATAAAAAAATATCTTGAAAGAGCAACGTTTACCGTGGGAGAGCTTCGGCACGAATGCGACCAGAGTGTGTCGGTGTGAAACAGTACTTGCACTGCGTTTCGCCGAGTAAGTGAGGATACCCCGAGCCCATTCCCCAAAGGCTGGCAATGCACTTGAGACGCGTCTGGTGTCGCTGGTGTCTATGGGCAGCGGTAATCGCTAACAATCAGGTGATACGTATGCTCGTATGCCCCTATTCCATAAATAATAATAATAAACGAGCGTGTTGTTTGTCGTAGTTAAGAATCGAACATAAAACCTCTGTCTGACTGATGGTGGCAATCACTCGGTGAAAAGCTCTAAAAAAGTTTGATTACCACAGGTTTTAAGCGAAGACACCTTCCATACTAATATTATAAATTCAAAAGTAACGCTGTCTGTTTATTACGCTTCACGACTAAACCGCTGCACAGATTTCAATTAAATTTCGCATAGAGACACTTTGTCTCTTTAGGAAAGACATAGGCTACTCTTAAAAGCAATAACCGACATATACAAGGGCGGTGCCACGGGCAAAGCTAGTCATATAATAAGTAGGTAAAACTTTAAAATCCCACTCAATACTGTAGATATTTATGAATGAATAACCTTGGTATAAGCTGAAGAGTATAATTTGGTATTGGTAGTTATTATAACGTACTTTTCGTAAGTTGGGTAAGCAAAGTAATGGATAATTGAGCACGTCTTTAGATATGTTACGTGGAAGGTAATAATGTATATTAAAATACTTACATAGTTTTATACGTATATGTGTATTGGTATATTAAGAGTCTATTTTGTACTATGTACGAATGAACTCGATGTTTGTAAAAGAATAGTTGACTCACATAAATTTACTGTTTCTCTTGATGGGAATGTTTTAGTTTCTCGTTTTCAACAAATCCAGTAAACACTATAGCTTTTTAATATAATAATATTATAATTTAGATTATCATCAATCACCAACAACCCATAATGTCCCACTGCTGGGCTCGGGTCTCCTCTCAGGAGAGGGTTAAGGCCATACGTCCCCACGCTGGCCAAGTGCGGGTTGGGGACTGGCAAGACAACGTTGTGGCTACGTAATCTTACCGTTGGATATTTTTAAGCCGCCCAAAGGCCTCCAACTAAGCTTCACGACTGTTATCGTATGATAACAACCGGGACCGACGACTTAACGTGAGCTCCGAATCACGGCGACGCTCATGGTAACATGCCACCAGCGGTCACCCATCCAGGTACTGACCGCGCCGTCATTACTTACCCTCGGTGATTGTTTCTAATCACCGAGTGCAACTGGGCTATGAGCGCCCATATAGATTATCGTTGCTAATAATTAAAATCTGTAAAATGAACTCACTTCAGTAGCGTTTTTTAGGAATATACATATTTAGTTTTCGTTGTTTCCTTGGGTTTCGTACTGAAAATGATTTATTTTTACGAATGTTATCTAAAGTACATTTATGCTCACACATTCCCTAAAAATATATATACTCAACAGCTGAATTTTCCAAAGAATTTAGCTGTTGAGTATATCATGCATCAGAATTTTTTTTTAGGACACATACTTTTTTAGTATGAATTTCGCCAAGTCTTAGAATTGAGTAAATTAAATAATACGGTCTTACCTGATCCTGAAAGGTTCGATGTAGTGTCTCTTTCGTGTACCTCTCGTCTCCTTGCTTGAAGATAGCAGAGCACTGCTTTAGGAGAGCCAACCTCGTCCTCTCCTTCGCACATTCAACCTCCATGATCGACAGTCTATGCCCCGTCCTCGGAACACACAAACCTCCTTCATAGTTCACACTTAACTCTGTTACGTTGGCACTATTGTTAGCTTCTTCAGTTTTCAAATCTACATTTTCAAAGCTCGTGACTATTGCCGGAGTGTTGGCAATACCGTTGGCCGCCATTTTTGTTCATACACTTAGTTTTTGTTTTAACATATTTGGTTTAATTTCACTGCTTTATTTTTATGTTTGTTTATATTTGAAATTTTCAACCGACTTCAATGTGCTTAAATCAGTTAAAGATAAAGTAAAGGGAACAGTTCATCTCATAATATTGCTCGCTTAAAGGTGGAATTTATCTTAGTCATAAACTGTAGTACTCAAATATTTTTATATACCTGCATATTGAAATATACCGGATATCTAACACACAACGCCATCTAGTCCCAAACTAAGCATAACTTGTATTATGGGTGCTAGATAACTGATATAAATACATATATACTTTACTTTTTTTTGTACATACATATCATAAATAGAAAACACCCAAACTCCGAAACAAATATTTGCAGATCATACAAACATTTGGTCCGACCCGGGAATCGAACCCGAGACCTCAAGAACAGCAGTCGCATTCGCTACCGCTGCGCCACCGACGCATCTGCTGCAGCATATTATTTGAAAGTAACTCTGTCGGTCTATTTACTTACACTTTTAAGACAAAACGGCTGAACCGATTTGAATGAAATTTACTTTTAAAGATTTTTGAGGAGGGGCAGGACATACACGCGGACAGAACTGCAGGCAAAATGTTGTATTTAGATAATATATTACAGTCCATTCTGAAATCAAATTCACTTGGGTTCACCCTCGGGCACTTGAAGAATGATGAGAAGAAGAATGTATCTCCACAACAAGTTCCATCAAGTGTCAATCGAGGGAATAAATTATATAGCTATTACAATCAGCAAAAATTAATGACCATAACACAATAATTTGTCTTAAATGGAAATCGAACCCAGGAAAATTCGACCGGAACAAACCAACAGAACAGCCCTGTTTACCACCTAGGTCTTTGCGTGTCCTTGCCAATGCCTACATTATACAGAACCATGAAGTAGCTATCACAGTTACTTTTAGCGCTTAATAAAAAATACTGGCACAAGTTCGTTGAACCATTACTTAATACTTATAGGTACTTTCACAGATACAGGACATAAAAATATCACAATATCGTTAATAATAATGACATAACGATATTACATGGCAACATACAAGATATTGGGAAATTTATGGCAAATAAATGTCTATTCGTATATAAAAATGAATTTGTTTAACTTACACTAATAATAATTTACTTTTTATTTCTTTCGGTGACAGATGGAAATTCTGTTAAAAGTCCAACTGCGGACATAGGGGTCTGGAGGACGTAAAGATATCACTAAAAATTACTCCAACGGTCTTAGGGCGCCTACTCCTGTCAGAACCCAGTCTCGTCATTTCTGATCTCCCGGGGAGAGCCACGCTTCGGCACGAATGGGCCAGCACGACCGGAGCGATACCACAGCCTCACAGAAAACCAGTTTAAAACAGCGCTTGAGTTGTGTTTCACCAAGTGAGTGAGGATACCTGAGGCCCATACCCCAACTCCTCCCACATCCCCCTCCCTATCCCTTCCCCACATGCCACTCCCCATTCACCTCCCCATCCCCTAAAGGCCGGCAACGCACTTGTGACGCCTTCGGTGTTACGGGTGTTCCTGGGCGGCGATAATCGCTTACCATCAGGCCATATTTCTGCTCGTTAGCCCCATATTCAATAAAAAAAAGAAGTGAGGTCAGTCCTAATAAAGCCCGATCCCGGTATAATCTGCAGGCTTTCTTCCCCTACTATGTATTTATATCAGTTGTCTAGCGCACATAACACAAACTCTGCTTAGCTTGGGGCTAGATGGCGTTGTGTTAGATGTATTTATAGATTTTCCATCGAAATCATAGACATGAGAAATAAGTTTAATTGATACTATAATCAATCAATGATATAAAAGGAAGCATGTCTCTCCCAAGGATATTTATACAAATAAATGATTTGAAGTGCCTGCTTGTAATTCCACATTAACAGCTTTTCATTACATGCATATTAAAGTATCTACGGTATAAACATAATATTTTTTGTCTGTCTGTTTGTTTGTTTCGCTTAATCTGTTTCATTGATAGATAGCTAGTGTTATAAGGAGTAACTAACGCTACTTATTTTTGGAGCTTAGCTAGTAAATAATAAGATACGACATCATTTAATGTAAACATACACGCCTGAATTTTTTTGCTTCCCTCGCGTGGTTTTTTCTTATTTAGTGTTTAGAAATAACCTTAATTATAGCCTCTTAAGGACGTAATTTACAAACCCCTTATCTTAGTTTTCAATATATATATATTTGTATTAAGTTATTGCGTCGGTAACTAAGCCAAGTATTTTTACGCCAATCTTTAAAACGTCGTTTGCCTAATTTTTAGTTTGATTTCTGGCGTTGTTTGGAGATATTTTATAATAGCAGAATAAACCAATGAATAATGTTAAATCTGGCCTTGGTCGCCGCGACACATGCCGCGAGCTTAGTGCGGACACCGTCGATAAGTTCACACTTGTAATTTGTTTATGTACAAATTGAATTTACAGCGTTTGGGAAACTTCGTCAGGTCTTCTCAGCGTCGATCTCACAGTGCCTCAAGGCGAAAGTTTTCAATGCGTGCGTCCTACCCGTAATGACATACGGAGCCGAAACGTGGACACTTACGTTACGACTGGTCCATAAGTTCAAAGTCGCTCAGCGTGCTATGGAGAGGGCTATGCTCGGCGTTTCTTTAAGGGATCGCATCAGAAACTAGGTGATCCGACAAATAACCAAGGTCATCGACATAGCCCACAGGATTGCAAGCTAGGCCACATTTTCCGAAGAACCGATAACCATTGGGGTAACTCGTTTACCACAATGGTTATCGGTTCTTCTAAGTTGAGTGTAGACCGCATCTCGGCAAACTTAGTGTAGGACGTCCACAGGCCAGGTGGAGCGATGATTTGTGTAAGACGGCTGGCAGGAGTTAAATGCGAGAAGCCATAGATCGAACTAAGTGGCGTGAAATTGGAGAGATCTATGTCCAGCTGTGGACTGCGATAGGCGGATAATAATGATGATGAGAAATTGAATTGAATAAATAAATAATACTTCTGAGGTTATAGTCCCCGCGGCATAGGCTCTGCATTGATGAATAAATTAATCAAGGTAAATAACTTTATATGTAAAGCTTAGTAAACCTAATAGTTATTGTATTCTAAAATGTATAACGAATTCGCCTTTCGACAATATCAATTAATCTTGATCATTGAACAAATAACATGATTGTTGCTATTGTTTATTGTTCGGGTTTTTTTGCAATAACCGATTCATGTCAGGTACGTGACCTTAACCTTTTAGGCAATTATTTTAACGAAAACGGACACAAAAAACACCCAGGCTCGGGAAAACACAAAGTGTTTGTTCCATGTAGGGTTTGAACCACAACACTTAGCGCAGTAGAAAACTGTGGCATGTATAACTTTATCCTTCTTAAAGTGCCTCCCAGAATAAATTTTTAAAATTAAACTAAACTTAAGGCTACCTCGATGGTCTAGCGGTTAGAGTATACGATTGCCGATCGGCCGAGGTCGAGTTAAAGCTGTTATTGATTAAATTCATAACAGTCCGGAGGTCCCGGTTGGCAAGAAAATCTATGAAAATATACTGACAACTTGTTCAACCTCCGAAGTCAGTTCGTCCTCAAAGTTGCGGATTACCGATGCCAGTCACTCCATAGAAAACTGACATTAAGGTAAAACTGATTGAATTAAAACCAACTCCAAATAATGTTAGGAATAATAAAGGCTAGGAAGTGATAATCAATTTATTTTCCCTGGCTTATTTATCAACGCAGAGCGTAAACAACTGCGGTTACAAACTTAAAACTTTGGGGGTCATGCTTTTGTATTGAAAATGCTCACTTAGATAGGATTTTTGAACATTCCATGCTCTGAATTTATTAAAGAAATATGGGAGCTAATGAGATAGTTTAAATAGCTTACTACTTTATTCGTGTATGTACGTATCTATATATATGAGATTTATTGTCTGTGTGTGTGTTTTATCGCAGATATAATATCATGATTGACATATCCATGTGTGGGATTAGACAGTAATTGAACGAAAATATTTATATAACTTATACAATGGTTCCGTATTCTATTATATAATAAAATTCTACACGAGCACTCAAATTAAAGCTAGTGTTTCATTGCCATTGACATCTATATATATTTTTAAACACATACTTAGTGTACCTGGATGCACGAGCCTTACTCAGTATTTTTTTTGTAAATAATCCAAAAATTCATTCTCGCCAGATCGATTTCATCATCAGCCTATCGCAGTCCACTGCTGGACATAGGCCTCTCCAATCTCACGCCACTTGGTTCGATCTTCAAGACACTACACTGGAAAGGACGTGGCCTAAATATCAATGGCAAATTCATCTCTCACTTGCGATTTGCGGACGAACTCGTCATCATGGCAGAACCGCTGCAGGACCTGATTCTTCTGTGCCCATCAGCCTCTGGATGAACTTCGACAAACCAAGATCATGTTCAATAAACATGTACTACCGGAACCGGTCGCGGTACACGATGCCGTTCTCGAAGTTGTCCGAAAATATGTGTACCTCAGGCAGACTTTGCAGTTAGGTAGAAAAAACTTTGAGGAGGATGTGAACGGGAGAATTCAGCTGGGTTGGGCAGCGTTTGGGAAACTTCGTCGGGTCTTTCCATCGTCGATCCCTCAGTGCCTAAAGACGAAAGTCTTTAATCAGTGCGTCCTACCCGTCATGACATACGGAGCCGAAACGTGGACACTTACGGCACGAATGGTCCACAAGTTCAAAGTCGCTCAGCGTGCTATGGAGAGGGCTACGCTCGCTGTTACTCTGAGAGTGAACCAAGGTCATTGACATAGCCCAAAGGATTAGTAAGCTGAAGTGGCAGTGGACTGGCCATATTAGCCGCAGAACTGATTACCGTTGGGGTAAACGAGCTCTCGAGTGCAGACTGCGTCTCGGCAAACGTGATTTGGGACGTCCACAGGCCAGGTGGAGTGATGATCTGCGCAAAACGGCTGGCAGGAGCTGGATGCGAGGTCGATTTATCGGCCCCGAAATCCAGTTGGAGTTTTACCGATATTCGGATTACCAATATGTATGAGAATTACTCATTTAATATATTAGATTAGATATCCAGAGACAGAACAAAAGTTAGTGCTCAACCCTCAATAGCTCACTAGGCCGCTATAGTGTGGGTCACCATGCTGCATTGTCCTTATTCGATTTGAGGATAGTGCCCACCACTCTTAGATTCTACACATGCTTTTTGCTATCAGGCACAGCAAAGCCATTTTGGCGGCTAAAACATAAAAAAGGATGGAAATTAAATAATATATATTTATTTCATTTAAAGTTGAACAATAACACCCTGTGGCGAATTCCACATACAGCGGCAACAAAAATATATGACAACGCCATTTACCCAAGATACACTGAACTACTGAGTAACGTAGTGTACGAAGAAGCTACCAATCCTGCATCGCGCAATAGAAGTTCTCGCGCCGATTAACATATATACAACTTCCCAACAACAACCATTGGTCAGTGGCCTGCCAGGCATGATTACCTCGCCTGGTCGGAGGACTCTCCCTTTGTGTTGGAGGGACATGACACCTGTTCCTCCATAACCCTTTTATAAAGGCATAAAATGTCTATAAAGGAAAAACAATGGTGGTGTCAATGACAGGAACTCTGGTACCCATGATAAGATCTAACTTGTGTCACGGGTACTTGTGTACCAGTGCACTCTCAGATCATACATCTCTTACATTTTTACAGTGTGGGTCGTCAGCTATGTAATAGATGTTTAAATATATGTAATGTATGTGTGAGTGTATGTGTATATATATGTGTATGTGTATGACGGCCAGCACTACTGACCGCAATGCAACCGGATTTTTAAGACTAAGTTTGGTTTTTCTAGCCACATCATAGCCCATCAAAGGGAGAAACCAGAATGAACAGGAGGAAGTCGCCATCACCGAATACGGTGGGGATTGATAGGGTGTATGTGTATTTATCTGTGTGTATGTGTATTCATGTAGGCGTGAATATGATTGAGCATTTTGTTACGGAATGAAAATTGAATAGATCCATGCCCTGCGATGTAACATTATAGAACAATAGGCCCGTTAATAATGTATGTATGTATGCCTGATGATAATCACTTACCATCAGGCGATACGTTGTTTGCCCGTGGAAATGGAATAGGTCCATAAAAAAATTATATTTGATTCGTTACACTACCATTTAATCACGGAACCCCAATTATTAAAGGATTCGTTGTAGTGTAATAGATTAAAATTAATCGAGTTTGCAAATTTAGTGAAAGCAAAACCACACCTAATCGATGTGTATAAAACAAAATGGCAGACATACTGGTAATTGATAGGTGCAAGACAGATAAGTACATTATCTTTTAATTGAATTAGTGCTAGTTATATTTGTATGTAGCCTGCTTAATATAGGTGACAAGAAAGGTATTAGATTGGTCATAGACGAAGCCTGTTTAATGCCCGACAAAAATGTATTCGGGTCTTGCAAACGTTTGCTGATTCAATTCCACTTTCAGGCTCTATATCTTTAAATGGCTAAACCATTTGTTATCAGATATAGTTAATGAGAACACTCCCGACTAATTGCCATATTACTATACTCCTTTGAAAAAAAAAACACAAAATCATTTCATACGTTCGGTTCTGGTTCAGCTACAATGCCATAAACAGATACACATGTCAAACTTAAAACACACCGTGGATTTTAACTAGAAAGCTCGTGTCGGTCTGTTCCCAAACTAGACAGAGACTATGTGAGTGTGTGTGTGTGTGTGTGTGTGTATGTGTGTGTGCGTGCGAGCGTGCGTGCGTGCGTGCGTGCGTGCGTGCGCGTGTGTGTGTGTGTGTGAGAGAGACATAAGTTATTGTTTAAGGCGATAACCGATATATAAGCGGTAGTAGTCACAGGCAAATATTAGTTTTGTTGTACATCTCAGATTTTATTTTACTTGCATTGTCTCTGTCCGAGGTTTTCGTGTATATGTATATATAAATTCAACAAAAAACATATAAAAGGTATATGACCCGGATTAATTCGTTCTCAGCATTATTATAAAAGAATATTTTTATTAATTGTGTAATTTACGAAACGCAGCTGTGATTTTAAACTTTACAAAATATTTTAGTCAGAAATAAAATTAAATGATTCGGACCAAATGTCTGTGTCATAAAATGTTTGTTGCAGTTTAAGTGTTTTTAAAATATTCAGGTATTTGAAAAAAATCCGTACATATCTTTAAATGTCAAGCGTCTTCCTGTTGCCATGACTATTTTAATATCGAGCAAAAAATGGCAAAAACAATCACGTTTCTTGTATAAGAACCCCCTAAATATATGTTTATTATGTTTCTAGTATTAGTTATAATAACGACACAAAAATTTCATGATCTATGAAAAGTTCAACTCTCTATCTTGGTTCATGAGGTATAGTCTAGTGATAGACGGACAAACAGATAGACGGACGAACAGCGGAGGCTTAGAAATAGGGTCCCGTTTTATCATCATCATCATCAACAACCCATAATGTCCCACTCCTGGGCTCGGGTCTCCTCTTAGCAGTGGGTTAAGGCCATACGTCCCCACGCTGGCCAAGTGCTGATTGGGGACTGGCAAGACTACGTTGTGGCTACGTATCTTGGCCGTTTTATACTTTGGGTAAAAGTGTATAGGTAAATATTCTATTAATGAATCTAGCTGTATTTGTACAAGCTCTGCTTAGTTTAAAACTACATGAATTTCCAGGTAAGATTTGCAAAATACTTTTTTATTATTTGTAGCTTTTCAAACTTGTATGACATTTAGCTTCGATGTTCCAATAAATGATTATACCCTTACATTTAACAAATAACAATAGGTAACAATTATTACAACAATTTAAGTCATTTGTGAAAGGTCAAATTTAAAAACCTTCGAAGTGCTTTGTTTGTTATTTTTATATTATTACCAGCTGAGCCCCACGGTGTTACCTGCGATAATTGTTGTACCTTTACAACCACCAACACAGGGTAAAATTAGTCGTAAAATTTTTGCATATGCTACTCCCAATAATATCTGGTTATCTACCAGTAAAACTCTCGTTGTAATCGCTACACTAACTTTTAAAGTTTCGCTTTTCATGATATAATAATTATTTTCACGAGAATTGACGCGATCATTTATTTAAAAGCATTACATACCTCTGATTTGCCTGACGTTTCGACCAGGTTGCACTGGCCGTGATGACAGGCTGAATCTGGCTGGTATATAATACCTTTAGATAATTAATCGTATTAATTCCCGTAAAAATTATTATTATGACCGGTACAGCCGCTTTAGAGATTAGCCGGAACAGACAGACAATTTATATATAT
>PKRV01001244.1:559637-720423 GCA_003709505.1 Hyphantria cunea
ATATATATATATACTAGTTTTTTGTATAGCTTCTTTTATATCGAGACGTCTCCGTGCCTCGGAGTGCATGCTAAACCTGTATTATAATAATGGTATCAAGATTACAACATGGAATGGTAGCAATCGAGGAAAATATAATTCTATAAACTATTTTATTTCTTACCACTTTATTTCGACTGCCTCTGAGGCGCAGTGGTAGCGTATGTGACTGCTGTTCTTGAGGTCTCGGGTTCGATTCCCGGGTCGGACCAAATGTTTTTATGATCTGGAAATATTTGTTTCGGAGTTTGGGTGTTTCTATGTATAATATATATGTATTTACAAAAGAAAAAAGTATACGTGTCTTTATATGTATTTACATCAGTTGTCTAGTACCCATAACACAAGCTTTGCTTAGCTTGAGACTAGATGGCGTTGTGTGTTAGATGTCCGAAATATTCCGAAAAATATTTATTTATTTTACCTATTGGGGACAAATAATTAGCTCTCCCACTGCCAAAGCACGTTTTTCTCCCACTATTGCACTAAGATCCCGGGTCCTAGCTGGACATAAGAGAACAACTCACTAGGCCGTTTCTGTTGTATTGTCCACCTTCGCAATCGGGATGGTGACCATTACTCTTGAGTCTACTCATGGTTTGCAACAGGCAAGGTGTAGTCATTTTGTTACCAATAATATAAAAAAAGTATCCTCAATCAGGGGCTGGTGTTAGATTTCGTGGGTTAGGTTCCTAAACTGAACAAATAGTAAGATGAATACCCATCGTTTGATAAGTGTCTGGGTATATTTTTAGGGTTCCGTACCCAAAGGCTAAAATATTACTAAGACTCAGTCGTCCTTCAACCTGTCCGTCCGTCGCCAGGCTGTATCTCGTGAACCGTGATAGTTAGCCAGTTGAAATTTTCACAAATTATGTATTTCTGTTATCGCTATACCAAGAAAATAAAAAGAATAAAATAAGTATAGAATGGGGCTCTCGTACAACAAACATGATTTTTATAGATAATGGGACAAAAGCTTTCGTGCGTGATTCCAACTCGCACTTGATAGGTTTTTTTCTATAATATGTAATATCATATCAATATATTTGTTGTCTGTCTAGTTTAAGATCAGAATACCTAGTGTAAGTTTTGTGAGGTTATTATTATTTAAGCACTAAAATGTTGTGACTGCCTGAAGTTCGATTCCCAAGTCATGTTTGTATGATCTGCAAATATTTGTTTCCGAATTCGGGTTTACAATGCCTATGTATTTGCCTATTGTTGGATAAACTCTACTTAGTTTGAGACTTGATGGCGTTGTGTGAATGTAATAATTTTTTATTATATGGCTAGTAGATCACCCTGACCAAATAGTATCTCCAATTACAAGATTCGGTAATATAGTTAATCTTCCTACATCAGACACTAGCCTTTGTTTTGCATTAAAATGTAGAATATATCTCATATAATATTTATCCTAATCATATGTCTACCTGATAAATGACATCGTCGTAAACTCGGGCAATAGCAGATTAATTAATTGCCCGTAATTGATAGTAGAGCCACATTGATTTCAGTAGGGACTGGCTGCCTCAACCCGGGCGGTACTACCCTCGCACAGAAGATCAACTTAAAATTACAGCGTCCGTGCTGTCGTGTTTCGTTGGTGAGTGCGAGACCGGAGGCCCAATGATGCAGAAGCATATCACTAGGCCGCCATAGTGTGGGTCACTATGCTGTGCTGTCTGCAATCGCAATGAGTATGGTTACTCTTGGATTCTGTTTTCCATCAAGCAGAGTAGAGTCACTTAGGCATGCCAGGTGAAAAAACCACACCGATTCCAACCTACTACTCTGTGTGTTCAAAATTTTATCCATGTTTTACTTTTGTTTTATTCAGAACAATAAACAATTGCCAAGTTATAAGTTACAAAACTAGCCTTCCTTATTTGTAAGGCGGTATGTTAAATTAATCACGCAACCAGTACTACTGGTTGACAACAGTTTTTGTGTGGTACAATTTGTTGTTATTGTTCTGAGCCTGGGTGTTCTTCATGTTTGTAAAGACCCCAGCGACACTGGACATATACCTACCTAAAATGTGCATTTAGTCAAATTGAGGTTTTATTTTTAATTGATAAAATCGTGCATATTATGCATACTTTTATTATAAATGCGAATCTGTGTGTTGAGATGCCTTTTCAGTGTGCAAGTTGCTCAACACTCAGAACGTAAATCCCTTCGCAGCGTAATTTTGTACAGACAGAAACGCTACTTTTTAATCAAGTGAAGGCAAAAACTTGTTTTTAACAAATTTTAAATTCTACTCATTTCTTAAGTCACAAATTTCCTCATTTATTTATATAATAAAATACATAAATTAACAACTTACGAAACCAGTTTTGGCAGGCGGCAGGCTATAGCAGGTATACGATTTATTTAACTATTATAATTAATTTTTGAAACCTGACAATGGCCACTATTTTTTAAATTAGACAATGAAAGACCTTGTCTATGAATTACACAAATGTTAATTTCAAGGTGTTGGAGTTTTGACAGTTATTCTTTAATGGTAATGAATTTTCTGTAGGGAAAGAAATCTTGACACAAACTCAGTGTCAATACGTCTGGCAGAGTAGGCCAGAGTAGGCAAAAAAAAAAAAGAGTAGGCCTTTCTTTCCAAGAAAGGTCTACTCTTTCTAAATTGCTCGAATCAATATATAATAAACATATTAGTATGATATAGAATCAACATATCATTAAAGCTAAAATGTAACTAATCAAACACTTTACTGTAGAAAGTTCATATCAAATACCTCAATTTTCAAAGTCGGTTCAATTTACCCAAACTACTTTTTTATACCAACACTTTTGTATACAAAACGGATTTGAACATAAAACTCTCATCACATAAGATATATATTTTGCTCACTCTCACTTTTAACACTCCGCGCGTCCGATCAAGCTGTACGATTGTATGTCGGCGCGTGCGCAACCCACCGTGTGTAACGTCACACTAGCGACCGCAGGGTTAGATCAAAACGTTATTGGTAAGGGGCAAATTGTTTAAATTCGGTTTTATTACATTTAAATCAAGTCCAAGAGGTACACATCTAATATTATATATGAATCTGGCAACACTAAAAAAAACCTGGCATTTTAATTACATTATTTGGATTTTAATTTTTAAGTTTAAAATTTACAATAAAGTTTAAGTTTTCCTTTCGACAATTCTTACTTAACCAAAACACCTATTAAAAACATTGTTAACAATCGTGGTGTTCTAGTATTGGGATGTTGTAGATTCGATTCCCAACTCCCAGAACCAAAAAGTGTGATGGATACGATCTTTTCCTCCTTGTTTGGGCGTTATTTATCCATAACTAAATGCGACAGTGTATATTATTACTATTTTCATGGAACAGGGACAAATGAGCAGACATATCGCCTTGTGGTAATTGATTACCGCTGCCCATGGACATCCGCAACACCAGAGGCTCCACAAGTGCGTTGCCAGTTTTTGGAGGATGAGGAGAGGGATGGGGAGGGTTTAGTTATGAGCTTTCGGTATCTTCATTCACTCGGTGAAAAACATCGTAGGCGCTGTTTAACACCGGTATTCTGTGAGGGTGTGGTATCACTCCGGCCGAACCAGCCCATTAATGTCGAAACGTAATTCTCCCACGGTGATTAATTATTAGATTTCTTTATTACGATATATTCCAATTCATTGTTCATGACTAGCAAAATACAATTTGTAGAATTGGTACTGCTGTTAACACTCAATGTTGCAGCCACGTTGCTGTCAGCACGGTTGGGCCTGCTCGACTGGGGCAGTACTCTCGCACAGAAGATGAACGTAAAATGGCAGCTGGTTGTCGTGTTTCGTTGGTGAGTGCGAGACCGGAGCCCCAATGATGCAAAACCATCGCTAGGCCACCTTGGTGTGGGGCACCATTGTTGTTATTGTCTTCATTCGCTGTGAGTATGGTGAACACCACTCTTGGATTCTGCTTATGCTGTCCATCAGGCAGAGTTAACATACATTCTGAATTGGTGTTATATAAAGAAATGTGTAGGAGAGGCATTCTTTGGCGCAATAGGGCTGTTATTGATACCACATTCTCACATTCACTCACTCACAGAGATCGGTAAAAGATTGCGAATCTGCCAGTCAAACGGGAACTGGATTAGTGAGAAATAAGGCATCAGATGCATGTGAAGATCGTGAATGATCATCGCCATCAGCCGATACCAATACAGTGGTGAATATGCCTCTTCCATGGCACACTACTGATCGCTTTTGGGCTCCTTACGTCCAAAACCTTGTTTTTTCGTGTACCCTCACTGTACGACCCTCACTACCGTCACCCGAACGGTGTTCGTGGTGGGGTGACGGCCACTTTACTCCTTAGACGAGAGGAATCCGGGAGCTGCTGGTATTGTGACATCCGGACCACTGAACCAACCCAATGTTCGACTGGTATATTTTTTTTATGTAATCGCGGGCAAACGAGCATACTTATCGCCTGATGGTAAGCGATTACCGCCGCCCATTGACATCAGCAGCACCAGAGGCGTCACATGTGCGTTGCCGGCGTTTTGGGGATGGGAAAAGGGTTTGGGGTATGGGCCTCCTGTATCCTCACTCACTCGGTGAAACACAGCGCAAGCGCTGTTTCACACCGATTTTCTGTGAGGCCGTGGTATCATTCGGGTCGAGCCGGCCCATTCATGCCGAACGTTGGCTCTCCCACGACATATGCATAACTGCATTGCAATCATTTACCGTAAATGCAAGAACCATTTGTATAATAAAAAAAAACATGTAATTTTTTTATTTCGTATTTGTAACTTTACAAAAGACGAACTGCTGGTAAAACGTTTTTCAAAAAGTGTTATTAAGTCTATAAGTCGGTGCTTACAATATTCATAGCATTAGCTTTCAAAATGTGACGTTTGTAGCCCCACCAGCTTAGACTCGGCGTTCACGAATCAGCCAGGGCAAGTAACTTTATATGTATAATAAAATAAAATGTTGACAATTCTATCATACGTTACTGGTACTGTAGTTGCCAAACAATATTCGCCTGCACTATTCGGTAAATTCTGTAAACACTAACAGTTACCAGATTATTTAATAAAAAATTCGTCAACTTGATTCTACCAATATTACTTAGCAGTGTAATAAAAAGCTCGTACGCTGGTGAAAGTTGTACGATTATATTATGTTTGTTGTTCGAACACGCCGCAATTATAATGTCGTCCCCATCTCGTCTGGGCTTATTCACACACATGACCTACTTTGAGCAACATCTGAGAGCCTAGTGTGAGTTTATTCCACAGCGATGTTTATACACGATGGCGAAGGCGTTTGGCGTTGCAATCGGTGTAGATTTCAGTGCTAACCAATCACAGCATAGAACGCTTGAAGTGGATAAACTCACACTAGGCCCTCAGACACGTGTGTAAACTTATGAATAAATAAGCATGTGGTGGTTTGGCAAGTTTAAGGCGGGTCTTTTGTCAAAATACACCCTTCTTGAGAATGTAATTGTTTTCAAACCGGCCAAAGAAAGAGGATAAACATATGGTGTATGTGCGTGTGTGTGTATGTGTGACGAGAGCAAAAACTAGATCGTAGTTTTTAGTATGCCTGTGTGCCTTATCTCTCCCCGGTCGTGTCGGATAACTGTCCTAACACAGAGTGCACTTGTGCTTGCGTATAACTCCTGCCTAGTTGTCTGATATCTGTTTAGACTGGCCACCGTGGCCGAAATCGACTAGGCTAACATCATGTCTGTATGTGTTTTATTGGTAAGCCATGCCTCGCCTCATATCGACTTCAGATAAGAAAGCTTCTCACCGAATAAATGTGGTTAAACCTTGCTCAAAAGGCAGTAACATACTTGTGGCTTTTAGTTGCAAGTGGACATGGGTGGTAGTCAGCTTCCATCACGTGAATCGTATGTTTCTCGTTTTTAGAGTTCCATAGTACACGTCATGGAACCATATTAGTTTCATCGTGTTCGTCCGTCTATTCGTCCGTTCGTCCTTTTTTTTACGTGTAGAAACCCCTTCGGACCTTCACCCCACCGGGGCTTGCGGAAAAAAAAAAAAAAAAAAAAAAAAAAAAAAAGGGGCGGTGTATCGTAATCGAACCGACTAAAAACCCACATGGTGTGCCACTCTGCGCCTGAGACGGGAGGGATCCGGGAACCGTTTTTTCACGCCATCCGGACCCCTCCCATCGCCTGCCCGCACTGATCCGTCCGTTCGTCCTCGGTTTACCTTCCAAATGGTTAGGGTCAAAAAGATGAAATGTCGAATGGATATGTGTATTTGCCCCGTCGACAAAGTGCTTAAGTAAAATTATAAAACTATGAAATAATAAGTAAACATGTATAGTACAAAAAAAATAAAACCATGACAAATTGATAACGACGGAACCCTATTTTATGCATGTCCTGACCAGTAGCTTTTTTTTATTTTTGTGTCACAGGCATCTTCACAAACTTACATGTAACGGACACAAAATAGAACACCCAGACTCAGAACAATAATTTGTACATTACACAAAGTATTGTCCTATATGGAATTTAAGCCCACAACAGTCAGCGTGGTAAAAAAATCGGCGAAGTGACCATTTAACCACTATGCCGTGTAGTTAAAACACCATAGTTTGCCACCTATGACCCACATAAGAAATAATGATACAAATAGTAACTTTACAAGAAAGTAATCCAAACTCCATACTTATATTATAAATTACGAATTTGCTAACTATGTTGCGCCTGTTAAGCCTCCAAGGCACAACTGCTGCACCGATTTTAATTAAATTTGTCATGGAGGTACTTTGATTCTTAAGGAAGGACATAGGGTACTCTTTAGCGCGGTAACCGAAATACACGCGGGCGGAGTCGCAAGCAATAGATAATAATATAGAAATTATTACCACAAATCTTCATTACATAAATGGTCACCCATCATCGTAATCTTACAAACACTTAAGAATTCAAGTCACCATCTTGTCACGTACTTTCTCTTATCGCATCGACATGTCATCGCCCTGGGCGTTACCGCAAATACACTGCTCTGATCTCTCTGTTGGCTTTGTGGTTAATGACTCTGGCTGCTAAAGCGGAAGTCATGGGTTCTCTTTACACCGAGGATACGGACTTTTGGCCGTAGAACTAATTATATCTGTCGGTTATCGAGGCAAAGAGAATTGTATATCTCTCCACAAAAATCAAAGACCTTCCATCCCAAATGTCATTGAAATCGGTGTAGCGGTTTAACCCTGAAAGCGTATCAGGGAAACAGAGTTACTTTCGATTTTATAATATCGATTTTATATTTTATAATATCGGGGAGGATACGGGATGACACCCGAGCCGTTATTGCGAATCTATTGACTCATTAATTGAAATTGGTACAGTTAAATCAGTTTACGCACTTCGTTTTAACATACATACATACATAGACTGCCAAATCTTTCCTTTTTTATGTATGACGTTGCCAAAATGACTATACTCTGCCTGATGGAAAACATAAACAGATTCCAAGAGTTGTGGTCATCATATTCATTGCGAATGCAGACAATGCAATAAGGCAGCATGGCGACCCACACCATGGCGGCCTAGTGATACTTCTGCGTCATTGGGCCCCGGTCTCGCACTCACCAACGAAACAGGAAAGCACGTACGCTGTCATTTTACGTTGATTTTCTATGCGAAGGTAGTTCCGCCACAGTCGAGCTGGCCCGTTCGTGCTGAAATCAGCTCGAGATACCTTGGAAACGGCGTCGCGTCTTGTCTGGTAAAAACTATATCTAAACAGATAGATTGGATATCTATGTATTAAGAAATGTATGTATGACCATATGCATGTGTTTTTCTGCAGTTTGGTCACCATAGCACACTGTCTAGTTTATGGTTTCATCGTGGGAGAGCCACGCTTCGGCATGAATGGGCCGGCATGACCGGAGTGATACCACGGCCTCACAGAAAACCGGTGTGAAGCAGCGGTAACGCTGTGTTTCATCGAGTGAGTGAGGATACCGGAGGACCATACCCCAATCCTTTGCCCCCTATCCCCCTCCCCATCCCCCAAAGGCCGGCAACGCACTTGTGACACCCCTGGTGTTAAGGGTGTCCATGGGCGGCGGTAATCGCTTACCATCAGGCGATACGTCTGCTCGTTTGCCCCAAAAATATAATAAAAGAAAAAATAATGGTCACACTACCTTGTGGGAGATATATGAAGGTATTATTATTGATCTTATATGCTATTAGCTAAACCGCATTAGTTGTGTTGTATTTAATTGCAACCGCATGCAACGTTGCGGGGCGAAGCTAGTCTAAAAGAAGAAACCTAAGTACTTTATATCATTAGTTATCTGCCAGTGAAAGTCTCGTCGAAATTGGTCCAGGTGCAGAGCCAGCAGCAGTCCAGAGATTAGCCAGAACAAACAGACGGACAGACAGTCAAAACTTGACAAAAATGTTATTTTGGTAAGTGTACCGTGCATTACAAGCATTTAGTAAAAAGCAGTTATTTTAATATTACAAATAGAGTGTAATATTTTTTTAATTTGTATAGATTACTAATTAACTCTATTTCATTAGCAAATATATAATTAGTCTTACACCTGTGAGGCTGATGAAAGGATTAATAAAATAAGAAACTAGATCTTGAACTTAAGAGGCTTATTCATTAATGTATGCAAATCAGGATATTTACAACTCTTGTAAATAATACCCAATGTTAAACGAGTAATGAATTATTAAAAAAACAAAACCCGACTACGCCAATATCATATATGTATATATAACATATAATCTATATATAATATATGTATTCGTAATCACTTATTTCGATACTACACTTGATGTTTTTATAAAAATCTTTTTTAGATTACTTTTTGGCTTCAAAAAAATCCTTAATTTAGTTTTTTCTAATTTTGATGTATTCAGTGGCACTCTCACGACTAAGACGAATCTATTTATAGCACGTACATAAAAATACGACAAGCCATTTAGGCTTTCGACATACATACACTCGAATAACATAACCCTCTTTCTTTCGAAGTCGGGTACAAAGATCAATTTTTACCGTGGGAGAGCCACGCTTCGGTATGAATGGGCCGGCACGACCAAAATGATATCACGGCTTCAAAGAAAACCGGTGTGAAACAGCACCCGCGCTGTGATTCACTGAATGAGTGACGATACACGATTGGCCTAGTGGTTTCAGTGGTCGTCCCACCACTACCTACTGCGCCAAGTGTTCAAATCCTTGGTTCAAATCCTATATGGGACCACACTTTTTGTGATCCATTAATTGTTGTTTGAATGTATATTCCTAATGGGGGAGTAGAGTTTAAAAAAAAATAGGTAAGGAGACCTATACGCCAAACCGTTCCCCCATCCCCTAGAAGCTGGCATCGCACTTATGACGTCTCTAATGTTGCCTGTAGTCCATGGGCGTCGGTAATGGCCGTCCGCGATGGCGGACCGTCATATCAAAGAGCATTTCATCTAAGAACATTTTACAGATGACAGAGGTTAAATTGTCACCTCGCATTTTACTTTTGCGCTGATTGTTGTGGGGTCAATCGGTTCGATGTCCACATGGGACACCACTTTATGTCCGTCATATGAATTGACGTAAAATTATATATGAGACAAGATAGATTCCTAGTATTTTTTGATCAAGAGAATACCAAATATTTTTTTTATGGAATGAAGGGCAAACGAGCCTGATAGTGCGATTACCGCCGCCTATGCATACTAGCAACACCAGAAGCACCACAAGTGGGTTGCCAGCCTTTTAAGAAGTAATAAGTTTTTTTACGAGTTTAAGTTTGAAGATCTTATTGGTCCGGGAATACCGCAGGCAACAGTTACATATTACTGTTTTCCAGATACTCTTTGCTCCGTCGAACTAATTGTGTCGGTTTTCTATTTCTTTTCTATATCTAAAGATATCTAATAATCTTTTAAAATTAAAAGAATACTCCCACATTTGGAATATACAGTCTGTGTTGCGAGGGACTTTACAAATATACATGAAACGGCCACAAAGAACACCCAGACTCAATACAAACATTTGTGAGTCACATAAAGTGTTGTCCCATCTGGGATTTGAACCCACAAGACTTGGCGCTTACACCACCAGGTTAATCGTGCAGTCAAATTACATATATGCAGTTAAATTATATATAAGTATTATTCTATAAAACTAATATTTTGTAAGCTATTGCGGTAGGCACATCACTATTCGTACACTTTGACAGAAAGATGTGACTGTTTACCGTCAAAAATAATTCTCATAAACTTTTGAATAAAAAGGGCTTATATTACGAACAATTAACCGAGAATTCAGATTGGTAGTAAACAAAAAGAAATATGGTCAAAAAGTAATTTGTATAAGTGATTGTTGCGATAGTGCCATAAAAAGTATAATTATTGAGCTTGATGTTGTGAAATCCCCATAAATTTCACTTTTTATCGGACAGTTATCGTTATTAACCAAAGGCATGCAGTTTAATGCTACTTTGTCTTATTTCTTGTGACTGCTTCTGTGGCGCAGTAGTAGCGAATGCGACTGGTGTGCTAGAGGTCTCGGGTTCGATGCCTGAGTCGGACCAAATGTTTGTATGATCTGCAAATATTTGATTCGGAGTTTGGGTGTTTTCTATGTATAATATGTATGTATTTACGAAAAAAATTGTATATAAGTATTAATATCAGTTGTTTAGTACCCATAGGACAAACTTTGCTTAGTTTGGGACTAGATGGCGTAGTGTGTTAAAATGTCTGAAAATATTTATTGTTATTTATTATTGTTTTAATTCAAATACTATATCAGAAACAAATCGACTACAATCAGAGTAACAGCATTTTTGTTAGGCACTTTTTGCTACTTTATTAGATTAGAGTATTTTATTATTCAATAGTTGAAAGAATATTGAATAGTTGAAAAAAGGGTAAACAAATAAGAAATAGATATTAATTTTACGGTTAAAGCTGAAGGTTCTACCGTGGGAGAGCCACGCCTCGGCCTGCATGGGTCGGCTCGAACGGAGTGAGGCCTTACAATACCGGTGTGAAACAGCGCCTGCGCTGTGTTTCACCGAGTGAGTAAGGATACCGGAGGCCCATATTCCAACCCTTCCGCTCATCCCTCTCCCCATCCCCCAAGGCCGGCAACTCACTTGTGACGCCTCTGGTGTTACGGGTGTCCATGTGCGGCGGTAATCGTTTACCATTAGGCGATACGTCTGCTCGTTTTTCGCTATTTCATTAAAAAAAGGTTCTAGTTTACGATACATTTTGTTATACATACGTCACGTCTATGTAAATAGGAGTAAGCTTTTGGTTAGCAAATTGTGGGCGTTTAAACACTTCGACCATCGAACTAAAAACTTCTTTTGCCTTCCTTTCTTTAATTAATCAAGAAAGGACAAATGCTGTAAATTAATCTTACACTAAATAATTATATACAAACATAAAACTACCGTTAAATAAAAGTAAAAATGACATTTAATCTGTCAAAGTGACAGTCTGTGACACATTACGCCTTAAGTCGCGCCTCACCTGCTGAGTTGACAACGTCAGTTGGAAATAGAGTTAGGAATATAAGGATATCGATACAATTAACTCGATACCCTACGTCGTCGAAGGATTATTGAGTTTATTTTTATTGAAATCCAATTTAGTCCGCTATCATAGTATGTTTTGATTATTGTAATACATTGTCTCTCCAATGCTAGCGTTTCTCAGGTCAAAATTACACCTGATTTTGTTAAAATGTTAAAGGGGGACTTTCCTTTAGAATTTAATACTTTAATACATTTTTTTTATTCATTATATTTATAATGAAATCCTTTCATGCGTTTTTTATAAGAACTATTTCAATTGTCTAAAATAAACTGTATTTCTATTATATTTTATGTTATGTTATGATATCATTTATCGATGCATATCTAAAATGGTAATTGACTGGATAAATACTTTTGACAAGAAATATCGACTCTTATAACCACATCACTAAATTCACACGCTACTCGAATAGCGGCGCCTTTGAATTAAATAAGCTAGTGATGTGACACTATCGCCAATCTTAATCCCCGCGCCGTGGATTTTATTTAAATAATTTAAGATTAAACTGTCGTTATGTTGACAAGTTAAAATCTAGTTGCGACCAGTTAAATAACACGCCCAGAAAATTTATTCACCAATGTATTTGCATGCCTAATTAATAAGTACACGCTAACTAATGTCGGTGTCATGCTTTTACGACTAGTCTTTTGAATGTAATGGGAGATTAGTCAGGAATGAAGGGAAGGAGGGGAAAACAGGGATGAAGGGAAGTTTCGTCAAACGTAGTGTGGTGTAGATGGATGGATGGAGATGGATGCTAGAAGCTGAGGATCGAACCAAGTGACGTGCAATTGGAGATACCCAACAGTGAACTGTGATAGGCTGATGATGATAAGTTTATTCATCATGAAATGTTTTAATAATGATGACAGTTAAGTAGCCTATGGATAGAAATATAAAGTCAATGGTAACCAATTTTCAGAACAAAGTTGGCGAACTTATTTTAGGATCCCGTAAAAAGGGGGCTCCCATAGAACTAACTTGATTTTTTGCTCGTGTTTGCTCAAGTAAGAGGTGGACGCTTGAAATGTATAGATATTATGGAACCCTTTCCGCGCTAGTCCGACTCGTATTTGGCTGATTTTTAAATTGTTAACCCTGTTGAAATTGTTTGGTGATCTTTTATTAATAAAGGTGTCTAGGATATTTGTATATATTGGTCATAGCGTAGTTTTATATAGCATATAACCTACCTCAATAATCTCTCAATAATACCTCAATATCAACAGCCCTTTTTTTTCTTTGAAAAAACCAACTCCCACATTATATGTACATCCTGTATCGCTCTCACACTCAAGTCAAGTCAAAGGACACTCACACTCAAAACACCAACTTACTGATCACACAAAGTGTTATCCCTTGTGGGATTTGAACCTAAAACACTTGGTGCAGTAGAAAGCGGCGTGACGACCGCTTAAAGCGCCATGACAACCGTGCAATACTAGAGATTGCTCCTGTCTTTAACTAAACAAATTCTTTAACTTTTTATTATTAGTGAGGATACCTGCCGCCTGTCTATCTACATATATCGTAAAGATAATGTGTTTTATACACAAAAGTAAAGAAGGAGATTCGATTACAAGCTCAGTTCAATTAAAATAGATCAATCACGGTGTGTAATACACGTGTCAATAGACACTCGAAACAATTGCGATATATGAACGATGTAGTGTAATGTAACATTATTAAAAATTACAAATACGGATAATGTATTACACGTGCCGATTAAGCATGCTCTAGTTGTTACGCACTGGGATAATAAAAAGCTGACAGTTTTGTGTGTACGAAATCATTGACAGCGTGAGATTCCTATAAATTAGTGTTCTTCGTCATAGCCTGTTAAGATGGAGTACGGGAAGATGAAAGCAAACTTTCAAGATAGAAGAGTCACTTGAAGATGAAGAATCATAACAATCAAGACCCTTTAATGGTCTACATATGAACATAGGTCAAGGAAAGGATGTTCTAACCTTTGAGACGAAACTGATCTGACAGGATGCTTCGGTAAATCGTTTAAATCAAAGATTTTCTTTTTGTAGTGATGATGTCCTGCTCAGCTTAGTCGGCTCTTGCGACACTCATGGCATGAGTAGAGATGTGGTGATACTCCTTATTCTTGACCAATCAGTATTTGGACGGATTGTCGTGATGAACAAGGCTTTAAAATAGTATTGAAATGCGATTAGTAATTTCGGAGCTGATTTCACGTTCCACAATCTTTTTTTAATAAAAATGTTATAAAATTAATCAAAGTAAGAAATAATCCTTTTGAAGTGTAAAACTACAAAATTGTTTAAAAAACCTGTGTCAAAAACTAAGATGCGTTTAAATTCCCCAGTGCGTAGAACATGTTTCAGTGGAGAACATTAGCATACAATGGCGACAGGTGAGGCCTACCATAAATAGATCGATATAGATAAATATCTTTAGATTCCATATATGAACATATCGGACCCACACAATAATATCGGCCGGTCTTATCATTGATGGAGTAGGCTGGAATCTAAGGTAACTTATAACCGCAGTCGTAAAACCCAAGAGAAAGGTAATAGTTTTGGCGGTATGTATATTTTTTTATGGGGAGAACACCAGCGGACGGATCGCCTGGTGGTAAGCGCCTGCAACACCAGAGGCGTCACAAGTGTGTTGCTGGCCTTTTAAAAAGGAGTATGCTCTTTTCTTGAAGGTTTGAAGGTCATGTTGGTCCGGGAACACCGCACGCGACAGTTCATTCCATAGTTTTGTTGTGCGACGCAGAAAGTTCCTAGAAAAGCGCACAGTTGTGGACTGCTAACCATCTAACAGAATGAATTTTAATGAATGCGGTGTAATAGATTCGTAATAATAATCCAGGTAACATAAGTTAAACCAATGTTATAAAAAGTTTAACATAGTTAGGTTATATATGGTAAAACTGTTATGTTTAATTACTATTAGTTTTTGCATATGTACGCATGGCGGTCGACATTAATCTTCGTAGACGTCTTTACTATGAGTTACTACCAAAAATGAAAGTTTCATTATAAACTGCACGTAGTGTTTTAAGCGGTCTCCCGTTTCTAACTACAATTGCTGTTTTGGTTTGTGTACCCCTATTAGATAAAAAATATTCTGCACCGATTGTCCTCAAATTTAGACACTAAACAACCAATTTTGTACCTCGTTTCTCGTCAATGCGAGCACAATGTGTCATAGCGCAGTAGACATGGTTCAACTTATCTATACTTTATATAATTTAATTAATAAATCTATATAATATTATAAAGCTTAAGAGTTACTTTTTTTATTGTTTATTTGGTTGAACGCACTAATATTAGGAAGTACTGATCTGATTTGAAAATTCTTTCACTTTAGATAAGTTGGACTGGAAGGCTATCATACTAATATAATAAATGTGAATATAAGTTTGTTTGTTATGTTTTCACGCGAAAACAACTTTACCGATCATTAAGAAACTTTGTACAGATATTCGTGGAGGTGTCGGAAGTAACATAGGATACTTTTTATTTAACGCGACCATCAACCAAACAAAAACAAGTTAAAATTTCACAAAAACAATGTATGGAATGTAGGGAACACCCTTAAAGGTTCTAAAAACACGTTTGTTGTTTATACAGGCAATAGAAGACGGAGACAAGTTGCGTGGGTCCGCTGGTTTTCTATTAAATTGATCCCGGGATACTCATATTCTTTAAATTCACTTTTACCTCGCCTTACCCTTTCTCAAACAATTTATATTTCATTTGTTTTTATTTCAGCAGACTTGATTTCTTGACGGATGAGGAAACTTGATTTTCAAAATGCCAATGCAATTTACTTGTTTAATCATTATTACATCCGACTACCGACAACCATTTAAAAAAAAAGTTTAAGTTGAGTTGTTAAAACAATAAAGTGGCAGTAGCTTGATTGTAAAAAAATAAACTAAAAATTTAAAAACTACTTCGAACAATTTTAATAGAATTTCTATACTTTGTCACCTGGGTTGTTATAACGTACCTATTGACACCTCATTCATCGCAATCGGTTCAGTAGTCCTCACTTCACTTCACTTACAAAACTATAACCCTTCGTAGTTTCACCGTAGTCGGGTATATATAAAACCACAGGGAGTCGCCTACATGGCTGGGATATTTCTGTCGGCACTTATGACCGTCTGTATTCCATATACAGATGGTCATAAGTGCCGTGCTTCAGAGACTGGTATGGTCAAAATGGGCAGATTATTGTGTACGCGAATAAATTGAATATCTAAGTGGTTAAAAAAATTCTAATAGATAGACATGGAAAATTTTCTATCTGTTTATACCGACAACGAATTATGCGGTACGATTTCATGGTCTTTGTTTTCAATTCATTCTAAACGATTTTCTGTACTTGTGTAGCCGTTTTATTCGAATTCGTCATAATATACTAAAAGTACTTGAAAGATTTTTTACTTAACCTTACGCTACCTGACGCAGCCGGCAGTCGATACTGCTTCGTTGGTTTAGTGGATTAGCGTAAGTGACTGCAGATCAATAGGTCTTGGGTTCAATTCCCGGTTCGGTCTGCTGTTGGGTTTTTCTTACAAGAAATTCTTGATAGCTGCCCGGAGTATGGAATATGGCGGTGTTTCCTGCCCGTGCCTCGGCGCACTCGCTAAGCCGTCGGCCCCGGTTGTCATTAACATCTATGGCAATCGTTATTGGGAAGTACCCTCAAATATACTGACAACAAGTTCAAACTTCAAATTCAGTTCACCTTCTGAGTTGCGGAGGTCCGATGCCAGTCGCTCTGTCTAAAAACTAGTAGCCGACCTCAAATAATCTTGGGAATAATAAACGCTAGGAAGATGATGACTGGTCTTAGAAATATAATAATAACTTGAAACACTCACGCATTATAAAAGGAAGAAAGAAAGTGGCTAGCAGCGGATGTAGGGCGGACTGCTGAAGACGTAAAAAGCTGGCGCTCTTAGAGGAGGCCTGTTCAGCAGTGGACGGCGGTTAAAATCCTGCCGTACCTTAACCGCCGTCCAACCGACTTCAGAAGCCGCCGATACGTTCCTGGAGGTCCTCTCAATTGGCGACGTGGGTTATTTAATATGCACATACAAGGCATTCGACACTATAGTGCAACTTTCTTTTTTTTTTATACCTCCCGCATTAGGAATATACATTCCTGTGTGATAACTTAAAATCTAACAGCAATAAAGAGTTATTTTATTTTATTAAGTTATTTATTTTATAACAATGGTGAATTCGGTCATGCCACCAGCGGTCACCCATCCAGGTACTGACCGCGCCGTCGTTGCTGTTATTAACTATTTATATAATCAGAAAAACTCAATAACACTTTTGGCCCAACCAGGGACTTGATCCCGAGACCTCTTGATTGGCAGTTGCATACTTCAACCGCAATACCAAGGATAAGAGGGCATTAAGTCCGCTTTAATACGTCACATATTTATTCCACAGGAGTCGTAAGAGGCGAGTAAGGGAACAAACTGCGCAGGATCACATTACTGCAAAAAGATTTTTTTTTAAACTTGAAGCGGACTCGAATAGCAAACCTGATACCCTGATACATTTGTAGTTAAATTATATTAATTTTAAAGTTGAAGAGCTTGTTTTTAGTAAACTTTATTTTGTATAACTTCTTTTTGTATAGTTATTTTTTTCTATTTTTTAGCAGACAGTATAATCTAAATTTAAGTCTATCAATTGTATTTTTTATTCATTATTTTACTCGTTATGTTATACCTACATACGGTTACCTAGAAGAGATTTCCTGATTAGCACTGATGCAGAAGCATCTCTAGGCCGCCATGGTGTGGGTCACCAGGTGGCATTATTGCATTGTCGGCATTCGCAATGAGTATGGTGACCACCATTCTTGGATTCTGCTTATGCTCTCCATCAGGCAGAGTAGTATCATTTTGGCAGGACCAAACATACAAGAAAGCTAACATTAAGTTGTGCACTTAGTTAACTAGTATACAATAAAGCTACTTATTATTATTTTTTAGCCTTTTAGATGTTGTCTTTTATGTTAAATGTTGTGAGCTTTTTTTTTACAGCAGCTTTCTGTGAGGCCCTGGTATCACTCACCTGTAAATCATAATATAAACAAATAAAACTTGCTAATCTTAGTAACTAGGTGGTACTGGTTTCGATTCAGTAGTTCTATGTAAACAAGTGGTTTGAATCCTAATTAAACACGCCGAGCTTTAATAATAAAACTCGATCAAAACAGCTTTTTTTTATTATGCTAGTTAGTCTTGTAAAGTATTTCCTTTTCCGTGGTAACACAAAGAAACATAACATTAATATGGTATTTCCTAACCTTTAAAAACAAACTCATAAAGTGACTGAATATTTATATCAAAGTAAATGTTATACCGACCTTGACATTTGGTACTAGTCGTGTCTTCACATAGATATACAAATTCATTAAAACAGTTAACGGAATATAAAATGAACATAATATACTTTTCTTATTGTTATTGCACTATAAAATACTAATTAAGCTGGCTATTTTAGTTTATTTTTGGTCACCTTGTATTCTTAGCCTTTATTGGTTCGAGTTTTTTATAATAATTATTAAGATGTCAGAGGTTATTTTTCATTGTATGGAAGTTTTAATAGTAGCTTAAACTCGTAAGACGTGAGTAGTGATACACGCAAGTGGCAAGATGTCTGTCTCTCTGTATGTCGTAACAGTAGCTCCCGGATCCCTACAACCGTTTTTGTCGGCCCGATTCTCACACACCATTGTGCCATGAGCCCCGGCTGCGAGAAGCCGAAGATCGAATTAAGTTGCGTGAAATTGGAAAGGCCTATGTCCAGCAGTTGACTGCGATAGGCTGATGAAGATTGTACCATAAGCCCCGGTATGAGGACGGCCCGAGGGGGTTGAAACAAGCACGAAAAGAATGCTGTTTGTCTCTGCCAATTCTAAACTATATACTTTAGCTATTAACTTGATAAGAATAAGTTAACTTGTGCAATTTACTTCAAACTTTGACTGAAAAGAAGCACATTTTAGATGATGTTTCCATTTTTTGACTGCCTCTGTAGCGCCGAGGTAGCGTATGCGACTGTGCTTGAGGTCGATGCCCGGGTCAGTGTTTGTATGATCTGCAAATATTTGTTTCGGAGTTTGGGTGTTTTCTATGTTATATGTATGTATTTAGAAAAAAAAGTATATTATGTGTATTAATTATATCAGTTGTCTATTACCCATAACACAAGCTTTCCTAGCATGGGACTAGATGGCGTTGTGTGTTAAATGTCAGAAATATTTATTTATACCTACACAATACACACAAATATAATTGGGTATTAATTGGTCTGCTTACAATTTTAAATCAGCAGCTTTTCACTAAATTCATATATAATTACTTACATATTTTTTTTAAGTTTTTGTGTATTATCTCTTTGTCTGTTTCTTTTTGCTGAAATGGCTTTACAGATTTAGAAGAAACTTTAATTGGCATATAGCTTATGACCTAGTGAATAACTTGGGCTATTTTTCTAGACTAACTAAGCCCCGCATTGTTCGTAATTTTTGTTGCGAAAGTAGACCAAAATCCGCGAGTAACGCTGGGGAACCAGTCTAATTAATAAATTAATAGAGATAGATGCTACTTCTCTAATAGTTTGTAAGAAACTAGAAAAAGAAAGTAGAGTAACCATATAAGCACCTTTTAACAAGCTTCGTTATTAAATGCAATTTAATTAGCTTTTTTACGAAGTTGCTTTTGTAATTAATACAATTCAGATGCGAGGCTGGTGCCCGGCGGGTGTGCGGCTTGCATAATTTATTGCTGCACAAAAACTGACGAGATTCTTTTTTAACTGCTCGGTGCATGTTTCAGCCTCATATGCTTAATTAATTGTCGTGGAATGTATGTCTTAAATTTCTTTACTATTCTTGTTTCTGTTGTATTACTCAACTTTATGGTGTAGAAGTTATCCTGTGTTAGTTCTTGAATCTTTGTCAACGTGGTAATTTTCTGGATGAAAAATTTCGTGGTCAAGAGCGTCCCAAATATGTGAACTTACTTTAATCCTGTTTAAAGTTTCGTGTTTTTCGATGAATCATTATTTATTTCACCGAAAAAAGAAAATTATATGTATAATAAATATCTACATAATTATAGGAATAAACAGTAACTAAATGTATAGTCCTAACATCAATCAACATCCAGTCCTTTCCATCATTCACAAAACATTAAATAATCTCTAATAGTATTAGGACAAATTTAATTTGAAATTCCAAGTAGATTGTTCTAAGAGATATAGTGCCGCCGCTCGCCGCCAGAGGGACGATCGAATTTATAATATTTTATCTTCGCTTGAAATCTCATCATGTCTTATTCGTATAAAGCAGTGATCAATATTACTGTGGTCTGTCATTCATATAGTACTTATTTATGTAATCCTGGTACAGGTTATGAGACGTAGTGTGCAGATATACTTGATTTAAGCAATGTTTAGTATTGTAATGTATTTATTTGGATTAATAGTAATATTATCCGATGATTTATTAAAGACTTAAGGCAAGTGGTAAGGCATCCGATTGTGATGTTTAAGGTAGGCGGTTCGATTTCTATTCAGCATTAATATTATCATATTTTATGCTTGTGTCTCTTTATAACGGTCTGTGGTTTTTCCATTTTTAATTCTCAAAGTGCCGACCTGAAGCCTTACGATAATGAGAGTAGTATCAATTAAATTCATAATACGAGGGTTGTGCAGTCTCTAGCCTTCCACCATCAGGCATGGATATAATGTTATTCTTTGGTCATCATCAATGTTTGTGTATGTGTTTAAATTTTGATACTGTTATGTTTACTTTATTTTTTTATTCTTGTTTTTTATTTAATATTGGTCATTGATGTTTATGGCTATATGTCATTTTTATGGTTGTAAAAAAATTTGTACGCCAGCTTTGGCAAAACATGTTTTATGTACTGTACTGTATTTTATACTATGACACATATTATATGCAAATAAACTTATCTGAAAAAAAACTTTAGTTTCTTCTTGGACATTCAATCAACAACCCATAATGTCCCACTGCTGGGCTCGGGTCTCCTCTTAGGAGAGGGTTCAGGCCATACGTACCCGGGCAGGCTAAGTGCGGGTTGGGGACTGGCAAGACAATGCTGTGGATACGTAATCTTACCGCTGGATGTTTCTAAGCCGCCCAAAGGCCTCCAAATAGCTTCACGGCAGTTATCTTATAATAGCAACCGAGACAGCCTGTTAAACGTGACCTCCGAATCACGAAGACGCTCATGGTAACATGGCACCAGCGGTCACCCATTCAGATAATGACTGCGCGTTCGTTGCTTACCTTCATTGATTGTTTCTAATCATCGAGTGCAATTGGGCTATGAGAGCCTCTTATTGCTGGGCAGTTGCCTTAGAAAGGCGGTTTTATCCTTCTGGCCAGAGGGATTGGTCTATAGTTTGTTTTACTTCTCTTTGTTCTGCTCTAGTCCTGGATAATTTGCACTCCCAGCCGGCTCTAACGACATCCACCATTGAAATATGGTGTATATTATTTTTTTATAGAATAAATAAATAAATAAATAAATAAATATGTTTAAACATTTTTACACACAACGCCATCTAGTTCCAAACTAAGCAGAGCTTGTACTATGGGTACTAGACAACTGATATAAATACATACATATATACTTTTTTTTCTAAACACATACATATTATACATAGAAAACACCCAAACTCCGAAACAAAAATTTGCAGATCATACAAACATTTGGTCCCCGAAAGGAATCGAACCCGAGACCTCATGCGTAGCAGTCGCTTACGCTACCACTACGCCATCGAGGCAGTTAATCGTAAGATAGTAAGCGATTACCGCCGCCCATGGACACCCGCAACACCAGAGGCATCACAAGTGCGTTGCCGGCCTTGGAGGATGGGGAGGATGATAAGGAGAAGGTTTAGATTATGGGCCTCCGGTATCCTCACTCGGTGAAACACGGCGCAGGCGCTGTTTCACACCGGTTTTCTGGGAGGCCGTATCACTCCGGTGGCTCTCCCACGGTGACACTCCCTTACCGACCGGTTGAAATAAACGTAAATTTCGTTTTTACAGACAGTCTTTATTAATACTTTCTTAAAATAATAATAACAATAACGTTACTAGACGCTACGTACTACAAAAATTATCATAATATTCATAAATATTTAACTTGTAAGTAAATATTTTTAATTTTTAAGAAGCAAGCCTTTAAATAAAATTTAATCATCTATTTAAGTTTACAAAATACTTTAGTTAATAGATTATACATAAAATATAATGTACCTAATAATTCTAAGCAATTGACAAATAATAAAATAAATACAAATTAAAAATGCTTTATGTAAATTAACGCCCAGTACTTATAGGAGTTGTTTTTTATCCTGGTAACATTCAAATTTGCCATTACAAAAAAGTTATTATTTGAAGAGGTATCTATATTTATTAGCAGCAATTAATCTTGTACAGCATGGTCAGATGTATAAAACGCTCTGGATTTTTTTTCTTAAATTTTCCTGTAGCTATTCCTGAATGTATTTTGAAAGGGCAAATGCAAAATTTTGATAATTAATGAATAATAAGAATGTACTTAAGAAATAAATATTCTTGTTTTTTTTTATAATTCTGTACTAAGCACGCCTATCTACTCTTTTTTAAATAGCATAATACTATGTTTGTGAAGGCACTCTATCAGAAGTCAAATTTACGAAGCTAGGGATATTAACACACCATGCCGACGTTATGCTACGTGGATTTACTCAGTAACATGTCAGTTATCAATTACACGACGGACATGCCGATGGCTTGTTTATAGGATATTATATAAGATTGATAAAATGTGTACAGAGTTTAACTTCTGGTCAAATATTCGTTGGCAATAGCTTTCCAATCGCAAAGGTCTCCTTCTTCAGATGGCTTCGTCTTACGGATCTTCTTGAGAATCTCCCAACCTTGAGCCTTCTCGGTAGAAGAGACGTACGTGTTTGAAGGGTCCTGTTCGCGTGTGTAGGCGCCTAGTACTAGGCTTTGGACCAGACGGGAAGAAATGAGGACCTGGAATGTAAATGGTAATTTAATGGATAGCACTTAAAACCGCGTACCGTAAAAGATGCCTAATATTTTGGAATCAGAAAAAACTAATCAATAAATTGTATGTAATTTTTGTAATGTAGCCCTTCTGTATAAATTAAGGCATCAGCGGACTTAATGCCTGAGGCATTTTCTAGTAGTCCTCTAATTGGGTAATACAAAAATGGAACGAAGGCATGCGGTAGGTAAACTATGCAATAGAAAATATACTTAGAAATAAACACAAATATTATGTTTGTAATATAAACAAATCGTCACACGACTCAAACACTGACATCTGTTACCAAACTGAGAAGAACCTGTGTTATGACTACAAACATTCTTCAATATTTCTAAACATACACATTTTTTGTAGATGAATAGTACCGAGAAATAGAACAATGATCGTGATTATTTTATGACACAATTGATTTGCCATAGATAGGAATGGAACCCATGAACGTAGCAACATAGACATAAGGTATTAATATTAATATAGTCATTGAAATATACACATACATTTAACATACTGTTGTGGAGGAATGGGTGACATGTCCCTCGAATACAAAGGGAGGATCCTAAAGCCAGGCGAGGTGTTCATGCCTGGCGGCATAGCGGTTGGTGTTGGGAAATTGTTAATATCTTAATCGGCGCGAGAACTTCTATTGCGCGATGCAGGATTGGTAGCTTCTTCGTACACTACGTTACTCCTTGGTTCAGTATATCTTTGGTAGATGGTGTTGTCATATGTTTTTGTGTCGCTATATGTGGAAGTCGCCACACTATATATCGACAAACTTGAATCGTAACCCACATTAAAATAAATTGTTAAAAACCGTCAAAACTGTCTTTTTCTTATAATTTTTTGACCTGATGCCAAAACGAAGCACTACTGATAAAGTTGTGTACAGCTGTAACTGGATGGCAGGTTTTCTTTATTGTTGTGATTGTATTTTGTATTTTTCCAATCTGTTATTTGTATCCTATTAAATAAAATAAAATAAAATCCTTTACGGTGCAACGTTGTGTGATGAAATGAATATGAAAATATTTCGGACATCTAGTCCGAAATACTAAAAAAAAGTGTACAGGTCATGATTCAAATTTGTCATTATTTGATAGGTATAATAACATACATTACGTAGCTATTTAAGAGTGTGATACACATACATCATATTCTCCAGAAATTCTTCAGTATTTAAAGAACCAGAAATCTTAAATACGTCGTACCTTCAATAGCCTGTATTCCTCGTCAGGCAGTCTCCTATTGACGGTGTACCCGGCGAGTACATAGCCCCCGGAGCGGGGATCTCCAGTGATGAGTATCATGTACGCCATGGTGATCGCTAGTTCGAACACGTAATACGAGTACTGGATATCTCCGAAATCGATGATACCGGTGACGCGGTAGTCGGTATTACTGGAGACAAGAAGAGGTGAGTAGTTTTAGTGGCTAATAGCACTCGCTAGTAAGTTTCTTTCTCTCTTCTAAGTAAGATCTCAACAGTACTATCTAATCTATTTAGCCACCAGAAATCTGGTTGACACTTAGTTTTTCTTATATATTTTCTGCACATTTCATTTTATGATAAAAATATTATGGTACAGCCTTTGCTTTGCGATTTTTATTTCTTAGGGCCTTGGCTTATTTGTTATTTTTAAAAGGCCATGGCCTAACACAAAAAAAGGTAGTGGAGCCTACAAAACCCTTTTACACTGTCCTCTCTAAAACAAAAACAAATAAGATGCAGTTACTATCATATTAAAATTTGTTATTTAAATCAGATCATTAAGTGAAAGACTTTCGCGCCTGGAAGCTGCAAAAACAGATTGGCAAAAGAGGGGTTTTATTAGGTTTGTCTGAAAAAGAAAGTTTATTAACGGCAGTAACACAGATATTTCTTCCCGTAACCACATGCTGAAGCAAACCAAGTTATTATTTATGCAGAAGTGATTAATTATTGCTAATTAAATTACTTGGCTTACCTCACCATTACACCGTTTAGTATCTTTGTGCATACCCTCAAAACTGATGTATTCAACCGCCTAATGTAACAAAAATAAGAAAATGAAGGAGATAGCGACATCTATTGTCGGATAGAAATAAAATTTTGGTTTGATTACAGTGACATCTATGTGTAAATACGTAGAGTTTTAAAGTGACATCTATAATTCTTGAGCTCAACTACTGGTTGTCAAATTTTTCAAGTTGTTCAGAATAATTCAATTGATAACACAGCAAAATTTTTTGCTTATTTTAATTATAATACGAAATTTGTTATATTTAAAAAAAGCAAAAATTTTACGAGCCTTTTGGGGGTTGAAAATTTATTATCAGCAAATTTTGTTTAATAATGTAATTTTGATTATTATCATTCCATCGAGATGAAAACTACATAAAAATTATGTAAACTTGTATATTAGAAATATAACGCTGCCTAAAATTCTGAAAGATTTATCACACCTGGTAATCACTGAAGTCATGTATCTATATATCATACATGATAATTGATATATGTATTAGTAAATGTATTTCATTAAAAAAGTACCTAATTACGCTTTGACCCTCTTCCTTTTCTCATGACCCTAATGGAAAAACAAAGATCTATCTATATGAAGAAATAAGAAGAATAGGTAAGTACATTTTACATAATATAGAACATGTCATATCATACCACAGATAAGATAAGACATCACAACATATTTATCATTAAAATAAATACTCTTTTGTACAAAACAAACAACAAACAGTTTAGAGGAATTTTTATAAAATGAATATCTACATATAAAACTACTTGCCCTCATTCATCAACGCAGTGACTAAAATCCTGGGGAGCCCCAGGATTTTAGTCACTGTACTTGGGATTTTGGTAGCTGATTCTTTTACAACCAGCCACTAAGAAAGGATGTTTGGTAATTTTGGTGATGATTTGTGGAAGTTCTATATTTCCAAAATTAAGAAAGTATACATTCACAAAAATATAACAATACTACGTTAAAACTTCAAAAAAATATTGCTCATATGACCCAGACCATTATAATAAATCTATTGACACCTTAATCATGAAAATTGATTCAGTTGTTAAGAAGCCACTGTGGAACATAGTAATATACAAACACTATAGAAAATAAAAAAGGTTATATTAACTAACCTGCCTCCAGGTTTCAGGCTTACGATCACATTCATCTCATTGACATCTCCGTGGATGACACCCTTCTCCAACTCGTCCAGGCGAGGGAGTACTGCATACTTGAACTCTTCAATTACCTGGAAATAATGTCTTTAAATTACTGAAATACGTTTATACAAAACCGAAATTATTGCCTATCCTTGGGGAAGGGATTAACTTCCTGTTCTTTCCAAAAGGTAGCCAGGAGAATAATCACTCTAATAAGAACTTTGATCTCATTCAGACAAGCCAAGGTCAAGACCAAGCGTATTGAAGTCAACATGGAAACTTAGAAAATCATTAAACTAATTATTAAACTTCAACAAGTAATTAATTACTTAAAATACAATACCGGCTGCGTCAATATCTGCCATGTTTATTGAATTCATTGCAAAGATTTGTTTTTAATTTTTTTTATTATTTTTTTTTTATTTTGATGTAGCCAGTGTCACTCTCACAACTAAGACAAATCTATTGACACCACTCACATATAGATACGACAAACCGTTTAGGCTGTAGGGCATGCCAAAGAAACATGAACTCGAAAAATATAACCCACCTTACTTCGTAGTCGGATAAAAAATCTTCCTTTCAAATTACACCCAAACTAATAAAACACAAATAAAAAAATATTTAAACTATGAGTTCGTTAGGAATTTAGTTATACCTCCTCAGCCAAGTCCAGTTTCTCCTGTTCCTTAATGACGTAGGTGAACTTGCTTAGTTCTGGTACCTTCGTCAGCATCCACATGTGCTCGCGGGATACCAGACCCGAGTGGTTGAAATTCTGGGGGAGAAAAATCATCATAGTTAAAAACATTAATAAAATTATAGTGAATAAAAAAAATTTCTACGTTATCTCATGTTTCCGAACAGATGTTGTGGTGAAATCCATGTAGGTATATAGTTCCACGCCATCTCACGAAGACAAATAGAACTACATGGTGGCTACTAATTCTGTATCACGTATTTGATTTATCTTCCTGGGCTATTTCTGCACTTAGCCTCTTGATTTGTCATCTTCTTAACCTAACCATCCTAGATCCCAGCTCAGTAGCCTTTTCAGGTCACTACAAGTTCCCGGGAGTAATGTTGATTGGAATATGTCTGCCCGTTGAACTGCTACACTTCTACATACTTTGAGAACGTGCTGCGGCGTTTCTGCTGCGCACTTGCATCCCCTGCACAGTGGGTTGTCTGTTGCGCCTATAGTGATTAGGTGCTTGTTTAGGGGACAATGCCAGCAATCTTGTATCAGATTTAATGTGATAATATACGTGTGGTGACAAAATAAGAATACCTATTGTCACTATTCCTATTTAGCCCATGGGTGTCGTAAGAGCTAACTAAAGCAACAAGCTACGCAAGACAACAGCGCTTCAAAGAGAAGACAAACTTGAAAGATCTAATATCAACCTCTAATACCAACCCGTCTGGTTAGCGAGATATTCCTACTATATATATGAGTCTGCTAAAGTGAATATTCTGTCTGATGGAAAGCTTGAGAAGAATCCAAGAGTGATGGTCACCATACTCATTGCGAATGCAAGCCATGCAACAATGTTGCATGGCTGCATCATTGGGCCACCGGTCACGCACTTTCCAACGAAAAACGACAGCACGAATGCTATAATTTTACGTTGGTCTAGAGAATTGGTCACCATACCCATTTCAAATGCAGACAATACTATACTAATACTATGGTGGCCTAAGAGACACATCTGCATCATTGGGCGTTAATGCTCCTAATCTTTGTAATCTAAAGCTTTCTGTGACAGTTTGAATGTTTTGTAGTACCACTTTTACTAACCAAAGAGGAATACATAAAGGGCTTGTCTTATCACCCTTCATGCTTTTATCTATATGAACCTAACAACAGAGCTAAACTTGTGTCATAAATATTTCTGAAAGCACATTTTAGATAAATTACATGCGGACAGAACAGATGGTCGTGTTCATCACACAAATATTTGTCCTCGGCGAAACTCGAACTCACTACTTGTGGCTTAGCAATAAGGATTATAAACTATCATAGCAAAAGGCTAATGATTCACTATATGTACTGCTATTTTATCCAATGATTTCAAGGATTCACTATATGTACTACTAATTTTACCGACGAAAAAGAAAAAGGTTCGCATTCGACTGGGTGAACCGAAAATCATGCCCGTAACGTACACAAAGAACACCCAGATTTAGAACTCAATTTGTGGATCATATAACGTGTCGTCTCATGTTTGAACTCACAAAATTCAGCACTTACCGTGCAGACAAAATAAGTATGTATATAATATAATTAACGTTACAAACAAAATAAGTAACGTAACCACGCAATATATTATAATAGTTCAAGGCTTCGTAATCTCCATGACAGATACATTGTATTCTTTGAAACAACGTTGGTTTTAGTGAGTAATTGCGACATTTTAGTGCCAGTCCAAGAGGACTGAGGAGTTTGTATGTTAACAAATGTTAGAATTAAATTACAACTTGCTGGCGACCCGGCTCGACTTTGTACCGAAGTCTTTGAAATTATAGAATGTCCCTATAATATGGACGGATAACATATAGCTCTGCTGTCCCTAGGTCGAAATTTTTTTTAAATATTCCGACAGATATAAATCCTCACCTGCAGCTTAGTGTCCAGGTTGGCAACGAATTCTCCAAGCTGGTACAGCAAGGCTTCCGACCTTGGCACGTTTTGCAGCAGCTCTCCAGGGACGTACTCCAGAAGTCGAACTGCGTGCTGCTTCCCATTGATGGTCTCAATGGAGTGCAGGTGGCCATAGACATTCCGGATTGGCTTGGGACAGGTTATTCCTCGAGTTCCTTTAACAGATTCAATTTAAATGATAAATATCCCAGGCAGAACTGTTCTTAGTACCTGTTAATTTGTACAGCTTTAAAATACCAAAGCTGTAATTTTTCATCATGAAAAGAGTTTTAAGTTAATTTTCCAACATTAAAAGAGTCTTAATATACAGACAAGAAAGAGATCCTCCAAGGTTATTTTTTTCCTTTTAAAGAAAGGATCCCTACAGTAATACTACAGAGAACATCAGTATCGTTTTCCCGCACTAGTCCCTATTTTATTTATGCTACTGAAAATAGTACTGAATTTTGACAAGTTACTTGTAAGGTCTAGTTTCCAGATTTGACAAAGAAAATATATCAAGGAAAAGGTGCAGAGGTAAGTAAGGTAAGGTGTTTTCAATTCTTAAATGTTGAAATAGGATGGAGATAGCAATAAGTCAAAAAGACCATGGTCATCCACTAGTAGTCGGGGCCTGTGATTGGCAAACACACTGGAATAGGAAAACCTACAGGCTTTATATAGACTTCATCACCATAATTTTCAATTCTTCTTCCCGTCTAGGGAGTGACCTGCGTCAACAGTTCACTGCTGGACACAGGTCACTTCCTAGAAGGGAAGTTTTGACCTATGTCATCTTGCAACACCCATGGTTTTTTTTAACAGAATAGGTGACAAACGAGCAGATGTATCGTTTGAAGGTAAGCGTAATCGCGGTAATCCTCCGCCCATAGACTGCCCATAGATGATTTTCTGTGTCGAGCCGGCCTATTCGTGCCGAGGTGTGGCTCTCCCACGGTTAAGGCATGAAGAAGAATAGTGAATTGGTAATACTTAGTATTCTTAATCAGTCATGACACAGATAATATGCTACTCACCCAAAAAGTTCATAATCTCATTTTGAGCTTCAACAACAGCCACATTCTTTGTATCAATAGTATTCATAACCTTCAAAACATATCCATTTTCAGACGGCGAGGTAATGAGGGGATTCTTCACGTTAGGATCTTCGGTGATCTTGTAGTTCTTATCGTCATACCCGTTCAGCTTCTCCAGCTCTAGGACTGAGATGCCGTAGAGACGTTCTGCCAGGAGCTTAACTCCTTCCTCATCGATGGTGGGGCAGATCACCGTACCTGGCTCCAGTGTACCAGCCATTTCTGGTCAGATACATATATTAAGATTAGGCTAAATATTCGTAATTCGTAATGCAAGAGTTGTACTGAAAGACATTGTTTTAAAAAGCGGGGAGTTATTTACGTAACAGAGATGTGGTTTTAAGTAGGTTTGATTATGGTATATATAACTAGTTTCCCTGGTCTTTTCATCATTTGATACAGGTATCAAAGGATGGAGAGACCAGGGAATCAAGTCGGGTATTTCTACAATACGCATATGACTAAAGTCGTTTATTCCACAAAATAAATATTTTTACTACTGACTAAAGTGTTATCGTATAGTCGCAGTTAGCGTTATTTCTATATAAAAAGCTGTGAAATTTGTGATTACAAACAAACATTTCCACACCCAACAATTTAGCTTTTCTAATCATAAACAGCATCCAAAATACCATTGAAGCAGAACATATATATACTTACCACCAAGTTCTAGAGCTTAGAAAGTCAACATTGGTCTATCTATCTTATCTCATATTAGTACTGCTGTGTACATGTAAATACATATTTTTTAATACTAACTTCTAAACTTTTTTAAGACACTAGCTGAATCTGTAAACTTACAACAATAACCGTGGGGCGAAACCAGTTTAAAATAGAAATACCCTAAGTTATTCGTAAGACTAATTTAGGATACTTTATGATATAAGTATCATCGGCTATCGGCTACTAAAAGTCCTGTCGAAATCGGTCTAGCCGTTCCAGAAATGAATCGGAGCATACGGAAAAAAAATTATAAGTAAGTAAGTGTAAGTATCTGCCGTATACACTTACATATGTATTCAATAAAAAAGCTATTTATTTAAAATTACAAATAGACACTTGAAAATGCATTAATTTGAATTGATTTATTGAACTTTAATTGGATCTGACCAATTTAAATTTTCATTCCATTACATAGTGTATATAAGCTCAAGTGAATTAAATGTCAAAAATATATTTAACAAGCTCCATCAAGTTCCTAAAATCGACAGTATAAATTCTGTACTACATATATTTTACATCAAAGTGTCTGATATTATAAACAGGTTATGTATGTCGTGATCCCAATAACTCCTATATTTAACAAATCTCTAAGAATAGAACAAAAGCCATAAAAACACCTACATCAGTCGTTTTCAATAACTAACACCAAAGTTCCTTACCACAGATGATCTCTACGTCAATAACTTGACAATCTCCCACACTGGCGACTGATATCTAACTAGCTCAGAGTCTGTACTAACCAGACTGTCGATAAACATACTAACATAACTCTAAAAAGATAATAATATAAGCCTTTATTCAAACTACATTATTAACAACATTTTACAATGCTTTTCTCCTAGTTAAAAATTACTGTTGAATCTAGAGTGAAACAAGTACATCGACAACATCGTCCGTTTGCCCTACTTTGGCAAATGCCTCCCCCAACTCCTTCCATTTTGATCTATTCTTTGCCTGCTGTTGCTTTAATGTCGTCTTGCCATAAATAGTCTTGCTAAAAAGATATACTACAACTAAATATAGAACAAATTACATGTCAAATACTAACACTATTGTACCTAAATATCTGACTTTTAAAAAGAGTGGCCATGAGTTTCTTTGCCAGTATTCTACTCATAAGGTTCTACGCATTTTGGAAACTGGTCGTTATAGATCAACACAAACAGGCAGTTGATTTTGATGTTTTCATTTAATTTACCTTGACAATCCAGTACATGCTGTGGTGTCTGTTTGTACCGATCTATGATTTTTAACAGTAGCTTCTATTTAACGTTCGTAGATGTCATTTGGTGTCTTAATTGAATAAATGAATTTGAATTTGAATCTTCGTTCATCACGTAAGTATTTAGCCTAGTTCGGACTAATTAAGCTGTCAGTATTACTAACCATCTAATCTAATAATCTAAGTTAAGACACACAGATAATAAAGAAGAAGAGAAGAATTACCTTCAAAGCAATATAAGTTTAAACAGAAGGTTTTGTAGGTAATAAAAGTTCGGTCAATTCTCTATATCACATACATCTGTGGTAATTTACTTTTTTAACCGACTTCTTAAAAGGAGTACGCTCTCAATTCGATAACTTTTTTGTAGGTTTGTTACCCCAGAACTTTCAACTGGGTGAACCGATATTGATGATTCATTTTTTATTTGAAAGCCGGTGCGGTGCCGCTCCATTTCAATTTAGTCCAGTTCTTGAAGACGGCTTTTTTGTTATTATTTATATAATGGTAACTCTTGCTTATATAGTACTAAATATGACCCGCGGTGTTACCCGAGGTTGTAGGAGTAGGTAATAACAAAAATAAAGGTAGTCTAAGGTACTCCACTTTCAAATAGCTGCTGATATATAAGGAGTGATAAGACTACTTTTTTAGACTAGCTTCGCCACGCAGCATTCCCTGCGGTTTTTGTTGGACCTCTTGTGTAAAACCACCACGGGTAAAACCGCAGAGCGCAGATAGCAATTTAAAATGAGAACACCTTTCATTTCAGTCAACATGAGAGACTAATTTTGATCGAACTTTTATTCTAGAATAAAAAAGAAAGTTAACACACGAAGCAGAATCGATATCAAAACACAGAAGTCCATGGATTTAACGAGAGAAGAGCCTCGCTCCCCACTCCTCCCCACTCACCGACAAGACGGGATGCATACTGTGACATCTTTTATAATTAACAATACTCTTCTTTAAACGAATCTGTTCAGTTCTTCTCGAAGGTTCAGTCGCTAGAAAAATAAAATGTTGCTATCATCAACAGCTTTTACTGTGCACAGCTGGACATAGGTCTCTCATAAGAATGAAAGCTTTGGCCTACTGTACCACCCTGGATAGACTACGGCCACGGCGGCCAGTCTCAAGGGAAACCAGCCAATTCATCAACAACCCATAATGTCCCACTGCTGGGCTCGGATCTCCTCTCGGGAAAGGGTTAAGGCGATACGTCCCCACGCTGGCCAAGTGCGGGTTGGAGACTGGCAAGACAACGTTGTGGCTACTTCATCTGCATCTTGCCGTTGGATGTTTTTAGTTGCTCTACGCAGGAATTACTACTAACCGATAATTGGTATATATTCAAGTTTTATTAGTGTACTTATATAGTTCTGTGTATGTATATTTATATATGTGTATATTTGTGTGAGTACTTAAGACATATGTATCCTATATGTTTATTCATGTTTGAGTCTTTCATTCTTTTGTGTACTGTTTGCAGTTAGTTTCATACGAAAATCTCTGTGCACCACCTACCTTACAAGATTTCTACACCACCCTAAGGTTAACTGAAGAGAATGCCTTGAGCATTAAGTCTACCAATGTACAAATGTGCATGAAGTTTTAAATAAATAAATAAATAAATATTTTAGTGCACGAATGTGTGCGTAAACACTGGGGCACTATTAATTTATTCCTTCTTATAATCCGGTGGGACGGTTAACCGTCACGTTCAGGGAGAGATTAGGCGCAGGACCAACCGCCACGGAGGTTCAGACCCCAACTTCCTAAAGAATAAGTCAATAACAATTTTGACAGGATTCGATCCCGAGACCCCGTGATCGGCAGTCGCATACAACAACCACTAGACCAACGAGGCAGTTGGTATATCTAGGGATTCTTTCCAGTTTTTCGTCTCTTTAAAAACTTTTAATATGGAAGCCAAGATGATTCCCTATCGTAATAACACATACAGATAAATAGCAACTGTATTGCCTTGTATTAATGATCTAATGATAACTTGACTATTTGTTAAGACAGTTTTTGTATGCCTAAACGGCAGAATGTATTGAAACTAACACAGTACTAAACACCTCATTCATGTAACTACATACATTCTATGATTGATCGCCATTAAATATGATGAAATCAATTTTAGAAAAAGAGAAACATAATATTATATAAAAAAAGTACATAAATGTTTGTATTTCCACTAGCTTCTAATCTTCACAGAGAATTTTGATGCAGTTTTAACCATTTGTTAACGAGTTTTCAAGGAAGATTTACAATTATAATAAATCGAATTAAGGTTTATTGTAAATAGAATAATAGAATAATAGATATATTTTGCATTCAAATCACTGAGTCTTAATTGTAGTCGAGTTTTATATTAAAATAAAATAAAAACAAAAAAAAATTAATGTAGTTCATTTAGTGGCAATTTAATTGTTAGTGAATTAATTGTGCATTATTAAATAATTTTAGCAATTATGATGAATTCAAAATTATTCCCGTAGATTAAACTACATTAGGATTTCCCAATAAATAAATATATTTTGAAAAACTTCGTGTTCGAACCGAAAGCATGTTTCTTAAATTTCTTCTCGTTTAAAAAAAAGGATTTGATACCATGATATGCGTTTGAAATAAAAATACAACGGCTAATAGGTGCATATGGGTATAGGTAATGGCCGCGGAAAAAAACAAAGTTAAAATTTTAAAAAAGTCACAAGAATCGATAAAGTATCAAGATTTTCTACCGTGGGAGAGCCACGCTTCGGCATGCATGGGCCGGCTCGACCGGAGTGATACCACGGCCTCACAGAAAACCGGTGTGAAACAGCGCTTACGCTGTGTTTCATCGAGTGAGTGAGGATACCGGAGGCCCATACCCCAATCCAACGCCCCCTATCCCCCTCACCATCACCCTTCCCCCCAGGCCGCCATAGTGTGGGTTACCATGCTGCATTGTTCTTTATCGCATTGAGGATGGTGACCACCACTCTTGGATTCTGCTCATGCTTTCCATCAGGCAGGGCAGAGTCATTTTGGCAGCTTAAATATAAAAAAAAAAAAAAAAAAATTAGTAGTTACTTTGTTGATGGAAAGAATTGAGAAATTCTCCAACTAACTGCAATTTTTTTTTCGTTATCATATAATCTTCATAACGGACTATGGACGGACCGAAGTATCCACGGACAGCTTAGTAAATATGACAATTGGTTACGTCATAAAATTTTATATGATGTATAACAATTGATTTAGATGTTATATCGCGACACTAGCGCTGACACGCCGCGTGCCGCTTTCGAGAACTAATATCATGTGATTGTTTGACCGGCGAATTTTTTTGTGTATTTTTCCGAAATATACTATTGTAAGTGTAAATATAGTTTCATGTAAATATAGTTTATTAAATGTAGTATTGTTTTGAGTTTGGTTATTTTTATGTTTCATGTAATTTATTGTATTTAGTGATGAATGATTTTTTATGTTAAGTGATATTTTATGGATTATGTTTGGTGAAATATAGAATATAAATCATTTTTATATATTTTTTATATATTTACTCCTTTGTATTGAATTTAACTTCAGTATTTAAAACTTCAAAATATAATACAAGTGTCTAATACTAAACAAAAAGATTATACTTTTACATAATAAATTTTAAAATCTGAAACGACGGTCTATGAGTTTGAAAATAAAATCTAATTGAAACAAAAATTAAAAGCCTTCCTACCTTCCCGGGAGAAACATTAAAATAACAAAAACACTTGAAATAAATGAATAAATGTTTTATGAAACACTTTTCAAATCACACACACAAATATGTGCAAAAAAAAATCACTGTAAAATAATGTTATAATGTGTGTTACCTAGTCAGCGTTCAGTTCCGTGCACAGATCACAACTGAGATGAACAATGCAGCGGCACAGTGATCTTGTGTAACCCACTGATAACGGCCGCTGAGTCTGTTATCACAGTCTGCTATCTCGATAGCATCTACCATTCCTTTAACAATATCATCGATCATTAATATTTCGGTGAACGATAACCTTTCTATAAATGATTAAATCATGGATACATCCATACTAATATAAAAATATACTAATTTAATACTAATGTGTATACTTTCATATTAGTGTTATAAATTCTCAAGTGACTCTGTCCGTCTGTAACGCTCTCACGGCTAAACCACTGCGCCGATTTCGATGAAATCTGATATGGAGATAGTTTGATTCTCTTGAAAGAACATAGGCTACTCTTTACCACGATAATGGACGTACAAGCGGGCGGAGCCGCAGATAAAAGTTAGTTTAAAATAAGAAATAAGTTATTTCATTTTATTGTTATTTATTTGTACCAAGAATTAAAAACAAAACTGATTGAAAATTCACTGATTTAATTGTATTTATTTTTGATTTGATTTCGTCGAACCGTTTATAGATGAAATACATCCTTTGATTACCATCACTTCATAATCATCTCCTTTTCTCGCATCGTTATTCTCATTGCTGAGGATCGTGACTACCCAGGTGGGGGATGATCCTCTGCCAGACAGTATCTCGCCACTCAAGGTCAAGGAGAGGAATCTCCTTGGCCGAACGCACCGTGTAGATTAAGCGTCAAAAGCTGTTCTGGATCTGTTGCTGTGATGGATCATTCCACCCAATTGGACAACGTCCTCTCCACCAGCTTACTGTCAGGTGTGAGTTCGATCACCTCATAGGACAACACATTGTATGCTCCACAAATTGTTGTTCAGAGCCTGTGTGTACTTTGTGTCCGTTTCATGTGTCAAAATTAAAAGTGAGAAAAAAAATAGCCGCGACAAAGTAAATGTTCCAGAAATATCTATTGTCTTTTAGTTTCTATTAGCATACGTAATTGAGGCTCCGCAGACAGACGTTCGTGACTCCGCATTTGACAGATTACAATGTATTTGTTTGTCAATTTAAAAGTAAGTGTAGGCACTACCTTGGGTAATATCACGTTTTGTCTAATGGGGTGTGCGCAGAAGTAAGGTGTGGTGATACGATCATTAATCATCTTTAATAACAAGTTAGTTGTAGGTGTAATGAGAAAGTATAACTGCCCCTAAAACTCTTAGATCCTAACTATTGCAGAATAGTTAGGAGTGATGCTGTTTCATCATGAGAGAGGCTTACCAACCACTGTGACGCAGTTTTTTTAAGATTTTGTTTATTTAGACGATAGATACACATACATAGATACACAAAACATATTTATTTTATTATATATATGAGAACCTAAGAATGGGAAAAATCTACGAATAAATTGTTTTTGGCTGCACCAATCCCACACAAACTGTGCGATTTCTCCGTTTATTGTTTGATTTAGAATCATACTAAAATAAAGCGAGTTGTTTAATCAAAATATTGATAATAAAAAATTGTCACACTGTAAGAACCTGGCAGTGCTCGTAGAGCTGGTTTGAGGGGTATCTAAATGGCTTAAAAGTAAACACTTTGAGAATAGTTGTTTGAGAAACCTCAAGTCGCCTAAGAATAGTTTTAGATGCCCCGCCCCAGGAGGAGATACAGTAAGTAATCAAAGATTGGACTGAGGCAAAGTAAATCAATTTAAGGACTGCAGGAGAAATATCTCAAGGTTTTAAAGACATAGTTCAATTTACGTTTTCTTTTACTAATTTTTATTTTTTTTTTATTTTATGGAATAGGGGCAAAAGAGCAGACGTATCGCCTGATGGTAAGCGATTATCGCCGCCCATGGACACCCGTAACACCAGACGCGTCACAAGCGCTTTGCCGGCCTACACCGATTTCGATGCAATTGACTATGGGATACTTTGTATCTTGAGAAAGAAGGCTGATAAAACCTAGTAGACATCTAAATTTTGAGATTATCCTACATGAGATGTGGAAAGTTATAAGCTCCTAGCTGTACCCCCGATACTTTCGTTTATGCAACCTCTCATACCCCCTTTCAACCCCTAACAAATCTATTTATTCGATCTTATGGTCTTTCTCAGGCTTTATATTATCTGTGTACCAAATTTCATTTCAATTGGTTGAGTAGTTTTAGTCGTAAAGAGCGACAGACAAAGAGTTACTTTTGCATTAATAATATTAGTAAGGAAGTAAGGATTATTATTACTGGTTGTTGGTGATTGTTGGCAACCACAATATTTTAAAAATATCATACAACAAATTTAGTACGTCAGCGATATATTATCGCATCAGTCAAGCAATACGCAACGCGGCCAATGTCGTTGACCCATGTTATTGTCATGAGAAAACTACCGACTCGTGATATGTATATTATTACGTATTTGTACACTGTCGATAAAATATTAATTAATGTATTTTAGTAACCACATATTACAATATAGTTTGAAACCCTATTTTAAACTTTATAAATCTTAATTTAGATATGAAAAGACTGCGTTCAATGTTGAACTTGTCAATTAATATCCGAATATTATTTTGTGCCTGTGTATATTCTTTTTATAATATATTATACACAATAAACCAATAAATTTATACCGTGGGAGAGCCACGCTTCGGCATGAACGGGCCGGCTCGACCGGAGTGATACCACGGCCTCACAGAAAACCGGTGTGAAACAGCGCTTACGCTGTGTTTCATCGAGTGAGTGAGGATACCGGAGGCCCATACCCCAATCCAACGCCCCCTATCCCCCTCACCATCCCCTTTCCCACCAGGCCGCCATAGTGTAGGTCACCATGCTGCATTATTCTTTTTCGCATTGAGGATGGTGACCACCACTATTGGATTCTGCTCATGCTTTCCATCAGGCAGGGCAGAGTCATTTTGGCAGCTTAAATATAAAAAAAATAAAAATAAAGATACACATATATATATGTATATTATGTTTTTTTATAGTGGCTGAGCCACGAAGTGTTACTTACATCAGCAAACGCGGGTGAAAAAACCGTTCAAGTGCGAGTCTGACTCGCGCTCCGAGGGTTCCGTGCAAACCTGTAGGTATATTATATGATGTAACAGAAAATTCCAGCTTTTCGTAATTTTTCTTTTATCTGTGCTATAAGAAGTTGCTTCGTACCAAATTTCAAGATTCTGAGTTCACGGGAAGTGCCCTGTAGGTTTTGATTCCCTTGCGAGTGTCGAAAATTTGCAGCACAAGCGACTGTGTCTTTTGATTGCTTTGGGTTAGAAGTTTGATTTTTTCACAGCTCTAAGTGACAGTAGACCTAAGTACTTGACATGAATTTTAGCTTGATAAGTCCACGTTACTGAGAAAAGGGTCTTGACAGACAGACTGACGGATAACAAATTGATCCTATAAGGGTTTTTTTCATTTTGAGGTACGGAACCCTAAAAATAATCCTAAGTTACTTTTTATGTCACAGCTATCTGCCATTCCAACCAGCTGTACCAGAGAATATCTGGAATAAACAGACCGACAAAGTGTTACTTCCTGATAATGTATCTTCCTACGGGTGAAAAAGGTTTTAACATTAGTTTAATGGTTTAGGCTTACGACTTAAACAAACAAACTCACATTCACATTTATTTAGTTTTAAAATAAGCCCGGGGCAACGACTTCAGGTGAAGTTCTCAATGATTGATTTATAAATCAAATATTGTTGTTTATAATGTTTGTGTTCGAATCTTTCCACCGCCCAATCAATCTCACGATAGCTGATGAAAGTGCTCTCACTCTTATCAGATATTTTCTTATCTGCAAACATTTCTTATTGATATGGTCGAATACCCACACTTAGATATCCACTATCCATATTATAAATTAGATGGCAACTGTGTCTGCCTCTTACACTTTCACAACTAAACCACTGCGCTGATTTCAATATAGAGACATTTGAGATAGATATTTTGATTTGGCATTGCCGCGATCTGTTCGACAAGGACACGAAGCACGGACTTCCACGCAGGGCAGTCCTCCAGTGTATGCTGGGCGGAGTCCCGATCGGACCCGCTTTAGTGGCATTGAAAAAATTTATTCTCCTTGAATATACGATATGCCTTCTTTAAGGCTAACTCACTCTCTATCAAGAAATTACTTCAAGCTGTTATAACGTAATGCTACGGGTTATAATAATGATAATATCTTTATGTATCCAGACAAGGTCCCTAGTGTTAGTACACAATTTATCTTAACCTATGTTAGTACCTTACAATTTGTTTAGTGAGAGATGCAGACGAGGTTGCGTAGGTTAACTAGTCTATCATCATCATCAGCTTATCGTAATCCAATAATATCCTATCGACTAGTGAACTAGGCTATACTAATGTTATAAAGAGGTAAGATTCTAACTTTGTTTGTATGGTTGTAGAGGGTAATCTTCGGAACTACTGATCCTATCCTGAACATTATTTCACTAACTGCCAGGCCACATTTGCCGAAGAACCGATAACCGTTGGGGTAAACGAGTTCTTGAGTGGAGACCGCGTCTCGGCAAACGTAGTGTAGGATGCAATAGAGGAGGATTTGTGGAGCGATGATTTGCGCGGGACGGCTGGCAGGAGCTGGATGCGAGAAGCCATAGATCGAACTAAGTGGCGTGAAATTGGAGAGGCCTATGTCCAGCAGTGGACAGCGATAGGCTGATGATGATGATAATGATTTCACTAACGAAAAGCGACAGCATTCAGGAGTGATATAGGCCATATTTCATTACGATTGAACAAAAAAATCAGTTAAAAATAATAGTATTTGTAAATCAAGTGAACATCGATGGGCTAGTGATAAATAAAATGCATCAGTCGAAAACAAAACAATAGATGAAATTTCTTAACCACGTCAGCATATATTACAAGTGCCAGTCTCAAGGCTAACATTAAAACGTTCCATGGCAATTTATATAAATTGTTTCAATGGCATATAATTAAGAACTGCATTTGCATCGTGAGAGCCAGTGTTATTTTAATATATAAATCGTAGCCGAATCATACTTAGGCACATATGGATCGAAACGAGAATAATGATAGAAAGCCGGTTTTAAAATATGGGTTCTTTTCGTCACTATACCGTCAGTGATGTTACTAGACGCAGAGTTTTGCTGAAAGAGAAACTGCCATCTATTAACAAACCTACGGACTACGTAGACAATCTATAACCAATTCAAGAAGTATTCTATTCAGCGCTAGATGTCACTATAAGGGAGTAGTTTATATTTTTGTTAGGCACTTTTAAACAGTAGATGGCAGCACCTGTAAAATTGAATAAGTTAAAATAAAAAATCGTGATCAACAAATTCAAAAATATTTTTTTACTCTCAAGTTTTTGAAATATATTCTATTTGAGATTATTTAACTGAATACCTTAGAGTTCATAAAAGAACACAACGAAATATGGCTTTACTGCAGACTGTAAAATATTTTAATGTTTTTTAATCGGCTCCTAATCGAGTAGAAATCTACCGTGCTCTACATGCATAGTAACTTGAAGCGTTTAGGCAACTTTTGTTTTATCATTTGAGTAGCATATTTCAAGTAAGTATACTGTGAAAGATAATCAGAATACAAATACCGGGTAATAATACATAGGCACATTACGAAAAACTTTTGTCCAGCTGTGGACTAAGTTGACTTATTGATTGTCATAAGTTACAATATATTAGTATCTATACTTGTAAACAAGCACTCACTCACATATTTCTACTAAAGTTCTCAATAGATATAGTCCAAATCCCCCGCGATACAGTAACAATAACTTTACATTGGTTAGAATTATTTCTTATCCCCAAAATCCCCGTGGAACCAATTATACACCCACCGCAAAACTATTAAAACCAAATTAAAACATCGTAGTCAATTGACTATTCCAATTAGTCAACCCTTCGGCTGCGCGGTGTTAATCCCTGCCACGTGACTATGCAAAGAATCTAATTTAACACTCCATCGGATCGGTTTGAATTCTGGCGTTTGACAGATGACATGCAGTTCTGAAATTAGGTTATGGTGGTTGGTGGTTGATAGATATTGCAGTGGTTTATAATTTTAAATAATTTAAAATTTATTTTGATAATTTTAAGCGGGGCTTAATGTTCTTATAGCACTTCTAATCTAAAAAGTGGGTACGATGTTTCATACTTTTAACACGATGTAAGTTTGTACAGGCGTAACATACGAAATCTCACTAACCTTTTCCGTATAACCATGGCATTACGAAGCTATTATGATAGATAGAGATAGATGTACAATTTTTAATAACCAAATTGAAAACCTTTAAAATAAATAAAAAACCCCATTATAAAAAATGATTTTCGAAATTGAACATACTAATAGCAAGTAATTTCGAATCCAATAATTTTTTTGTGTTTTATAATATTACATTAATTCATACTATATACATTATATTTATTTTGTTATATTTTAACTCTTCTTCTTCTCTTGGTGAGTTGGCAACCAGCCGGTTCAGCTATTTCTGCTAATGTCAAGTATTTAAAGTCCTCAATTCTAAGTCTGTGAGTCTTCAAGTCTTCGTCGTGATGACACTAATGATAAGAAATATAAAAAATGTGGATGACATGAAATGGGGACCGTCTTTCGAAAAAACTATATTTCAACTCTTTTATTATTGATATTTCAACTGACATCTAACAATCAATGAAAAGTCATAATAAATAAAGTTACTTTTTATTGAAGTTTTTGAGAGGGCCTTTTCTCACTAAATATTATATTATCTAGTATGTCCTACATGTTTTGCACAAGAATCTATAAAATTGAATGATTGATTTGTAAAAATAACGAGATAATATCAACGTATATTGTAGTAATTTATTTCTTTGCCACTGTCCCTGCTATTCAATCTGTCAGAACTGTCACACGGTACTTTTTAGATAATGTAGCCAATAAAGTGTGGCTGGATATCTGCAGCAGTTGTTGCCAATGTCGTTCCAGAACATATGAAGTTGTTGTATTTAGGGCTTTCGTTTTTTTCGAAAGACGCTCCACATTTTATTTCATCCATTTTTTTTATATTCTTTTCATAATTTCATCACGACGAAGGTTCGAAGACTTTAAATACTTGACATTGGCAGGAATAGCTGATTAGCTGGTCCCCACCTTATCAAACGAAGAAGTGGAAATAGTATTTTAGTGAATCGCTATATTTCAAATTTATAGGATTAGCCATGAAACCGTTACAGACAACCAGACATATTGACAGAGTTACTTATAATATTATTATTTTTTTAATATATATACGTATAGGTATACGAGCAGATGTATCGTCTGATGGTAAGCGATTACCGCCTCCTATGGACACAGTGCGAGTTTTTGGAGGATGAGGAAGGGGATGGGGTAAAGGGTTGGGTATGAACCTCCAGTATCCTCACTCAATTGGTGAAACACAGCGCAAGCGCTGTTTCACACCGGTTTTCTGCGAGGCCGTGGTATCACTCTGGTCGAGCCGGCCCATTCGTGCCGAATATGAATTCTACTATCTAAATTATTCTTTAGAGATGTAGGATCTCCATAGTGACTTAACCTCAGGTGACCCGTCTGTTAGTTTGTCCACCCATATACCGAAAATAAACCTAATTAGAAGGATATTTCTTTTTTCCTAATAACGTATTTATTGATATTATTTGTATGAGACTATCTAGCAGACAAACCTAAGATATCATCAAAAACCCTCTCCAAAGGCCTCTCCTTAAAAAGCTGGTTTTCGGAATACCTGGGGCATAGAAGAAAAATGTTACAAAAAAGTTAAATAGTTATTCCTTCTGAAAGACGCTAACGAAACGTTTTAAAGATGTTTTGGACGTCTAAAAACAGTTTTTTTAAACAGAAGATTATATTTCTATTTGGCAAGAATAGAATTAGGTGGGAAGCCCTTTATAATTGTTCTCAGATATATTATTTAACTTTGTGACATCAACAGAACAATAACATACAAAATTATCGTCTCGTATTCAACTTCAACAAAATTACTAAACGTATGCCCTTACCAACGAACGTAGACCTGTAATCCACACAAATATAGACGCAAGCATAGCTCAAGAAATAACGGACCAAAATTATACTTTGACAAAATCTTGTTTTACGCTAGAGGAGGCTTCACAGTCGCTTAGAAATGGCAAATTTATATTTGCGGTTAGAAACGACATTTGACAAGCTGATTTCAACTCTATGTATACAGAAATAAGGGTAATATACTTATTTTCAGAAGATTTGAAGGTAGTTTGGTGTTACAGTCCTAAGGCAAAACGTTCTTGAGATAGGAATCTTTAAAGGAAACGTCTTTTTCAGTTTCCCATTGTCTACAATTACTTGCCTTCTGATCTTACGAGTGTGTCTGTCCTTTTCTAACACACGAACTTGTCTAAACATCTATCTCTCTCGTGTGCTCTTTGAAAATCCAATTTGAGATTTCCGTTCGCATCTGTGTTTCGACGCTTTATTTTTTCCATTTAATTATTTCTTTTTTAAAATATTGTTTTGTCCGATTGTGGTTGAATGGGAGGGGTGTTGTGTTTATGTGCCGTTTGTTTCAAGTGTTCTTAGGTGTTTCTATGTTCATTTATTGTTCTTAGTCACTAGTAGAAGTTTGAATTGTTTTTTATGTACTTACTAGCTTTGGCCGCAAAGTATCTTTACGGCAAATTACATTGAAATCGGTACAGCGGTTTAACCCAATTTCTAATGTATGGATGGAAGTTGAAGGATAGGGAATAGGAAGAGAGTAGGGGATAGGTTATTGAAGAAATGATAGATGAAGCTTGAAACAGGAGGCTTAAAAGGGATTAGGCAGTTGTTAGCTGACGAATAATAGAGATAAATAGACAAAGCTTTTAATAATTCGACAGAAAAGGAGCGGCCATCGATTCGGTCTGGAGGAAACTCCAGAAAAATTAAATACATGCATACCTACAAACATACTCTCGAAAAATTTTAACCTCTCTCTGGCGCAGTCGGGTAAAAAGAAACTTAACCTGTGTTAGTAACAACAAAACATTATTTAGAAACTGAGATATTGTTTGAGGTTCACTTACGAACAATATCATCTTATATCATTAGCAATCTGCCAGTAAAAAGTCTTGTCAAAATCGTTCCAACCGTTCCAGTTATCAGCCGGTACAACAGACAATCTATTCTAAAAATTGCTTTTTTGATGTAAGTAAGTACCTATCGGACTAAATAGTGTTTAGGAAAAAAACTGTCAATTTAAAATTACAAACAGAAACTTCAGTTCTATTTATTTCTATAGACTTTTAAGGAGTTGTCACTCCTCGTTTTTTTTCTGTTGATCTTATAATTCTCAGAAATGAAACAAAGCAAAAATATACTATAATATTGCCAGTCTACATCCTCAAAAAAGAACGTTGAAGAATTTTAATATGGTGGACATAAAAGGGGGTACAAGTTATTCGCTAAGTCGAATATTCCAATAAGAGATATTATTTAAGGGACTGGGGTGTTGCAACTGATAGATGACCTGTAACTTCACGCTTAGGGTTGTCACGATATGTTTTTTTCAAGAAAATAACGTACCCCTTCTTAAATGGCCGACAACGCACTTTTGACGCTTTGATACTTGTGATACGTATGCATATTTGACCCCTATACCATAAAATATACTAGTAATTTTGCGGCTTCGGTCCACTGTGTTTTTTTCTTGTTTCCAACTTTGATAACTTCTAAAAATCAACCCTCTTGAGTGAGCAATTACCAAGATTTTCTTAAGAGGTGATAATAACATAACGACGGCACGATTGGCCTAGTGGCTTAAACGCTCAATACATCGCTTTCTACTGCGCTACCTTGTTGAGGGTTCAAATCCCACACGGGACAACACTTTGATAAACTAGTTGTTGTTCTGAGTCTAGGTATTCTCTGTTTTCGTTTCATATTATGTTTGTTTAGTTAAGTATTTGTGATGTGTTTTTTAAACAGGTATTTCCAAGGATTCTTATCATGTGCACATGATAAGAGGCCAAGAGAAATGGAGCAAAATTGTGACACGATGGTACCCTAGAGAAGGGGAAATGAATAGGGGCAGGCCACAGAAAAGGTGGGGTGATGACATTAGGCAAGTTGCAGGAGTAACGTGCAATAGAGTGGCTCAAGATAGACAGGAATGAAAAAGGTTGGAGGAGGCCTTTGCCGATTCGCTGGCGGTGTGCCCCGCTTGGGCGCCGCAGCGTCGGGCCCTCACTGCAGTCATCGGAGGAGATCTCTCGCTGCCGGTCGTCGTACGCTCCATGGCCGGCGGCGGGAGCAGTTTTACCGCGGTCACGACCTTCTGCGAGGAAGTCATCTCGCAGAAGGAGGCGGCGGAGAAGGCCCGGGAGGACGATCTCCACTCGGACCAGATCCGCCGCCGGCGAACCGAAACCGATAGGAGGTGCGCCTACCAGCGCCTCATGCCGCCCTGAGTGTGGCCGAGGATGGGTGGGACGGGTTTTCCCCCCCATCCGCTTAGAGGCCACCCGCGAGGGGGGGCGACGTTACGCGTGTGCCGTACGTCGCCCACCTTAAGAGATTAGAATAAGAAGATGGTGCCCGCTTCAGTGCGGGCTGGCGCTGGGAGGGGTCCGGATGGCGTAAGAAAGCGGTTCCTGGATCCCTCCCAAGAGTGGCACACCGTGGTGGTTTAGTGGGTAGTCTGGCTGGTGTCAGTCAGGAGTCCCACACGAAGCGAACCCCCTGTACCCGCAGGGGGGGGAGCGAAGTGCGTAAAGGCATTCCACCACGTCAAAAAAAAAAAAAAAAGGCCTTTGCCGATTGGCAAACAGACCTACAAAAAGTAATTAAGTATTAGAATAGATTAAGATTAGTTTAGCTACAAAGATATATTTTTATATCCATATTATACATTTTAGTTCTTAATACTTTGCAAATAGGCACTCAGTTGGTCTGAATAAAGGAGTTCATTATTATATTTCCAAGGATTTAGTTTATTATCTCAAGTAAGTTAGTTTATAAGTTTGTAGATCTTATAAATAAACTTTTATCTCGATAAATATTTGCCCAACAAGAAAATACATTCTGGAATTAAACTCACTTGCACTTATTCCACTATTTAATTTAAATAGTAGTGGAATAAGTACAAGTGAGTTTAATTCCAGAATGTATTGCAACAAGTTCCATCAAGTGCCGCCAGTCGAGAGTATAAACTACAACAAGAAAATCTTCCACACAATTGAGCAACCCTATCATAATATCGATAACTGACCTCCCCGCTGTTAAAAAGAAATAAAAAAGTAATAAAATGCAAGGGCACAATAAAAACCACAATAATAGAAGGGTTCCGTACCCACTCGCTCACTATAAGGAACCCTAATTTTTGTGTTGGCGGGAAAGTGAAGAAAATGGCCGTGAAATTTGCATATTTAGTGAATTTAAGACAGTTTTGAGAATGTTATGAAGTATCTTAAGTGGTCGGTGTCTGTTTAACAGATTTTTCAGATTATTATTTTTTACAGTCTTTTTTTTTACGGACTAGGGGGCAAATGAACAGACGCATCGCCAGACCTACAGCACCTGAGGCGTCAGAAGTGCATCTCTGGTCTTTGGGGGATGGAGAGGGGGATGGGAGGAGGGGTTTGTATATGGGCCTCCGTTATCCGCACTTCACACCGGTTTTCTGTCCGTGCCGAAGCCTGGCTCTCCCACGCTAATAAACATAAAACAAAACGAAATACAGTCGAATCGATAGCCCCCTCCTTTTTTGAAGTCGCTTGAAAAGAAAAAAAATACTAAATTATAACCGGACTACGTCAAAACTTCTAATGAATTTCATATAGCCTGTGTTCCCCGGACCATTATTACGAATCTATTGACATCCTCATTAAAATCTGTTCAGTAGTTCAGTTGTACAGTGTAACATACTCACATCATGGACTGCCAAAACTGTTACCCGTCCTTTTAACTTTGTTGTTATCGGTGGACGTAGACTCTTATGAAGTTGCCGGTCGTGTGCTTGTTTGCCACGTGAACAGCTAAGACGTGAGAGACGTATAATGCATGTGGAGTCTCTCCGACCGATGGTGAGTGTAGCGGCATATAGTCACACTGTTCGCTACTACACTCGAGTGGGCCAGGGACGAATTGTAACGATTCTTTTTATTTTCATCACTTATACGTAACCCCGTCTGGGGTCTTATGGTCCGTGGCATGATGTTATAAGAATGGAAATAAAATTGTTTACTATAAAAAAGTTTATAGTGAGCCAACCTTAAAAGATTGGCTTCGCAATAGTGATGCTTATGCACGGTGTGGGTCACCATGCTGTATTGTTGAATTTTCGACATTCGGTATGAGTTTGGCGACCAACAATTTAGTATTCTGCTTATGCTTTCCATCAGGCAGAGATGAGTCAATTTGGCAGGTTCATACATAAATGAAAGGATAGACATAATGCTGTCTCGAACTTTTTGGATCTTTTAATAGCGAAGATTACTTACACATTTTATTTTTGCGAAACTTTGTCAATATACGCAGCGCACGCAGTCAAGCTTTCAAGCGGAATTATTTAATATTTTTTTCATTGATAGGTACTCATTTTCAAGGTGGAAGACTGTTCCACCTCTTACTGTGTAATACGATGGGAATTGCAATAGTGTTCTGCCGCAGGGGTGACCATGGTCGCCCTAGGAAGTACTTTAGCCCCGGATGGCGTAAGAAAGAGGATCCCGGATTCCTCCCGCCTCGGGCGCAGAGTGGCACACCGTGTGGTTTTAGTCAGTTCGATTCCGACACACCACCCCGCCGCAAACCCCGGTGGGGTGAAGGCCCGAGGGGGTTTCCACACGTAAAAAAAAAGGAAGTACTTTAGCTATGAGGCGAGGCAGGAAGCACTCCAAAAGCCGCGGATGCGTTCTTGAAGCTACTCTCGACTGCCAAGGTAGGCCGCCGCGAGGCTTCGTATGACCAGGTACCAGCAGGCCATGTTCTCCGGGTGTCCCACACTCCCCCTTCGTCTCCACGGAGAGAATGGTGCGAAAAGCATTTCCCGCGTTAATAAAGGTAATCAGTTTCTTTTTGGAGGCGTGATGGTATATTATCTCGAGCCTTCCTATTGAAGAAAGTTCTTTAATAGTTATGGAGCACAGAACGAACTGTGCTCGAAGAATTTTTGAAACCGGACCAGTACTTCCTGAGATTAGCGCGTTCAAGCAAACGATCTGTTCTTCCGTTTAACATGTTATACACACCATACTTGCTGCGTATGGTGACCACCACTCTTGCTTGCTTCCCTCATGCTTTCCACCATCCAGAATACAGTCACTTTGCCAGGCTCATACACAAAATAAATTGATTTTGATTAAATAATATATTAGCTGATGTCATCCGGGAAATTATTACTAATCTACTAACACGTCATTCAGTAAAGTCGATTCAGTCATTTCGGCGCTATGGTGACGTCTACATATATATCACTGACTGCACGGTAAGCCTAGTGGTGAAAGCAGGTTTCTAGTGCGTCAAGTGTCGTGAGTTCAAAGTTCGAAGAATCAAAGAATTGTGTGATTCGCAAATTGTTGTTCTTAATCTGGATGTTCTATGTGTCTCTTTCATATATGTTTGTAGAGGCCCCGAGAGGATTGTAGAGGTTTGTAGAGGGAAATTGTCTTATAAATAAATAAATAAAGTGGACTGCCAAAACTATTCCCCTTCCTTTTGGCATCTTCGGCGTTTTGTAACGTGTAAAAAGGCTCCAAGATTACGATACAATAACTTTGATGTCTAATTACGACGCACTTATCTATTCTAATTACATGTAAGTCCCTGCCTGTATTGCCACCATGCTAGTATTTTGTTAGTCGGCAGCTTTGTCCCCGAGTGCCGTCCTAGAGAGGCTGTACTCCATCTCGCTCCAACTACCCGCGCGAGAAGAGACAGAGTGCCGTTACGGGACACTGGCTACGCCCGAGTGTGACAATATTTGGTCACTTATTGGCTACACTGGGAACAGACGCAAACGCATACAAAAAATATAGATTGTTTAATATTTCTTTAAGAATATCATACTCTTTTTGTGAGTTTTAATTTTTGACTGTTTTGGTTGAAGATGCTGGCTGATGTTAGAAACGTGTCGTGAGTTCGATCCCAACAAAGAACAAATATTTGTTTGATGATTACGGTGATTGGTTCTGTGTCAGGATGTACTTCATCCTATTTTATATTTTAATTTCAAAAATTTGTGAAGATGTGTGTATGTTTCTTACTCTTCCCCACAAACACTACGGATTTATATAAAACTTTATAGTATTATAGCCTATACATCAGAATAACAGATAGGCAACTATTTACCGCCATAGCTAACATATACACCGGCGTATTCGCGGGCAAAAGCTATTCTGTTATATGTATGTATAGAAATACATAAGTACCTTCTGGTTAACCCACACAATTTCGTCAGCCTCTCTTCTCAATCATGCTCGGCTCCTATTGATCTAAGCGTGATGTTTACTATCCGATAATAGACAAGCCAGCAAAATATTTTTACATTTAAAATATTTTATAAACTCGAAAATAGGTTAGATAGTCTCGCAGCTATTGTGAGCAACAACGTGACACCAGAACTATGTATAATAGATTTTTTCTACCTTCTAGTAAGTCTAGTAACTAGCTAAGTGTAGCCTGTACTAGGTTTAAACTAGCTTAAGATCAAACGTCTGTATATGAAATTTATAAAGTATCTATAAGTGAAGAGCCGGAGAGTGCAGGAGTTAATAGGATCGGTTGTTGTAGAGTTTTGAAGAAGGCCTACGCCTAGTTATGTCTATTTATCCTTTACTTTAAACCACATACAAGGCAGTAGAGTCGCCAAGACTGCGACTACAATGAGGACTCGGCCCAGCACTTGCTGGCGGGGTACCCCGCCTCGCGTTGAAGCGTGGGGCCCTCACTGCAATCATCGGAGATCTCTGGCCGGTAGCGGCAGCTGTTTTACCGCGATCCTTTTGCGAATACGTTATTTCGCAGACGGAATCGGCGGAGAGGGCTCGTCAGGACGGCCTCCACTCAGACCTAATTCGCTGCGGAAAGTCGGAACGGGTTTTCCCCTCCATCCGATTAAGTGGCCACTCGCTTGTGCCGTAGGTCGCCTAAATAGACATTTTATCAGTACCCGGTGCCTGACTTCAGTGCGGACAGGCCCTGGGAGGGATGAGGATAGTTGAGAGGAGTTAATAATAGCAGTTCCCGGATCCTTCCCGTCTCAGGCGTAGAGTGTACACCGTGTGGTTTTAGGCGGTCCGGTTCTGACAAGCCCCTCCGGGGTGACAGCCCGTAGGGTTTCCACTCGTAAAAAATAGGGACCTGACATTAGTCAATGTTATAGGGGCTGTGTAAAGTTGTCCTTTTGTTTGTAGTGCAACGCTCAAAGGTTATCTCCTGTCAATGTCGTGTTATCATTCCCTATCTAACCAGCACAATGTCGCTTACATCTTCATAAAGAAACAATTTCTAACGTTTCTTTAAGGCTCTGTTCCTATAGGTGTTGTGTGATAATACATGTCCTTCCTTCCTAGATAAATGGAATATATAATATAAAATAATTTGTGTTGACTTCCACATACAGTGGCAATCAAAACATATAATACCAATTCACCGAAAATACGTCGAACTACGGAGTAGCGAAGGAAACGAAGAAACTATTAATCCTGCATCGCGCAATAACAGTTCTCGCGCTGATTAAAAATATATACAACAACCTTACACTAACTATTGGGCACGGCCCACCAGGCATGACCACCTCGCTTGGTAGAAGAATCTTCCCTGTGAGTTGGAGGGACATTACACCTGTTCCTCCACAGTGGTGACCCCGGCGTGATTGGAAGCAAACATCGAAGGAGCAGGTCAATAGCAGCAACATCAGCGCGCCAGCGAACATGGCATTCGTTCTTCCACACTATAGGTTACGCTATTAGTGCCGTCCAGTCAAACAAATTTTTCAGTCTTACAACAGGTACCTATTAGTATAGAATTTATCGGGAAAAGAGATGTTAGTTCAAACTATAGTCTCTTATTTCACATCTATATCTGTGCAAAATCTCATCCAAATCAGTTCATCCAAAAGTCTGTTAGTGTAAATTTCACAAACAAATATTCAGCCAAACTTTCTTATTTATAGTATTACTAAGATGGTACAAACAGATATTTAATGACAATACAAGACTGATCGTATAAACAAAACATTCGAAATTGACGAAATCCGACCGCCAGGAGATATCTAGTAGTTTTTAAGATACAAACACACACATGAGCACACACATCGGTTGTGATGCAACGTATAATCTTCATGATGTACTTAATTCCATTGTTTGTTCACAATTAACCCGCTTCAAAGACACCAAATTCGTACAGTCGGTGATAAAAGTGTTAGACATTATAAAATTTAGAAATAAATAACAATAATACAGTACGTCGAACATTAGAATCGTAGATAGAGAAAAAAACACAAATACAAATCACAAATAAAAAGAAAAGGATACAGACCAATACATAATATAACACACGCAAATGAAAGATAAAGAAAGAGGCTGCCGTTTTTAATCAGTGTTGGCACATACAAGACGTATAATATTCCTATCTGTCGGACTTCTAATATAGGTTGACAGCCTCGGTGTCGCAGTGGTAGCGTGCGCGACTGCTGACCATGAGGTTTGGGGTTCGAATCCTGGGTCGGACCAAATGTTTGTATGATCTGTAAATATTTGTTTCGGAGTTTGGGTGTTTTTGTTGGGTTTTGGGCATAAAGAAAACTAATTAGTAGTATAAACCGAAATGTATTTTGATAACAAGTGGAGATAACTTTCGACACACACAGAACAGCGTACAAGAACAGTGTTGCCACACATCACAGTTGAAAAACAACCAATATGACATTAACATTAGAATGACATATATTGCGTTTACAAAATATACACTAACACTGGCCCTTAAACCAATATAGTCAAGCAATTATACAGTTAAAAAAAATAATTAAACATTAACATAGCTTCAAAGACAAGTAAAAACAAAGCTATCAATTAATTCAACCATAGTTGTGTTTTAACATCAATTGCATAACAAATTTATTGTGCATTCCTTTTGACAATGGTTTAGTCAATAAATCTGCTATCATATCTTTTGTACATAGATACTTAACATCCATGAAATCATTACTAATATGTTCCCTAATAAAATGGTGCCGAATATCAATGTGTTTAGTTCTAGCATGGAAAATAGTATTCTTACATAACTTCTGTGCAGACTGATTATCATTAAAAATTGTAATCTTATACAGAGCACCCAATATTTCATGCAAAAAATTACGAAGAAATAGACCTTCCTTACAGGCATCTGAAAGAGACACATACTCAGCCTCTGTACTGGATAAAGCTACAGTTCTCTGCTTCCTGTTCTCCCAGGAAACTAAAGACTTACCAACCTGAAACACATAACCAGTATAGGATTTTCTATCTGTATTATTCCTTCCCCAATCAGCATCTGCATATCCTGTAATACCTAATTCACCTTTTACAAAATTTAAACATAAATCTTTTGAACCTTTCAGATAACGAAGTATTCTTTTTGCTGATTTCCAATGTGTGTCATTATAGCAATTATTGAACTGACTCAGATAGCTGACCGCATGAGCAATATCAGGTCTTGATCCCACTGCGATGTACATTAATGATCCAATTAAACTTCTGTAATCTAATTTGGAACCATTGTTATCAATTGACTTTTCAAGTTGCATACCAGTCTCCATAGGAGTCCCGACTGGCTTGCAATCTTCCATCTTAAATCTTTTTTACNGGGCCCATAACCTGTTGGGTTTTGGGCATAAAGAAAACTAATTAGTAGTATAAACCGAAATGTATTTTGATAACAAGTGGAGATAACTTTCGACACACACAGAACAGCGTACAAGAACAGTGTTGCCACACATCACAGTTGAAAAACAACCAATATGACATTAACATTAGAATGACATATATTGCGTTTACAAAATATACACTAACAGTTTTCTATGTATAATATGTATGTATTTACACATTAAAAAAAAAAGTATTTATGTATTAATATCAGTTATCTAGTACCCATAATACAAGCTCTGCTTAGTTTGGGACTAGATGGCGTTGTGTGTTATATGTCCGAAATATTTATTTATTTATTTCTAATATAGGTATTCTTACACTTATCAATTCCAGACATGAATTAAACCATCCGGTTCCTCTGGATGGCTCCAGAATAGTTAACTCGTGGCTCAAATAACATGCCGGAAGCGTTGCAGTTACGTGGTAGTCCCATAACTTGCCTAAAGGTGCTGTTGTAGAAAACAATAAGTAATAAAAGGGGCGAGTAGTCCAATTATATGACGAGTAAGTATCTTCTGCCATTCAGGGAAACCTGCAACACAAGAGACTCAAGTGCATTGCCGACCTTTAAGAGTTAGGAGTTGGAGAGGTTAGACTTTCAACTACTAAGCATGGTACAAAGCAAAGAAAAAACTGCTAATCTCAATTATTTGGAAGACTATATAATCGAGTCACTTAATTCTAAGTTCCCGAAAAGGTAAACAAAGTTGTATTGAACACCCACCTTTTCTCAACTATAATTTGGTCACATTTACGTAATTCCTAAAGATAGTGTAAATTGGGAGATTATTGAAAGCAAAGCAATAGCAGACAAGAGAATGTAAGCAGCAACTCTAAATGTAAAGTAACCTAGCTGACTAAAACTTAACATATCCCTAAATGAAGACAAATTAATTCCTTAAAACTTTAGCACTCGAGTGTACCTAAAGCGGTAACAAGATCCCAGTTCGGTTGATCGCCTCGCTACGAACACCGAATGTTTGCATCCGATGTTTGTCCTCCACCGCTCACCAACACAACACACCGCCAATACTATACTGTTTGGACATTTTAGAAACTTAGCATCTCCATTGGGCACGTATGTATTCCAAAATTTTAAACAAACATTATATTACTGTTATCATCTCAAACATTATTCCAAATTGAGCCTTATGCTTGTTGCAATAAGATTAAAGTTATATTTTATTAACTCTTTAAATATTTTTGTATGTTATGGTATGTGCACACAAAATTGTTAATAATAACACAGTGATTTTAAGTCTTATTTACATTAGAATAAGGTCGGAATGGAATGCTAATATATTTGTCATTGTAATACGTTTCCTAATATTGTTTGTACAGTTTTAACATACGATTTACTAATGACATTTTTGAATTTAGAATATATCAGGTTCTCGAAATTAGAAAATGGAATAATGTTGTTTTTTTTTGCAATAGACAAACGGAATTATAGAGTGCCGTTCCGATGACCGGTAGATATAAGCAACACTCGTTTCTTGCGAAAATTCAGTTAATTGAAAATAATATCAAGTCATTAATTATATTGCTGAGTCTTATAATAGTACTCATTCGATAAATCGATTACTAACCTGGATATTTTTTTTTTAATTAGGCTTTCATTTTCTCTTTGAACTAGGTTTGGGAATTTCAGCACTCTGGAATCGTTGGCGGAGGCGCCGTTCCTTCCTTCCTTATTGGATTATGGCATTACCGCGAACGGCCAATATTCTAGCACGAAAAGAAAGCCAACAGATGTGTGGTCCAACACAGCAGGCGTGTCTGTAGGTAGCTCTGTTGGTCTTCGCTTTTCGCAGCAATGAGGAGGAAAACCTCGTTAAAAACACAAGAGGGGGTTTCCACAAGTTGAAAAAAAGGTTTGGGAACTTTAAATACTTGATAACAACTTAACCTAATGTTTGTCCTTTTTTATTTCTGACACGATCTATGACTTCTGATTAAGAATAGTTCTGAGACATGTTTAGAGTACTCGGGGCCAGCCCGACCGAGTGTCACCACGGTACTCATAAAACCAGTGATTTTCATCAAGTGAGTCTTACATGGTTATGATTAAGTCTATTATCTCAAATCTTTAAGAGTGTAACTAAACACCCATATTTGACCAACTATAGGTCCAAATGTACATTAGGTATATGCTCTTGTAGTAATCAGAGGCTTAACTTGTGACAATTCGTAACGTCAGACATTTTAAAGATATGTATACAATAACTATTTACCACTTAGGGGGAAAAGGTTATTGTTAAAAAGTGTCTTGCAGTCTACCGGGAACTTGGAGACTGTATTAAAAAAGGAATTTAGCTACAAAAAGATTAGAAAAACAGACTATTTAAGAAATGGATTGTCAAGAAACCATAACTAAAGGAAAGTTGATAATTGTGCTGTAATTGTCTGTTCGTAAAACCCGAACCCTATAATAAGGAATATCTTTATAAAACAGCCGATTTAAACTCTTATAACTCTTCCAGTTCCTCATCGTTAAAGACACAGCTTTCACTAAGCAAAAACTTTACCTGAAGTGTTCATAATGGCCGCCCTTACAAACTATTTAATCGCGATCATCAATTTTTTCACAACTATAAACAACTATTGAATGTTGCCACAAAAAAAGCCTTTGTCGATTGCCCAACTGTAGGGTAATGCGATACTTCAGGGGTAAAATGATATTGTACATTGTTCGTGTTCTAAGTAGTTTAGTATTGTTAATATTATTTGTTGTTATAATATTTTGCAAATAAGGTATTGGCGCGTAAATCTATAATGGACGAGTTGAGTATTTTATCTGAGAATTAGATGTTTTCCATATTGTGTTTATGTTGGTGGTGAATGCGGTGTGAATTCAGGATAAAAATAATGCTATAATATTTCGTTTCTACCCGACTGAGTCTTGAAATTACGCAAAAAAAAACTACCAAAGATTGAAATAAACTTGTGAATGAAGGATCAACATCAGGCAGTTTTTTACTGGACCTAGAACTCTCCGTAGAAAGGAGGTTCTGGCCTATTCTCATATTTTTTTTTCAAAGCAAGCGCTACGCTTATACCAGTACAAATAGGTCGATTCGACCGGAGTGGTAGTACCCTGTCTCAGATCAACCTAAAATGTCAGCGTGCTGTCGTGTTTCGTTGGTGAGTGCAAGACCGGGAGCCCCAAGCATCTCAAAGGCGGGGCCTGCCTTAGTGTGGGTCACCATACTGCATTGTTGTATTGTCTGCATTCGTAACGAATAATACCACAACTTTTGAATTCTACAGATACTTTCCAAGAGGCAGAGGAGTGTCGCTTTAGCAGACCCATACTTAAAAAAACTGTAACAAACACGTTATCGGTACCTATGGGGTATAGCGCTTGTTTTAAGTTTTTCTTCCCTTTGGAATGCTGTTGCCCTGGGTAGCTACCCTACTTAGTCACCTCTTGCGATACCCACAAGATTTATAGAAGGGGGGACACTCCGTTCTTAATCTGTCACGACACATGAGCATGTGAGGATAGATAAATCAGAATGCATTGAATAAGAAAGATAAATATTGTAATCTGTGTAAGCCCATACAGTAGTAGTTTATGTGTAGGTTATATTAATAACAAAAGCCATGCTATTTCATTGTCTTCAACCAACACAAGAATAGTCTCCAAAACCTGTAATTTATAATATTTTTCTTTGGCAAAATTCTTGGTTCATTTGTTGTTTGTTAATGGTTCTTTGTGCTATTAGATCCCATTAAAAATTACCCACATATGTAATCGTAGAAGTAAAAAATGGTTCAAAACCTTCCCATAGAAAATCTTTATAAAGGAAAATGTAGTTTAATTTATGCGTTAGTATCGGGTTTTAATGTTAGTTAGTTAGAGGTCTACAATCAAGTCTCGGGTTCGATTCCCTGGTCCGACTGCTGTTAAGTTTTTCTTACAAGACATTCTCAATAGCAACCCGGAGTATGCAAGATGGCGGTTTTTCCCGCTCGTACCTCGGAGACCACGTTAAGCCGTCGGTCCCGGTTGTCGTGAACAACTATGGCAATCTTTATTGGGAAGTCAGTGCCCTCAAATATTCTGACAACTAGTTCAAGCTTCGAACTCAGTTCACTCTTAGGATTGCGGAAGTCCGATGCCAGACACTGTGTATAAAAACTGATGTTCAGGTAAATAATCTTGGCTGACTAGACAGCTACAGGCAAGTTCATGTTCCAGATATGCTGACCAGGTCAAATTTTAGACTCCAAATCTATCTCTGTCGGTAGTTACTATCTCCTTTTTATATTACCTTCATTCTTTACCAGCTTTACAATTTTAAGCTATTCCTTGGCTTTCATCGCGGGCTTTAAGCGCGGCAACTGACTCAAGAAATTCCGTAACGAAAATAAACCTAACACCCCCCACTCCGACCGACACAGCGGTGCGACGTTGAAAGCCGTGCATTGTCTAATGTCGTTTCGGTTCGGCAGACTTCGGCACGGTGTTTGTGTGCGTGCGACTAGACGTATGCGTGTAGACTGTACAAAGCTCGCACGGATCGAAGCGAGCTGCTCCGAAATCGGACGAATACGTAAACAGCTGTTTGTGAGAAAGTATATAGGTGTATAGGTATCCATCATAAAAAACGCTATGCAATAGCTTAACCGTGGCAGTCCCCGAGTGCCACACGTATTTTTTTGTATTTTTCTCAATTTAACTTATCTCGACTAGTTTTTATCCAAGAATCCACCCGCGTGTTTGTCGATTGTCGCTATATAGAGTAGCCTGTGCCCTTCCTCAAGAATCAAAGTATCCTAATGACAATTTTCTTCGATATTATTACAGTTGTATAGCCGTAAAAGCGTGACTGGAAAACATACAGACAGAGTTACTTTCTAATTTTTAATATTAGTATGGTTTCCGTTACCGACCGAGCTTTTTCAGTTCAGCACAGGACAGGTGTGGGTAAATAAAAGAATTTTGGCTTACAACCTCAAGTGTCTTCTCTTCCAGTTGTCGTTGTTCGATTCCTCAGTTGATTCTTACAACCTCTATTTAATGAATAGCGATGTTGACACTTTATACACTTAAACCTCCTTTCTTCAGCAAGGGGTTTTGACTAGTTGTGGACTATTTATTACTCTTGATGATGATGATAAAATATTTAATGTAAAAAATCTGGTCTGGTCTTTTTTTTAAACTTCTCCCGCATTAGGAATATACATTCCTGTGTCGCGGGGATCTTAACAAACATACATGAAACGGACACAAAGTACACCCAGACTTAGAACAACAATTTATGGATCACACAAAGTGTTGTCCCATGGAAAATGAAGGAGGGTTATGTTTTTCGAATGTATATATGTATGTATGTATATTTATTTTCTTGGCACGCCCTAGAGCCTAAACGTATAGTACTTTGTGCGAGTAGTGTCAGTAGATTCGAGAAAAGAAAAAAATATTTAAAAAAAAATCTTTATACTTGTTTTTATCTTTTTAAGTTTTTCAATGGATTCAATGAATATGGCAGATATTTACGCAGTCAGGTTTTTTTATGTTAAATAATTCGTTACTTGTTTGTTGATTGTAGCCATAAGCTTTTGTGGCTGACTTGTAGGGAGGTTTCCTTCGCCGTTATTAAATTATTGGTTATGATAGAATACAATGGAATTAAAGTACCTATAATAGGCGGTTTAAGTAATAAATCACTTACTTATAAAACCATTACTTATCGGTTTAAAGTAGCCACGCCTTGAACAAATAACATACAATGAAATCCATTTTGACAACAAATATAAAATTTATAAAAACCAAAGTGATTTTTATCACTTCAGACTTAAAAACCATTTTATAATGGCACCATAGTTAAGCGATATTTCGCAGTCACAAAATTATTTACAACTTAATTTTAAATACGAGAAAGTTTATATTCGAATGAAAAAAAAATTGAAAGTAATAGTTAATTCAATAACAATTATTTAAGGGTTCTATTATTAATTGAATATAATAATAGAAATAAAACAATGTGTAGTGTTCTCGTTAAGGCACTCGTTTTGAATGCAGTCAATAGGTATCGTGTGGCGTACACAATTGTATTATATATTGTGGTCTAATGCAGTGGCATTGTTTGGAGTGCACTGTGATACCTTTGTGGGTAAATCAGGCAGAAGTAATTGCTTTAATTGCTGATACATTCACTTATGGTTGTATTGTGTAGGAAAGAAAGAAACAGCATCAAGTCAGTCTGTTGTTTTTTCTTTAAAGGAAACCGTTGAGACTGCTGCTGTGAGAAGTAACAAGCTGTGAAGTGGATTTTATGGGTGATTTATGTAAGTAGTGGTAAGCACTTATCAATATCATCTATATACATACAATAGCCAATAACAGATCACTACTGCATAGAGTTCTCATTGGAAGCTAGGCTTTAGCCAATATACCAGGCTGTTCAGGCGGGTTGGTAAATAGTTTGTTTCAAGTTTTCTATGATCTTGTGTTGCGTAGGTTTCTCCTTTAATCGCTTAGTATTTACAGAAGAAGAATGTGGGTGTGTAATGAGCCACACTTAGTTACGTATGGGCTCTACAGGATCTCCACAGCAAATACCAAGAACTCATATAACTAGAACTTGTGATAAATATTCCTTCTTCATTGCTTTTTATGGAGTGATGCTACCATGAACTTCTCCCGATTTTCGGTTAGCGACCGATGGTAGCTACTTACCACAATAAAAATAATACTTCCACATGAATTCAGTAGCTAACTTCCATCCGTTCTTGTTACATCAACAATTTTACGCATTCGTTGACAATAGCTTGTGGTAATAGGCCTTCCGACCGTGGGACAGCCACCTGTCTACCAATCCTTTGGCCGTGGGAGTATGATACTGATACGTATCTCTAAGTGCAGTTCTGCCTTCAGGGGATTCACTAGTCTTTGTGGTGGTGTTGTGGTGAAATTGTGGGTGTTTGTTGTTTTTGTAACAATAGTTCTTTGTTATTTTTGTCGTAGCTTTGTGTTTGTTATTGATAGTTCGGGAATTGGTTTGTAGTGCGTGCGAATTTTGTTTGAACTGTCTTGTTTTTTATGGTATAAGCTAACAAATGAGCAGAGAAAGAGATCAACTGGTAATGAGGGATTATAAAGAATAGCTGTCAGTAAAGAAACAATTTAAAAAAATGCTTTTATATTGAATTTATCATTCAAGATAATAAAACCGGTGATTCATTACCACTTTTACGATATTACTGTGATTGAGCTCAGTTATATTACGTTGCAACCGCTAAGAGCAGAGAACAGTAATCATAGAACGTACTTGAAATTGCTGTAAAAGGTTTTTCTTTTTTAATTGCACTGTCACTTACTTACAATAAATACCACACGCTTGTCAGAATTCCTCACTGCTGTTATTCTAATAAAATAAAACAAACATTTCGGACATCTAACACACAAAGCTATCTAGTACCAAACTAAGCAGAGCTTGTATTATGGGTTCTAGACGACTGATATAATAACATACACATTTTTTTTGTAAATACATACATATTATACATAGAAAACACCCAAACTCCGAAACAAGTATTAGCATATCATACAAACATTTCATTCGACCCGAGATTCGAAACCAAATACATCAGATGTATTACATCACAAAATACCTTCAAAAATAGAAAGTTCTCCCACATTAAATGCCACTTGTAAACCACTAATCTATAAAATCTGATACCAACAACCCGTACATACCGAAAACCACACCAGATTTTAGGATTAAATCCCAAAAAAGCTACATAAATGTTCATTGAATGGTTATCTTGTTATCTGAGAACGTTTAAGCATTTATCCTGAACTAATATCGACTTCTGTTATTGTTGCGACAAGTGGATCTCATTCGTACTAAGCACACAAAGCGTTTAGAGGGTGGATCCTATTTTACCTTTTTGGGTGAAAACGTATAAAAAATATCACCCTTACTTGTAGTTTTTAGCGATCTCAGTTACAATCTCAACCCCAGATCTGTGTTTGAGGGTGAATCAAGGGTTGTTACAGTATCTGTTTCGTATCGACTAGTTTTGCTATTTTTTGGTTTGACTTTGATTTGTCTTTAGGAATAGTGGTGGATGATTCATAATGACTCTATCAGACACATAATAATAACGGTTCTGCGCTGAGTATTTTAGATTTAAACCTTATATAGGACAATACTTTATGTAATCTACATTCGTTGTTTTGAGTCTTCTTGTAGTGTTCTGTGCGTACGTTCCATGTATGTTAGTAAAGTCCCCCGCGACACAGGATTAGTCCTAATGCCGGACTTGTCCCTTAAAAAAGAAACAAATAAATGAAAAACAAAAATCTGAAATATCTCACACAAGGCAGCCTGATCCCAAACTAACCATAGTATGTACTAAGATAATTAAACTACTGATAATCGCTGACTATTTTGCTAGTTCAGTCATTAATAGCACTAACTAAAAAGAAGCTATTTTTTTTTTCTAGGCGAAAATCCCTTAAGATACTACTGTAGGGGCTCAAACTAAGCAGTGGTATCCTCTCGTATTGACTAAAAACTGTACGCAGTCTTGGGCACTAGTAGCCCTAGAAATGTAGTCCCTGTAATATAATAACTACATATTCAAAACTATTGAAGATTATGACTATGAACAAAAAAAAGAAAATAAAAGAATAAGTACTTATGTACTTACTATTGCCAACCGATTTTTGTAACTTTTTACATACAGATTCCAAAAAAATTTATTTCTTATTTTACTACACGCTATGAATGAAACCATAGTATAGCACTTCCAAGAAAACCCCCACGAAAAAACTGTTTAGAACTTAACAAAATTAAAACTGTCGACACTTGATACCCGACGGGGTCCCCCGTTAGGCTGTGTGCACAATTTGCGATTATTCGCGTGATCGCACACACGCTCGTGTGGTTTCGCCTTAATTTGTTTCTTCACGGTCCTATGGCCAGTAGATTTGTTACTTTAACTATTGTGTTGACAGGCCTTTAGCGAGTTTTTTTTCACTGGGGTTTTTATTTGCAAATCTGTCAATTTTAACTACTTATTTGAGATTTCTTTGAATTTTGTGCAATATTTTCTGAGTGTAAGTCTATTCATCAGGTGGGGGTTGTAAGAGCCAACAACGAAGAGCAAATTACGCAAGATACCATCGGTGCAAAGCAAAGAAAACCTTGAGACATACTTAGCCCTATATCGACTTGCCGGGCCAGCTTGGCATAGTAGACCAAAACTCCTTTTAAGGAGAGGACTGTGGACTGTTTAATCTCTGTATATTAAGATGTTAGAGACCTCCGTCATTAGTGACTGTACGAATGGCGTAGCGGTTTAAGCTGTCGCCACGATGTTGTGCGGTTCGATGCCTACATGGGACTCCACTTTGTATGATTTGGGTTTTTATAGAATAGGGAGCAAACGAGCAGACGTATTGCCTGATGGTAAGCGTTTACCGCCGCCCATGGATACCCGCAACACCATAGGCGTGAACAGTGCTTTCCCGGCCTTTGAGGAGTGGAGAGGGGGATGGAGGAGGGGCTGAAGGGAGGTCTTCCGGTACCCTCACTCGGTGAAACACAGCGCAAGCGCTATTTCACACCATGGGCCGGCTCGACCGTAGTCGATGGAACCAGAGAAGAGCGTGGCTCTGCCATGGTTTTTTGTTATATGGGCCTTCCCATACTCTGAATCCAAGAGTCATGGGCATTGTTCTCTTTGCGAATGCAGACAATTCTTTTTGTTTTAAAGATAACTACCGCTTTAGCAGTATTCCTGTGACGCGGGAGACTTTATAAACATACACGCAACGAACACGAAGAACATGAACAAGAACATTCAGACTCAGAACACCAATTTGTTCATCACTATAATGTTGTGTTTGACGCAGTGAAAAGCGGCGTGGCGACAATGCTAAAATGTGGCACGGAGACCCATACTACCCCTGGTTGAGATACGTCTGCATCGCAATTATCCTCATTCTAATGTCTAATATAGTTAACATCTTCAATAGGCAGTAAACTTAAATAGAGAACATAGCCCTAAATGACACTTAACGGTTTAATAAAAAACTCATATCTCGTAATATTTAAATGAAAAAACTTTAACAGTCCACACGTGTCTATCAAACATCTAAATATCTTAACATACCAAAAGAATACTAATATTAGTTTGAATACCAATTCAAACTATTCAAATTGCCACACCCTTGTCAGACAATAACAATGCATTTTAAAAAAAAAACAAACAATTATTCAACTCTATCCCATCCCACGCAAATAAAAACCAAAATGAATAATGACATAGTTTTATCAAAAGTGAACTTTATTCGGTTTCAGATAAGGCATAAATCAAACGTAAATGTTAGTTGGTTGAATAATTATAATTGAAAAAGGTTTTTAACAAAAAGTACTTTATTCAATAAAAGCTTCAAATAATAGTAATCGATATTACTTGAACGGTTTCCAATGACTATTATTTGACGTTTTAACTAATTCTGCCCCCGGGCTTGGCTGATTTTTTGTTGAATGACCGCAATTGTGTTGGTTTAAGGTTATCAATGGAGTTTTTTGCCACATACTATATTTGTTTGTTAAAAAACTTGAGAAAGGTTAAGTTTTTAAAACTTTTATACAATAATACAAAAGAAATGTAAATATCCTCTTCTTTTTATGAATGAAAGGTTTGAAGATTCTGACAAAAAGTATGGACTATGTATAAGGTGTCAGGATTTTACAGTAACATATCTGATTATCATCATCATCAACATCCTGTAATGCCCCACCGCTGGCCTCGGGTCTCCTCTCAGGAGAGGGTTAAAGCCGCTCAAAGGCCTCCAAGTAAGCTTCACGACTGTTACCGTATCATAACAACCGGGACCGACAATTTAACGTGATCTCCAAATCACAGAGACGCTCATGCCACCAGCGGTCACCCTTCCGTTTCTAATCACCGAGTGCAACTGGGTTATGAGCGCCTCATGAATAGTAATATATCTACACATCACAAATGTTACTGTATATTTAGATTTATCTATTTTCGAACAAAAACAGTACAGAGCATTGTGGCGACTTCCACATACAGCGGCAACATAAACATATGACAACGCCATCTACCGAAGATACACTGAACTACGGAGTATTGTAGTGTACGAAGAAGCTACCAATCCTACATCGCGCAATAGAAGTTCTCGCGCCGATTAACAACTTCCCAACATAAACCGTTGGGCAGTGGCCCGCCAGGCATGATCACCGAGCCTGGTTGGAGGATCCTCCCTTTGTGTTGGAGGAACTTGTGGCCAGTTCCTCCACAAGCATGACAGCAAGAAGGTTTTAGTACAATACATCTTTATTATGTTCTATCAATGTAGCAAAATGGAATAAATATGTACGTACGAGTATACCATAAAACCTAATTTAAATGCATAATAATTTATTCAAACTTCATAAAAACATGAGGTAATCGGACTCAAAAAGTTGCAAACAAATGTCACTAATACAGTTGTGAGAGCCTGAAATTTATTTGTGGCATAAAAAGCGAACGAATAGATCGTTCAAAAAGGTACAAAACTGTAAGTGTCCAGGCCCTTTGTGTACCTCTTCGCTTTGTTTTCTTTTCATTTTTTTAAGAAGTATGAACATATATATCACATGATGGTAAGCGATTACTGCCGCCTATAGACACCCACGACACCAGAGGCGTCACAATTGCTTTGCGGGCTTGTGGGAGATAGAGAGGGGGATGAGGAGATAGTTTGGGGTATGTGCTTCCGTTATCGTCACTCACTGTTTACTGTACGGCCGTGGTATCACTCCGGTCGAGCCGACCTCTTCATGCCGTGTTGCTCTCCCTCAATGAGAGTAACACAGCTTAGAGTTCAGAGTGGACATCGGGTCTTCTATAACCGCACTGAAGCATTTCATAACCCAGTGATTATATTTCCGTGGTGTTTCTTTGTTCGAGAAGGCACATATGGGTCAGTTTTTCATTGCATGGTTTTATCGCATTCTTGCCGACTACTTACTAATAACTACTACAAGTTAATTGAGAATGTGGGTGTGAACTTTTTGACAGTTGCTCGCCATAGGTTCAGACATTTCGGGCGCGTCGACTACAATGGACAGTAACTTGAGTCAGTCGATATGAGTGTTTTGTGAGAATGAAAAAAAATTACATGTCGTCATTATTTTTCTCATATTGTTTGATTTCCCTGTTCCAGTAACCTCTGACAGTTTTTTTTTTATGGTATAAGGGGCAAACGACGTATCGCCTGATGGTAAGCTATTACCGCCGCCCATGGGCACCCATAACACCAGAGGTGTCACAAGTGCGTTGCCGGCCTTTGGGGGATGGTGAGGAGGATGGGAAGGGGTATAGGGGGGTAGTTGGATTGGGGTATTGGCCTTCGATATCCTCACTCACTCGATGAGACACAGTGTAAGCACTGTTTCACATCGGTTTTCTGTGAGGTCGTGTATCACTCCGGTCGTGCCGGCCCATTCATGCCGAAGCGTGGCTCTCCCACGGTTCTAGATTACTATTAGATAATCACTTTGTTTAAGCTACTAGAGTGTTAGTTCAGTTTATTTTCTCATCCGAAACTTTCAGTATCATTTACCCGAGCTGCCTATACTCCTTGACCAACATATGTATAATTTACTTTATATACTCGGAGCCCGAGTACTACCTCATACAATAACCTACTCAACAGTTAAAACATTCCCAATAACTTAATTACCAACCCTATGACCATTGCAATAAATACTCGAATTAAAACAAAAACAAACTGTGTGATGGCGAGCGAGGGGGTGCGGGCTGGGCCGCGGGGGAGGGGAGGTGTTTCAATAATAAAAATAATTACCGAGGCAGTGTACGTGACAGCGGTGGACGCTCATTAGTGGGGAAACGGCTTCAGTGTTTTTGAAGCGTTGAGACTAGCAGCCGAGGTCAAAATCCGTTATGAGAACATCATCGCGATTATTAATTATTAAATAATAAATTTGAAGAGATAGGTTAAGAATATGACATGTCATATAATAACTCCTCTTCCTCTCTCCCGCTAAGCTATATTGTGCCCGAAAGGGTTCATAATTGATATCATATAACAGTGAAATATGTATACATTCCGAAATGTATATAAGATTAGAGAATATAGTTGAACCGTCTCTACATTTGCCTAGCCCCGCGCCGGTCTAAATATAAAATGTGAGCGGTGCCACAAGTATTGCGAATTAATCGAAACACGACTAGATCGCACCCCTTGCACCCCTTCACACCTCTCCGCACCCGTTCACACCCCCGCGAGGGGCTCGGATGTGAAATACGTCTAAGATGTTTGGAGTCCCAACACATTTATTGGCATCTGTGACACTTTAGCAACGATATACTCGGAGGTACTCGATCATTTTGCATCCCTAAAGTGGCAAATAGGTACGGCTCTAGATACTTTAAATTTTGATGTAAGACTCACACCAATAATATAACCAGTGTCGCGGGCGACTTTATAAATATACACGAAATGGATACAAGGATCGTCCAATTTCTGGCTCACACAAATTGTTGTCTCATGTTGGGGTTGAAAGCGAAGAAGCAAACTGCGTGTTGACCGCTGATACCACTATACAACTCGTGGAGTCAATCTTACAATTAATAAATGACAAATGGAAGTAATATTTTAACATTCCTCACAATCTAAATGTAAATAAATAAGTAAAAAATAAATAAATAATTATATATTTCGGACATCTAACACACAACGCCATCAAGTGCCAAAGTATGGGTACTAGACAACTGATATAAATACATATATATATATACTTTTTTTTGTAAATACATACCTACATGTCATACATAGAAAACACCCAAACTCCGAAACAAACATTTGTAGATCATACAAACATTTGATCCGACCCGGGAATCGAATCCGAGACTTCCAGAACAGCAGTCGCATACGCTACCGCTGCGCCACCGAGGCAATATACACCACCACCTGCATATTGGTATATGACATTGTACTTCCTTCAATTTACTGAATAATAACTACAGAAGAATATATTATTATAAGCGTTTATAAACAGATCTATCTTCTTTCTTCCTAGCCTTTATTATTCCCAAGAGTTTTGTGGTCGGCTACTAGTTCAACTGGTTTTAAATATCAGTTTTTACACGGAGCGTCTGGCATCGGACCTCCGCAACCCTGAGGGTGAACTGTAAACAGATCTATATGCTAGGTATATCGAAAGAAACAGCTTTGTACCCAAGCACTTATATTTCAATACAAATTGAGGGTAATCGTTAAAATTTTACAATTTTCACGCTGCGCCATTCTCTCGGCTGAAACTTTAACAAAGACCTCCCGTCCCTCTCACTCGTTGGTTGCAGAATACCTCCGTCCCGCTCTACCAAACTTATTGTAATAGTGGTAGCGAAGTTAAGAAAGTATTGAATCATGGACGATTTTAAATGGATGGGTTAATGCAACCAGCGAAAGTCAGCTAAATCAACTTTGAGAAAGTCATACTATAGGCAAATTGGCCGTACGCTCAGAATGCTGCCTCGACGGCACAGAAAACCTTATTGAATTATTCTTTCATGGCTTTTCATCAAATAAATGTGGCTACAGAAAACTCATTACTTCATGAACATTTTATCTTAGGTACATCTAAAATAATATTATGCCCTGGCCATACTCTACAAGCTAACTTTGCTTTTTAAATATTTATTTTATAAGTGACTCGCCAAAGCTACTCTGCTCAGCCTGATGGTAAGCTCAAGCAGAATCCAATGGTGGGGGCCACTCCTCTCCTGGTTACTTACATACATATCTACAATAAGGTTAATTTAAATAAATGACAACTCAATCGAGTTTCTCTATATCTCACACTATGATTTATCCACGTCTCCGTCCGCTTGTTTGTCAAAATCGTAGTAATCATGTTCGGGATTAATATAGAGCCTATGACACTCCCAAATAATACACCGTAACGACCTTTACACCTCTTTATAATATTAGTATAGACTAAGTATTTTTATTCGGGATAACGTAAATAAACACAAGAGAAGCTGTTGGTTAAATCAATTTAAGTATATGTCGGGTTAGGCTCAAACATTAGAAGTAAAAGTTAGATATGGCAATATACAGAATTTATTTCAATAACTCAAATAAATCAGAATATCCTAAACCTAGGAAATTAACAAAGGTGTAGAATTAGTTAAATATCTTACCATTTCAATGAAGGCGGTCACTTAGGTCAGTACTGACTGTCAGGGACAGTGGTCCACGTGCCCACTGCAATAAAGATAGTACTAATTATCAGAGATAACGTTCCACATCCAATAATCGTGCAGTACTGACTGTAGAAAGACAGTGGTCCGTGCACCAGGACGCAATCGTTCGAAATGGGTGCCGTCTCAACAGCGCAGCTCGTTATAAAGGCGGTCGCTTAGGGAGGGGGTAACGTCACAATATTTTACTAGTTTGAATCCAAGTATTTTGAGCCAAATAATCGATATAAAATTAAATCGACTAAATCATTTTTAAATGGTGCGTCCGGTGCACGTTCCACTAGCGCCATCTAGTCGCCGTCTCTCGCAGCTGGAATACAGTACGACTACCGTCATATATTTATAAAAAAAATACCTGAATACTGAGATGGTTATTGCATGAACCCATCCAAAGTCGGCTAAACAAGTATCTGTCGGGCGCAAGAGTCCTAATGAGTTATTCACTAACTTGTGGGCTCTGTACATTATTGTCCGTAATTTTTGGGCTCAGGGGCATACCTACGCGCTGTTTTTGTTCAAACACTGGACATTTTCATGAAAATTACACATTAAATTACCTACTTCCACTGACTGCATGGCTGGCTTAGTGGTTTAAGCGGTTAGTGCGGGCAGGTGCTGCAAGGGGTCCGAATGTGTTAATAACAGCAGTTCCCGGATCCCGTCTCAGGACCTGAGTGGCATACCGTGGGGTTTTAATCAGTCCGGTTCCGATACACCACCCTTCCACTCACGTCAAAAGAATAAAATAGTTAAAGCGGTCGAAACAGCGCTTTCTACTGCGCCAAGTGTTGGGGGTTTAAATCCTACATGGGACAACACTGTGTGATCTCCAAATTGTTGTTCAGAGTCTGGGTGTTCTTTGTGTCTGTTTCATGTACGTTCGTAAAGCCCCCAGTGATAAAGGATGTTTATTCCAAATACTGGAGTTGTATTTCACTTAAAGAAAATAAAATATAAAAGTTCTGACTCTACAAACTTCACAATTCTTCTATTGTAAAACGGTTTTAGGGAATTTTATCCCTAAAAGAGTAAAATAAGGAATAAACGGTGGTATTGTATAAATGTTCGTCGTATTCAAAGTTAGAAACAAGAAATAAATAGTAATCACGCAAGCGTAGACAAGGAACACAGCTAGTCCATAAAATAAATGGAAAAGCCACATAAAATAAAAAAAAATCGCTCTGTAAATCGATGTTTTATTCCTCAATGTTGATTAAATGTAGCGTATAACCGACAAATACAAATTAAATATAATCAAACCAATTCCCACAAGATTTACACTCGCAATAATTATTTAAAACCACCCCTAAATATTTAAATGTACCAAACAATGAATTAAAAAGCGGTTAAATTGAAATAATAGAAGTATGTTAAAGGTTGGTCGCGTGGCGTCCGCCGGCTAATCTGATCCGGTGTGAAGTGGGCGCGTAATGCGCTCTGACGTAAGAACTATTCCGATTTTGAATTTTAACTGTCAAATGCAGTTTTTTTTAATTGTTTAATGCAATGGTAAACTTTTGTACTGAGATTTTAATTAATACGTATGTAAACAATTGGATTTTAAAATTTAGAATTATTTTGGACATCACTCGCTCGGTAAAATAAACAAATTACCCTGAAGGGGTAATCTTTGGTTAAAAGCAACAACAGAAATACCAATTCCGGTTTTCTGTGAATCCAAGGTAGTACTGTCATTCCTGTCGAGCCATTATGAGGGTGTAACTTTTATACTTACCTACAATTTCTGTCTAGAAGTTAAAGTTTCATAAACAGTAAAAAAGTAGGAGTAATAATGTATTTACTTATTGAGAACTAAAAGTAATCATAATTGTCTTACTCGGATATCCGCATATATGGATATCCAGCACATCACAATTCCAGGTTTCTAAAATATCCGTTTTGATTCATAATGAATGTCAGTGTCTTGTTTGTATCCGTATATAGCAAAGTAACATGTCCATCTACCCTCATAATAATAGTGTATATCTGCTATGTGCTACGTGACGTTTAACTATGATAAGTTATCCGCCGGTCGTAGACAGAGCAATTACTGCCTCTACGATAGCTAGACTGAGCTACGAATAGCGTAGCTTAGAGTTTAAAGCACCATGTCCCTACGAAGTGGACACATTAAAAGTTAGTTACAGAAGTACTGTTTGGAACTTTGTTTGAAATTTAACCTTTAATTATTTTGTAAGTAACTTATGGCAAACTTAACTTTAACAATAACCATACGTTTTAATATTTGTTATTTGTAATATTTTGCCATTATTTTACATAAATCAAATAAATTGTAAAAATATAAGCTATGCTTTGGTACAAATGTACCATAGTGAGCTAACTACAGTGATTGAGGTCACTTGAGCCCGTAAATCTAATTCTAAAGAGAAATAGTGAGGGGATCACCCTTTTATCAAAAAAAAAAATATTGGGATTCGTTCACAAATCAAAAACAGATCATTGGCAACCTCTTTTCTTATTGTTATTAACAGCCCTCCTTACTGTATCAGGCCAGTTTTTCTTATCTTTGCAGTGAACTATCCAATGTAATTTGCTTCCAAAACGCCTCTAACGACACCCATTGGACGAATAAGGATGGCGAAACTCTGTATTCTTCCACCGCTTCCAGCCATCGCCACTTGGATATTACAACCCCACCACCACACCATGCATAAATCGCCATTTTCAATTCGGCATCAGAATTCCATTTACACAGAACAGCCCTAGTCTTATCTAAGCCGCCTATACGCCAATGAACGCATCTTCACCTAACAATGCACCCCGCTCTGTCGGCTCGAGCGCTCCGCTGTCATCATTGTTCCGTGACGTCGAGTTGACGTATCACTTGGTGCGTGACGTCAGACGACGTCACATGATGCAGTGACCATCCATGTCCGAGCTAGATTGTATGCGGGATTGGCGACGTCACCGCAGGCAGATGTAGTGTCTTGATTGCGGACACTGAGTGGGCAAGAACAGGTATACGATATACAAGGTGTTTCAAATGTGTGTGGTCATATTTTAAAAATTATGACCAAAAACAATTGAGTCAACCCAATTAAATTGGTTTTGATAAATATGTATCAATAATTATTGGTTTTTGAATGATTATGATTAACAGTGATCGTAAATGAATCTATAAATAAATTATTTGAAAGAATGAACGAATAAAAATGTTTTAAGGAATGATAGAACGGAAAAATGTGACTTGTATCTATTTTTTTTCTACCTATTTCCAAAAATTACCCAGATATACAAAGATATCAATCAGCTCATCAAGTCCTATAATCTCTTTACTACGCTATTAGTGGACTTTTAACCGACTAAAAAAAGGAGAAGGTCTACTTATGATTCACAACACAAAAAAGTATTACATATACTTAGATCAGTGTTGTTAACAGTGTGCGGATCGCACTGTGGTTAACAGATGCACAAATGTTACACTAAACTTAAAGTTTAGGGGAAACGTTAGTATAATATGGGTCAATGCACAGATTATTATATAATACATATAATATAGATTACGGAAAGGTTTTTTTTTTAAATATCGGTGACCAAAGTGACTCCACTGTACCTGATAGAAAGCATGAACAGAGTCCAAGAGGTCGCCATACTTATTACGAATGAAGAAAATGCAATGATTCAGCGTGGTGACCCACACTATGGTGACTTATTAAGATGCTACTACTGGTTAAAACTTAACTATCGTAAGTACCGTATCGCCTGATGGTAAGCGATTACCGCCGCCAATGGACATCCCTTCTTTGAAGAGGATGGGGGTAAGGATTGTGGAATGAGCCTCCAGTAACCTTACACACTCAGTAAAATACAGCACAAGTACAGTTTCACACCAATTTTCGGTGAGGCCGTGGCATCACTCCGGTCGAGCCGACAGATTCATGCCGAAACATGGCTACCCACAGATCATTCATTTTCGTCGAATAATAAGAATTTATTTTGATTTTACAAACAAATAAATAAAAAACTCAAGTTGAAGAAAAGCGGGCGGATAGCTCAACGAAGTGACCACGGATTGACTAGTCGTAATAGTATCGTTAACAAACTGCTGATAACCACACTCATATGTACCAAATACGAGGTAAAATATATATTTTTTAATATATTTTCGGACATTTTAACGCACAATGCCATCTAGTCCCAAAATAAGCAGAGCTTGTACTATGGGTACTAGACAACTATATTAATTTTAAACACAAATAAAAAACAGATATTAATACAATACATACCTATTATACATAGAAAAAACTCAAACTCCGAAACAAATATTTGCAGATCATACAAACATTTGGACCGACTCAAGAATCGAACCCGAGACCTCTAGCACAGCAGTCGCATGCGCTACTACTACGCCACTGAGGCAGTCAACTAAATACATACATGCTCTAAAAATTTCTATACATGTATATCTCTATATATAAGAATCTATTTAAGCATCTTAGGTATCATAGTTTATACATAGAGATTCATGAATGGCAGAATTCTTAATATTTATTTAAGCAAGAAAGCGTATATGAACTCTTTCCCTCTTACTCACTTACTTTACATCACCATTGGCACCAATCCTATTGTAGTATCAATAAAATCAAAATCTCTATCCATTAAAAATACCTTCAATTCTCCTATATTGGTTTGGCGATTATAGTAATTCTTAGTACAGCTTAAAGGGTTCAAAGAAATAATTAACACTATTGTCAACGTTTCCCCGTGATCGTATCATGTAATAATGCAATGTGATTTGACTGAACCAACTACAGCATAATGAAAACTAACTCTACAAACTTACTTTCTATTTTATTTGAAACTAGGTCCAATCAGCTCTTTTTTTCATGTTTGATTAAATTTAGTAAAATTTGCTTATTTAATTATTTTCTGCACCACTTATAGTATTCGTACTCACTCATTAGTCCTCTGGCTGGACTTAAACTTCTTCTTAAACAAGTTAAATTATTTTAAAAAACCCGTCTGCGTCATATGTGTCGTCTTTATCAAATTATTTTTTTATATAATACATATAAGTTGCATATTCGTAATCAACGTTAAAAATTGTTTATTTTCATAACACACTCGATATATTTTGCAAAATTGTTTTTTGAGTAAACTTTTTGGCACCAAAAATCCTTAGTTTTTTTTTTGTTTTAAATGGAATAAATGATGTACCTAGCGTCACTCTCGCGACTAAGATGAATCTATTGACACCACTCACATAAAATACGACAAGCTGCTTAAGCTCTAGGGCGTTCCAAAGAAATGTACAAACACTCGAAAAACATAATCGTACTTCTTTCGGAGACGGGTAAAAACAAGTTTAAGTCTACCACATCAGTCGGCTCTGGCGACAAATGTGAAAAGTGTAAATAATATCAATAATGGAGAAACATTTCGGAGATGTTTGAACCTAGGAAACCCCTAAAGGAATCGCCTGTGTGACTCTATGTGTTCTACAAAATCGTCGCGTTTTCTGCTTTCCTTATATTGCCATTTAGGTAATATAATCTTTTAAAGAGGCCACAAAGCTAGATAAAGGAAGCAGACTTATATTTATTAAGAAAAAAATGGCGAAGGAACTGGGGATGATGCAAAGTTCAGATGAGAAGTACAGTTCATGTTATTATAGTTCGAAGAGACCTGAGTCATCAAATAAATGAAACAAATACATATGTGTATTGATTTATTGAGCACGTTTATCTATTATTATTTTACATTATTATTAATGTCACTAAATATTAAGGGTAAACATTGTTCTATTACTATTATTTACATTTCTTGGTACATATCTATTGTATTTCTCTAACTATTGAACACTAATTATTTTAAGAGTATTTTATTAAAATATTACAATAGTTATTTCCATCACTTAATTAAATCTACTTAATAGTTAATTAAACTTACTTAATAGTAAGTCAGTAATTAATAATAATGAAACCGAAATGACTTTGTATTATATGTTTATTGATTAAATTAATTTAAAATTACGCTCATATTTTTTTTAGAAATGAAACTAATATCACTATTTGAATATTTTTTCAAAGTTTTAGATTAATATTAAAATATTATTTATTTTTATTGAAGTCATTAATGTTTAGTATTATTGTGTATATTCCTAGTATTATTAAGTATATTTACATTTTGTACAGCGTTCTACGCTACGGTTATAATGTTATAAATCTAATAATTTTCTATGAAACTACATTGAATAGTTATTATTTCTACATTATAATTAAATACTACACTTATTATTACATGTTATATTTAAGCAAGCATATTTACAATGTAATCAATATAATAATAAAGATATATGTAATAGGAGTAATATGATGAAATTCACTTACATCACATACGACTGTTCGGTCCCAAACTAGTGAGAGCCTGTGCTATATCTAGTTTGGAACCAGACGGCTGTGATCATCAGGGCTGAAGCTAGGAGGGGGATAAGGTGGCTATAAACCCTCCAAAAATGTTTATGACTAAAAAATGTAACGTCACGATTACTGGCGACACTGCGAATTAGTGCCACGATTTAGGTAACAACTGCACCATGTGAGAGTTCGTTTTTAATTCTAAGAACAGTGAAATCTTACTTGAGAAGCACCAAGGGTACCGAGATGTTCCTCTGATCTCAAAAGAAATCCTTAATAAGCTAGCTCGCAATAAATCAACGCAGCTTGATTTTGTAATCATTTGTAAGAGTACAAAAAATCAATGAAAGTTTCTTCATGATGAATTTACAAAAAATAATTTTATAAAATTATAGTTTTTCTTCTTCAAATAAAACATGTGATTTTCAGTCATTCATTGTATACATACTTACTGACATACATACTTATTCGTTTACCTGTGCAACTTTATTTCTATTTCATTCTACATATTTATAAATTTCAATTCTTTATGCATGTATAAGGTTTAAAAAAGATGTTACCCCCCCCCCCCCCGAAATAAGTTCCTAGGTTCGCCACTAATAATCGTATATAAAACCACAATACATTAAACGATTCATGAACTTTGGTAAGCGGTTATCACAGCTTACAAGCGTGATTAGCATACGGAAAAAGAAACTTGCTAGCTAGCGGTCGTTCTTGTAAAATCCAAGTTACAAAATCTCGCTGGCAATAAAATTTAGATGGCACCTTTTAGAAATTCCATTTTAGACTTGATGATTTCTTACAATCAGATGTTATCTTACTCTTGAATATATACAAATAAATAAAATTGAAGTTTCTGTTTGTATTTTCAAATTAACAACTTCGGTTCCATACAATTTCAATACGTCTTCTATTCTATTATTCCACAACGCCGTTCAAAAGTCATATGACAAGGGGGAAAAATCGAAGGTTGCTACCCCCTCCCCTTCACCAGTACTCAGTTGGACAGCTTACAATTTTAATTGTTTTATGCCCCTGTATCTTTCTAAAAAGATCTCCTGATGGTTTACATGACCCATCAATTTTCGACACGGGCCCGCAGGCTTTCACCAGTAGTAAGTATTCTCATAATAAATTATGTGGATTATTAATAAACTATTACATTTTATAAATTAATCGGCGATGGATCTGACCTTCGTATTTTATCCTTATAAAAGAGTAAAGCGAAAAGCAAATAAATGTAGAATAATCACAATTTAATAAATACTTAAATGAACTGAAAATGTAAAAGTATATCTGCTCATGTATATAATCTATTTAAACAGTTGTGTATTTAATTTACTGTTTCAGTATACATATTAAGTTCAGTTTTAAAATTCTACTGCCGATATTCCGCGTAAACTTATTTTTTTTATATTCAAAATTCTGTCACACACAACTTCAAAAATATCTAATACTCTCAAAAAAATTCCCAGTTCTAAAATACATCTAATCAGAGAACCCATCATTATTTGTATTGTCTGATGTCGGAGAAGTTCCTGGTGATGGAACCTGCAACTGTCTCCCATACATGAGTTCAGAAGGTGGCATAAACGAGGAAAGATATTCAGGAGGCGGCCGAATAACTGTGGGCAGATACCCCGTACCGCTATAAGGCGGAGTCAAGAACCTTCGAGACGGAGAGAACTTAAAGCTCTGGTTTGAAAGCGGAGAAAATGCAGATTTCGACTGATAATTTTGCATGTATGGAGGAGATTCTTGGGTCAATTGGTACGCAGTGGAGTTCTCTCCGTTGATCATCATCTCCATTGCTGCTACTACATCGCCTTTGCATCTGTTCAAGATGCCTTCAATTTCGACCCGACTGCGTCTAGGAAATACCTTTATCAGGACATCGACAGGAGATTTTTGGAATGGAGAAGGATCTTCTGTCGCAGTTTCCACAGTCTCCTTTCTCTCTCGTCTGAACATTTTATACCTGAATTCAGAATTTTCCCAGGATTTTTCTTCCTCTTCTTTTTTAATTGGTAATTCTTCTCTTTGTTCTTTCATGGAGAGGTTTTCGGGAGTGAGTGAGGATTCCGTTTCGTCTAATTCTTCTTCAACGTTGAGCTCATGGTCAGATGGTGAGCGAGAGGGTGGCGTTGTGAGTGGAGGGGTGGGAACTGGAGTTTTGGATTCTGACTGCTGTTCTGTCGGTGGTGAAGGGCTAGAGCATACTTCTGTGATCCGAGCGCGTTTCTGAACTGTTGACAAAGAGAAGTAAATGTTAGTGCCTTAAAATGATAAGGTCATTTTACTTTGTATGTGGAGCCTGGTTCTTTCCAGTTATATAGAGAAGATTGCTCCTTACTGTATTAGTATTATTTTATTATAAGTATTATTATAATTATTTTTACTGCACCTGCATCGAGTTGATGTAAAATATGTTATTTAGTTCAATATTGTTCTCATGTAAGTGACGGTTGTCTTAATGAGAACCGAAGATGGATAAGTAATCATAACTTGTACATAATACACAAGCATTAATTAAAGCAATGAGAAAAAATTTCAGGGTTATCAGTTGTGTAAACGTTCATCCGTGGTAGAGCCACGCTTCGGCACGAATGGGCCACGATCGGAGTGATACCACGGCCTCACAGAATACCGGTGTGAAACAGTGCTAGCGCTGAATTTCACCGAGATAGTGGGGATACCAGAGGTCCACACCCCAACACCTCTCCCCCTAATAAAATATTAATGTCTAATATTTTATTAAGATTGCAATGAGACCGTGCAAAAAGTCTTATTAAACTCTAGTCAAGTCATTTTCTTCTTAAAGCTTTAATTTATACCTAAGAAATCACATCTAAGATAACATAACACACCATTTAAATAGTAACTGATAAACATTATTATAGAAAACGGAGAACTTCCTTTTACAAAGTCACTCAAAACAAAACCATTTTACTAAAAAAGCAGCTCTTAAAACGCATTTAATGCGTTTTGTGTTCTTACATCAAAAACACATACTTATTTTAAAGTACACACGCTTCAGAGAAAATAATACAGTCGAGAACGAAAGTTTCTAACAATGGAGGAACAAAAAGACTGGCGTACTGCGCACACTGAGGGAAGGGGGGTTCCTACAGACATTTGAGTGTTCTTTAAGAGTTGAGTTGAATGCGTTGCTAGTTTTGTTTTACGTAAAGAATGATCAAATGATCAAGTGTAAAAGACAGTGAATGGATTGGAATAGATTCATGTCAAATTATTTGAATAAGATAACCCACATACAATTTTAATAGACAAAAATGTCTACGATAAACGTATTATTATTAAGTTTTATTACAAGTATTTAAACTTTTTGCGTGCGTTTTTACTTTTGGATTCAAAGCAAAGCAAGCATTTCTTAACGAAAGTGTCATAAACGTGGCATTACCTGCTGAACTATTTAACTGTCAAACTACAATTTTAATTTTAAATAAGGCAAAGGTATACAAAACAATAGGATCAAATAAGATGATATAAAATACAATCTAATAATTAGGCGGAAAACCAAACCATTCTATTTATTAATTCTACCACAGACTCTCTACCTATAAATAAACGAAGGAATTAAACCTAAACAATATTTAGATTGTGATTGCCAATATTTTAGACAAGAAGCATCTTTTTTGGAACCAGACTTGAAGCCGTATTTTAAATATAGCAGTCTGTAAGTTTGATGAACAAAGCCAACCCAATCTTTTTTGTGGTGTACAAATACAATACAAACCACGTATAATAAATTTTTATACATATACAGTGTAAAATAAAAGTGATTTTGAATGCAATTAGAAAGCAAGTCGTCATCAGTGACGTGTGCGAATTTAATGGCCCAAGTTATTGTTTTTTTTAAACACCAAGGGGAGTCTCGTGTGCGAGGAGAGGTGGGAGGGGTTGTATCGAGAGTCGAGTTTTATGAGCTCGGGTTTATTAGATTGGTTTGTTTGATTTTTAGGTGCTATTTTTACTTTTTATTGTATAAATTTGGAGTTAAGTTAGTTATTACATATTTTAAATGACACGCTAATTGGATCAGTGATTAGTGAACCTGGCTGTCGAGTCACAGGTCTCCTTTAATACAAATAATTGTGTGAAATCACGATGGTCACCTATGTTTTTTCTGTGTTTTAGTGTAATTTACCTTTATATTTACCTAAAAGTAATTAATTTGTATGTTTACAGTACAAGCTACCTAGTAGGGTTAAGTTGTATAAAATTCATATCTAACACCATTAAACAAGCAATTCTGGTATATATATATATAATCTAAGTATCGGAAACGGCTCGGGGGTGGGAAACCGAACTAGCTAGAATTCATTTTTAGAAAATTTACCAAAGAAAACCATGTATATATCAGTTACTCAAGTATTATTTAATTATAGTGTCCGTTTTAGTAGCAAAGTGTAAATGAGTATAATAAATAAATAATAATAAATAAATATTTCGGACATCTAACACACAAAGCCATCTAGTCCCAAACTAAGCAAAGCTTGTACTATGGGTACTAGACAACTGATATTAATACATATATACTTTTTTTTTTGTAAATACATACATATTATACATAGAAAACATCCAAACTCCGAAACAAATAATTGCAGATCATACAAACATTTGGTCCAACCCAGGATTCGAACCCGAGACCTCATGGACAGCAGTCGCGTAAGCTACCACTGCGCCACAGAGGCAGTATGATTACAGGTACCTACTCAGACTCCCAATTATCGACATTTAGATCATGCCATGTCTAAAAGTAGTTATTGGCAAGTGATCGCTCAAGTTACGCCAGTGGATAAACATAAATAAATACATAAAATAACCATATACGTCCTTGCACGACATAAAGACTTTATACCGTGGGAGAGCCACGCTTCGGCATGAATGGGCCGGCTCGACCGGAGTGATACCACGGCCTCACAGAAAACCGGTGTGAAACAGCGCTTACGCTGTGTTTCATCGAGTGAGTGAGGATACCGGAGGCCCATACCCCAATCCAACGCCCCCCTCCACCATCCCCTTTTCCCCCAGGCCGCCATAGTGTGGGTCACCATACTGCATTGTTCTTTTTCGCATTGAGGATGGTGACCACCACTCTTGGATTCTGCTCATGCTTTCCATCAGGCAGGGCAGAGTCATTTTGGCAGCTTAAATATAAAAAAAATAAATAAATAAAGGAATTCATAAATTACTGAAATAAAAAGAAAACGATAAATATGAAATTCATATAAAGGACATTGAGCATTCAAACAACCACAACCATTAAAATGTAATCGAAACTCTTAAAACGATTTACATCGCTTAGTCACTGAATGTACCAGAACGATTCATTGAACACAATCGTCAATATACACCGTTCTTTGTAAAAAGAACATTGTGAATAAGAAAAAAACCACAATCTTATTATACCATCATAAAGGCCCGCCCTCGCCGAAGAAAATGGAAACGAAAAAATTTCATTAGAACAAATATAAACTTTTATTGAATTACAATGAAGGCTGGCCATTTTGAATATGTGGGAGTGGAACAGACATATTGTTTCGTGTGTGTATGAAAGAGATGAATAGATTCTATTGAATTGTGTTTTATTTATAAAGACATCTGTTCGTAAATGATAATGTTGATGTGTGTTTTAACTCCATTGTGTATTAACTGTGGTTGTGATAGTAAAATGTTGAATACAATTAATAATACATCATATTATAGTTATTTATCAGGGGTTCTATAGGGTTTTTAATGTGGGATGGTTTTAAAAAAAGCCGTAGTACACAATAGGCCAATATACAGGGACTTTATTGGTCAATTTTTAAGTATTTTTAATTCATTTCAAAATGAGAGATCGTAATTTTTTTTGTTAGTAGCTCTTGTGACGCATCTAGTGTTACGGGTGCCCATGGGCGGCCGGTAATCGCTTACTATCAGGCGATGCGTCTGCTCGTTTGCCCCCTGTTCCATAAAAAAGAATATTTGTATCAAGATGATGATGTAGCTTAGATTTTATCACGTGTCTGTTACATGCTAAAAGTAAGTAATAATTAATTTGTATAATTTTGATATCCTTGTTTGCTTCAGTAATGTTAATTCAAAGCGAAAATCACACAAATTCAAAGGTAGTAAGTAGAACCACTCTGATTTCAGTATGAACGGGCCGGCTCGACCGGAGCGGTACTACCCTCGCACACAAGACCAGCCTAAGATTACAGCATTCGTGCTGTCGTGTTTCGTTGATGAGTGCGAGACCGGGCCCAATGATGCAGAAGCATCTCAGTAGGCCGCCACAGTGAGGGTCACCGAGCTGGATTCTGCTTATGCTTTTCCTCAAGCAAAGTACACTTTGACAAGCTCAAACATAAAAAAAGAAATAAAGAAAGACCAAAAATAAATGCGTGATTCATACTCAGTCCCATTTAAACAAAAACCGTCCCTGTACTCCACAGCACCATGTTCGAAAGCGTACACGTTCTGCGCGCAATGTTTCGTGTTAATTTATGTGTCTGTTTATAACACTGGCCGGTGTACAGAACAAAGCCCGCAATGGATTGTGTGTGCAGTAATTTGACTGCACCGCGGTAACTATTGTTTAGGTACAGTACGGGAATGCTTCGGCTGGGCCGTACTATGGATTTATTTATTTACTTATGTATATTAAAATGTTAAGTTACACAACTCGATAAGTGTTTCAACGTTTGAGTTTAAATTTTGACACGAGATACAGCACACTTCAATGTATTTTACACGAGGCAAAAGGAATGGGAATAATTTTAGCAGTCTAAATACGTTTGTATGTACCACTGTAGCGTCTGTATTACTGAACAGATTTTGATGAATGACGCAGCTAACACAGGCGTAGTCGTGTTATAATTTAATAATTATATTCGTCAATTCTGTTCCCCAGTTCTCATCAATACAACCACAAAGTACTACAGCAAGATGGCTGCTTTATTTTGTGTTCTAATTTCAAAACAAAGTACACTCAAGCACATAATGTTTACACTGACACAAAGTACAGTGTCGGTCATAAATCTCTGGGCACAATGGTACAGTCGGCGCTGTGCCGCCCGGAGTGGTTCAGCGACGCTTTGTGCCCGAGATTTAGTGCGCCTGCCCGTGACTGCATTACTATTCATTTGTGTGTGTTACTTGCGTCGCCATAACCCTAGGAAGGGATTTAGTTCATTTGTACACAGAGCCACAACTGGCTATATTTACAGACTAAGTATGTGTGTGGATATATATATATATATATATGTAAGTATGTAGTTCGTTATATTCATTAGCAAATAATTAATTCAATACTTCTTGCATCGACAACTACCACTGTCTCTCCTATACATTTCGATCCATCCTAAGGTTGCCTGGAAGAGATTGCTTTAGGCAATAAGGCTGCCCTTTGTACACTCCGTCTCACATTTTATGTACTCTCTTCTAACTGTAATATTATAGTGTGCAAATAAAGAGTTTTCTATCTATCTATCTATCTGTCTATCTATCTATCTAAGTACTGTGAATAAGAACTGACAGTATAAAGTATATACCGTGGGAGAGCCACGCTTCGGCATGAATGGGCCGGCTCGACCGGAGTGATACCACGGCCTTACAGAAAACCGGTGTGAAACAGCGCTTACGCTGTGTTTCATCGAGTGAGTGAGGATACCGGAGGCCCATACCCCAATCCAACGCCCCCTATCCCCCTCACCATCCCCTTTCCCCCCAGGCCGCCATAGTGTGGGTCACCATGCTGCATTGTTCTTTTTCGCATTGAGGATGGTGACCACCACTCTTGGATTCTGCTCATGCTTTCGATCAGGCAGGGCAGAGTCATTTTGGCAGCTTAAATATATAAAAAAAAAAGCTTTATAAGGTTACATATTTAGATCCCGTCTGTCAGCGTAACGAAGCCCGTAGTTAACATTTACATAACATGCGTTGAAAAACGCACCTTAACTTTATTTAGCATCAGATAATACTTGTCCTATGAATAGATGTTTGTCAACCCGTCAGTTTTACAGAAAAAAGAATGAGTAAGATTACTATAGCTCCAAACAAAAGCTTGTGACTCTCAGTTATGCTAAATCCGTTTGCTTCTTTTCACAAAACAAACAGACAACCATTCTTTTAATACACCAGAATACTAAAAACATATGTATATTTTCTATTCGTACTTACAGTTCACATCTATCAATACGGCAAACCTACCCCCACTTCAAAACACCCCTGTACGGATATAATTTAATACAATTTATTAATAAACCGTGTCAGTGCACACCGAATGTTATAAAACAAGTATTAATAGTATTACTCGGATATTAAAATCGCAATAACGTGACACACAAAAGGACGGGTCTGCGTCATATTAAATACTCTTTGAAATTCGACTCTACGCTTAGGGTTGTCACAAGCTTACATTTCAATATTTATTTTTAACTAGATGTTGCCCGCTGCTCCACTCATGGTGATGTCGCTTATTGCTATGAAAGTAGATTGTCCTTCTTCAGAATTCAATTTCATCAAAATAGGTTCAGTAGTATAGGTGTAAAATTAGGGACAGACACTTGGAGGACATACAATATAAATACAGATAGGTTTTTTGTGTTATTTTTGATACTCATTCCGGTTGTTGATTTATTAAAACACCTATAAAACATATCAGTTGCTTCGAGTTAAACAACGTAATGGGGTTTGCTTATTGAAAAATATATTTTTCTGTAAAATTTTGTAACTTTTTTTATGTATTAAAATCTGTTAAATAACGAAGGCTATCTCAGTAAGAGTGCACTCTTTCATTTTATAATAAAAACTATTTTTTAAAGATGTCATTTTTTTGGATTGTAGAGACGACTTAAAGTTTTTAAAGAAATTCTAATTAAGACGTCTTGCAGATATTTATCTTAAAATCTACTAGTTTGTACAGGATTTATTCAGATTTTATCCCTTTTACATCTCTTAAATTCTTTCTAAAAAGTCAACTATTGTTCAACTAAATAGTTAAAAGCAAGAGCTTAAAAGAAGGCACGTAAAAAAATTAATAAAGAAAGTATTTCCTTTATAGCTCACAACGATCAGAATTTTAAGGTTAAACGATTAAAGTGAAAATCGAAAAGAAATAAAAAAACTCAATTCTCCTAGAGCGCAGCCCTGACTGATTGAACTGCAATAGAACACTAATTCCTCAATCAAATGTATAACCACACCAAACTATATAACAGCTAATTTAAACTTTACGCCATCACAATAAAATTCAATTTCGCACGACCCCCGTATAATCAAGTTCACCAACAATTGGTTTTATTGTTACCGCCCGCCGATTCAAAGTTACTCCGTTCGAAATTATTATATTTTAAATTTGTATTTTATTCCAAAGGATTTAAGGTTATAATTACTTTGATAGATTTAAGGGTAGTAAATAATAGGTGTCGTGAACAATCGTAGCGGGTAGTCGGATGCATCCAGGGCTGCTAATCACTTGAGAATGAACTAAACTCGAGGGTACAAATTAGGGGTCATGATCCGGGGGTGTATTTATTAAATTTGCAGTCATTTGGATATTAATATTGACAGAGGGTTGTTTGTATGGTCCGATCGACAAATGTTCAAATCTATATGTGATTTGGGGAGGAAATTGGTAAAAAGGTTAATTAATTGTTTGGTTTTTTTTTAAATTAATAATTGTTGTTTAAATTCAATGAAATTTCTTCGTCAATACAGCCTTCCTTCCTTCATTCTAATTAGATCTTTGTTAAGGTAAATATCTAATTATATTCTCGTCAATTTGTTCCTTTATTTGTGTCTATAAAAGGCGATATATTAGCTTTTTTCAAAAAGATGTAACCAAATTATATTTTACTATTTGAAAATGTGAGCTACAATTTATTTCCTAACATAGATAAATTTCTGAACTCTCTAGTACTCTTGTATATTGTCAGCAAGCTCTAAAAAAGACCAACTTGATCGACTCTCCTCTAAAAGTCTCCGTTTAGAGATAGGAACATTCCCAGGCCTTAAAATTGTACAGCTGAATGACTTGTTAACCTATTAATACCTAAGTGATCAGGAAATCAAAAAAAATGACTAAAACATTCATAAACTCTTTCACGAAAGCTTGTTCAAAAGTTCGCCAAAAAATACACAAGCGCTCGCCCCAAAGCATAGTTTAAAGCTTCAGTCACGAAGCGGTACCAGGCTCACATAAAAACAAAAAAGTATTTATTTCCAAAGTTCTTAATTACGTTATAATAACTGAAATACGAGGGCCGGTAATTAGCGGCCACTCACTCTCTAAATACTTTGAATGAATTCTGAAGGACTAGGGTGGTATATTTGGTCAGAGATGGTTGTTTGGTACAGGAGCCGCCTATGGACATCATGAGCTGCTTAGAGTAAGGTTTTGGTCTTTGGTTACATGCTCGGTTTAACTGATGAAGATGAAATATCAAGATCTTACTACTTTTGTAAATGCTATAGTGTGTATAGATTTTGAAACTCTGTCACAAAAAAGTACTGAGTGAATTTAGATTAAATTTTATAGTAATTTAGCTCATACATAAGAATAACGACAGATGCAAGGGTGTAAATGTTAGTGGAAACACAAAGTGAGACCAAAGTACGTAATAGGTAGTATTGTTTAAGAAAGTTTAGGCTTTAAGGTTCTGTTTATTAAAAACTTATAATTTGTAATTGACTGCCTCGATGGCGCAGTGTTAGCGTATGAGACTGCTGTGCTTGAGGTCTCTGTTTCGATTCCCGGGTCGGATCAAATGTTTGAATGATCTGCAAATATTAGTTTCGGTGTTGGGGTGTTTTCCATGTATAAATTGTATTTATTTAGAAAAAAAATTATATCAGTTGTCTAGTACCCATAACACAAGCTCTGCTTAACTTGGGACTAAATGGCGTTGTGTGTTAGATGTCCGAAATATTTATTATCATTATTAGTATTTTGTTTTCAATCTTGATTAGTGATATTTATATTATGTTCAACGTGAAGCAAAAATTTCGTACCCTTTTACGAAAATTCTCACAGGTGGAGCATGAAATTTGGCACAGTTAAAGAATTCCGACCATAAGCCTACATCTGCCTATGCCATACCTAGTCACGTTCATTATCTGATAATATCAAAAATATATTTATTTTCCCACACCATCACCATATCTTCATTCAACAGAAACTGTGGCTCACGGCTAGTTTTAATACTTTGTACTTTTATCTCCTTGCTTCTCTATATCTCCCCTAATTCATATCAACGCAGTGACTCTGGTAAACAATAGTTGGCGGGTCATCAGGGGTAAACTAACATGAATAAGTCCCTATTTTATCAACAAAAGGCTGCATTGAACTTGATGTAATTCAATTACAACTTTCTTGTCAATAATGAGAGAAAATGCATGTTTGAGACTAGCTTTCAGATAAAGGTTTTATTAAAAGGCTTTTCGCAATGGGTGAGATGCTTCGTCACCTTCAATCAATCAATCAACAACCTATAATGACCCACTGCTGGGCTCGGGTCTCCTCTCAACAGAGGGTTAAGGCCATACGTCCCCACGCTGGCCAAGTGCGGGTTGGGGACTGGCAAGACAACGTTGTGGCTACGTAAATCTTGCCGTTGGGTGTTTTTAAGCCGCCCGAAAGCCTCCAACTAAGCTTCACGACTGTTATCGTATGATAACCGGGACCGGAGAATCACGGAGATGCTCATGGTATTATGCCACCAGCGGTCACCCATCCAGCTACTAACCGCGCCGTTGTTGCTTGCCCTCGCTGATTGTTTCTAATCACCGAGTGCAACTGAGCTATGAGCGCCTCGTCACCTTAGTTGTTTGTAAAACAGCGATAGGTATTATGAACATCTTTAATAATATTATTTTTTTTGACAAACGAGTAGACGTATCGCCTGATGGTAAGCGATTACCGCCGCCCATGGACACCCGCAACACCAGAGGCGTCACAAGTGCGTTGCCGGCCTTGCGGGGTCGCGGAGGGGGGTGAAGGAAAGGGTTAGATTATGGGCCTCTGATATCCTCATTCACTCCGTCAAACACAGCGCAGGCGCTATTTTGCACCGGTTTTCTGTCAAGTCGTGGTATCACTCTGGTCAAGCCGGCCCATACATACTCTCCCACGAGTAGAATCTGAATCATTATAATTAATATATTAACTCAAGATAATAAAACTACATTAGGTTACGTAGGCCAACTCTGCCGGGAAGGGTCTACCCTCGCACAGATCAACATAAGATGGCAGCATTCGTGCTGTCGTGTTTCGTTGGTGAGTGCGAGACCGGAAGCTGAATTACGCAGAAGCATCTAACTAGGCCGCCTTAGTGTGGGTCACCATGCTGCCTTGTTGCTCTGTCTGCATCTGCAATCAGTATGGTGACCACCACTCTTGGATTCTGCTTATGCTCCGTCAGGCTGAGTAGAGTAATTTTGGCAAGCCTATACAAAATCTGATCCACGGAGTAAATACAAATAATTTGATCTGAGTCTACAAGCTAGGTACTGAGACCGTAATCTAAAACTAGGACTATTGATAAATATACTTCTATTTATGAACATTAGCTATTGCCAGCGACTTCACCGATTATTTCTAAACTCTATTCATCCTTACTTTCTCCTTTAAGCGGTGATGTCGTGTGTTCATTTTATCATGTTTTCAAGATGTCTTATTTCCACAGCACGCTATATAGTTACGATATTATGCACATAATATTACAACGCTAAATTAAAAATATATATAGTATAACATGTTAACAAATAACCTGTGTGCTATTCCTTTTATCCGAATCATAAAAACAACAGATATCAAATGTCTCTATACATCAATAACAATCAGAATATTCTCCCTTATTGCAAGTAACTTGACTCTTTTAATCAGCCAACAGGAAAAAATACACCAGTGTGTACTGTGTACGAACTGTGTACTGTGTACAATCGTAATAAAAAATTTGAGGAAGCCTCTGAAACTCGCGGGTGAGGTTACAGAGAGGAAAATTGTTATTGGTCAGATTCGTTTCGATCACGAAATGTTAACTGCACTTTTCTATTGTTTTCTATATTTACTAATTTAAAATTATGAATGTTTAAATCGATCAAAGTATGTCTATGACTCAATTACCCTAAAACGACTGCATTCAAAGAGATATGGTACAAAGAGGTTATAGTAGATTACTGAAATATGATAAACCTAAAAATCTACATTAACGCGAACGCATCACTGAATAAAACTTATATTATGAGGCTGAAGAATTTGTCTATTAGTTTGCTTAAACGCGCAAATGTCGGAAGCTGAAGTTGGATAGCCAGTTACCGAGGAAGGCAACATAACCTAAAAGTACATCACACACAGCAATAAGAGCTGAGCACAAAACAATCCATGCGGGCCATATTTATAAGTAGCTTTTGAGATGCGCACACCAAATTGCGAGGTCATATAACCAAAATCAAACTTGCTGTTAACTAACTTTCTTCTATTACAGTCTAAATCATCCAAAATTGACCTCAAATATCGATGTTCATTACACATTCAATAAAAATATACTTGAAATTTTAACAACTTACATTGAAGCGAAGCGCCCTACAAAAGTATAGAATAACCGAATAATGAGATGTTTTAACAACACTCGAGCATGACCGGCCATCGAAACCTTTTCACAAAGAAAAAATCGCTATTCGAATCAGTAAGTGGCGACCCTAATATCTTAGAAACCATTTAACATACAAATATGAACTCTAAATATAGCAAGTTAAAGCTATAATCTTACTTTGCAGTTTTGTGTGTAACGTGAAAAATTTTCGCTACAATTATATGTCATTGCAAATTCTATTTAATCTTATAGTAATAGAGTTTACTATCAATCATTAAAGGTTTTATTTTATAGCTATGAACGTGAGATAGAAATAGGTATTTTAATAGAAGTGTACAAGGTTTAATTTAATTTGTATTTGTTGGAGTGTAGGGTAAACGGTTCAGTAATCGACCGGGGGGTAGCGAGTGTGTTTGATATGTTTGTGTTCAGGTTCAAGTGTGGATGTTATATTGGGTAGATTGATTCGATTAGAACAGATACGTGATCACATGAAATTGGATATTCATTTTGTTTGAAAAAATAATTACTTGCGTTACAGTTTTTGGGCGCGACTGTACTTATTTTTAAGCCCTTTAAAAACTGTACTAGCCCGCGCTCGCGGCTTCGTTCACATGAGCATTATTTGTATGGTGTTTCAACTTCGAAAATCACGCGTTTCCATGTAATCGCTCATCCCTTCGTTGGCTACCTAAATAGTGAAATTCCCAGAAAAGTGAAATTCCATTTCATAGGCAACATGAAAAGCATCAGCTAACAAAATGTCAAGTTTCTAGCTTTCTTAAATACTATTATATAAATTCAAATGACTTATTTCCTATTTATCCAACGTGTGCATTTTCTGAAACATCATCCCTTTCGAATTCCAAAAAAAATACTTATTTTATTACATCCAAACCTAAAATCACTTACAAAATACATCCCACCATCAAAAGCCTTTAAATTTACCCTTTCAACCCTTAAATTGAGCTCTCGTTATCCCATGTTATACAATAAACATCCAGGTTGCATCCCTGACCACACGCCCGAGACAGACATACACAAAACAACAAGTGAGAGCGGGATAGCTATACGTTTCAAGTGGCACTTGAAATATAAATGGTATCGGATTGCTGAGGAATGAGATGGGTATAGTTGTATCGCCTGAGTGGGAAAGGGTGGGGGATATTGAATGCGCTTGAGTGGCCAGCGGTGGTATAGATGTTTGAAGATGTACTTGTGAAGTTGCTCGCATTAGAATTGTAGTTGATATTATAGATTTACTTTAGTTTAGTGTAAATAAATGTCTATTATTGACATATAAGTGCGATTGTTGAAAGAAGAAAGTTCAGTATTGGGAAACTGTATCCCTACATGCAAATTCAAAAACCTGTAGCCAAATAAGCAAGAAACTTTTCATTATTACATTTATTACTTTAACTTTGAATGAATAAACACGATTATTTGTTGTGTGTCTGGCTGTAACATATACAAGTTACTCCTTACATCATCAGCTATCTGCCTGTGAAAGCTTCAACAAAATTGATCCAGCCGTTCCAGAGATTAACCGGAACAGACAAATAGACTAATAGATAGACACAATTTTTAAGAATTACTTTTATTAATAAGTGCCGTATTTACTTTCAAATTTAGTTAAATTTTGTGCAATTAGTGAAAAGCTGTTAATTTGTTATTTCAAACAGACACTTAGTATTAACAGTGTATTTTTACTATATATAGGTTGTATTATTTATAAATAATGATGCAGAATCATTTCAATATCAATCATCAATCAATCAAGGCCGCCTTAGTGTGGGTCACCATTCTACATTGTTGCATTCGCATTGAGTGTGTGACCACCATTTTTTGATTTTGCTCATTTTTTGCATCAGGTAGGGTATATATATAAAAAAATGAAGCAAGCCTCTTTTATCTAACAGGGTAAATTAAGAAAGATATTATTGGTAATTTAGCGGTCGCCATTTGCTCAAAGTATTATATTACGTCACAACAGTTTCACAGAAGTGAGGAGACGTCGGACATTTGTGACGTAACCCGATATTGCCCACAAATCATATCGAACAATTATTGTATCGCATTACTGTCATTATATTTGGGTACTTATTCACTCTATTGGTGGTTTTTTGTGCGTATTGTTCCTAAAATTACCGTATTTTTTATGTATTTCAGTTAAGTAGATGAGGTTCAAACAAGGAAAATTATTTTAAAAAACCCGACTGTGTCAATAACTGTCATCTTTATAAATTCAGTTTTTTAATAATACACATAAGTCCTTACTTCAAAAATCCTTACTTTTGTTTTTTTTTAATTTTGATGTACTAACTGTCACTCTCACGACTAAGACGAATCTATTGACACTACTCACATATAAACACGACAAGCCGTTTAGGCTCTAGGGCGTGCCAAAGAAATAAACATACACTCGAAAAACATAACCCTTCTTCTTTCGCAGTCGGGTAAATAAGCATATAATCCTAGATATCGATTTAAGAATCAACGTAGAACTGAAGAGTCTGTCTGAGTCTGATAATTATTTAATGTTTTAGAAAGCCTAATAGCTGAAGAACGACAAGGAGTACTTCTAACAACACGCTACGAATTGTGTATCAAGAAACTTTACTAAATATTTTAAGGTACGCAACCGAAATAATAAAAATAATTTTGTCTATTGTTTCTAACGCTAAATAAAATAAACCTTAAACAAGCTTCATAAACTATTGTACTATTAAAATTTCAATTCAGAGAATTATTCATTCCTCATTCAAAATTTGAATTTGAATTTTTGGAACTCAAAAATTATTTTATTATAGTTATGAAACTTTAACCATTTACGCAATGCACGTAATGGACGCTCTCAAAAGGAATAATTTCCCCCGTTTTTTTTATTTATACCAAAGTGAGTCTGCCTGATGGAAACTTAAGCAGAATCCAAGACTAGTGGTCACCACATTCACTGCGAACGCAGACAATGCAACAATGCAGCGTGGTGCTTCTGCATCATTGTTTCATATAATCCAGGTATATGGTAACAAAAAAGGCCAAGGTAACCTAATAAGGCCAAGTTATCTTCTTTCCAATGCCCAAAAAGTACAAACCAATATTTGACCAAACATTGGAACAATTAGAACGATTGCGAGATATGGGACTCGCAGTTTACTTTTAATCTGTACTCAAATATTACCAAAACTTTAATCATTAACGGTAAGGTCAATTGATAGATAAACTTTAAGTTTAATACTTCAAATTTTAATTGATTTCTGATAATTACTAGAACTGAATAAATGATTATCAAGAAACGTTTTACCTTGCACAAACAATCTGTGAGATAAATTGTTTATTGCGGTATTACCGGACCGATAAGACCTTCACGAAAAGAGCGTACCTGGGTAGCCCTAAAATAACCGTTCATCATATATTTGTATAATTATTTGTATAGATGTACATGTATGTACACCGTATCACCGTGAGAGCCACGCTTCGGCATGAATGGGCCGGGTCGACCGGAGTGATACCACGGCCTCACAGAAAACCGGTGTGAAACAGCGCTTACGCTGTGTTTCATCGAGTGAGTGAGGATACCGGAGGCCCATACCCCAATCCAACGCCCCCTATCCCCCTCACCATCCCCCTTCCCCCCAAGCCGCAATAGTGTGGGTCACCATGCTGCATTGTTCTTTTTCGCATTGAGGATGGTGACCACCACTCTTGGATTCTGCTCATGCTTTCCATCAGGCAGGGCANGGTCACCATGCTGCATTGTTCTTTTTCGCATTGAGGATGGTGACCACCACTCTTGGATTCTGCTCATGCTTTCCATCAGGCAGGGCAGAGTCATTTTGGCAGCTTAAAAATAAAAAAGAAAAAAAAAATACATCTATACAAAAAACAAAATTGAAGTGTCTGTTTTAATGTCACAATATAGGTTTATATAGCAATTTATAAAGTTAATAAGAATAATAATAATAAACATATATACACAACGCTATCTAGTCCCAAGCTAAGCTGAGCTTGTAATAAGGATACAAGACAACTGATATAAATTCACATATACTTTCTTTTGGTAATATGAAAAAATTGTACATAGAAATCACAGAAACTCCGAAACACATATTTGCAGATTATACAAACATTTGGTCTGATCCGAGAACCGAACCAGAAACCTCAAGCAGCCCCCACTGAGGCAGTCATAGGGTAGTATCGCCCTGGTCTGTTCATGCTGAGATCAGCGTGGCGCTACTGCCTCTAATAACGAAATTAATATACTTTTTAATACTTAAACAGTAAAATTTCTGTTCTTTACTTTCCACGACTTGAAAATTAAGTATGACCATGACACATATACAATACTTACTGGAATTTGTTTTATTTTATTTTAGAACTTCATGCACACATATACAACGGCGGGCTTAATGCCCAAGGCATTCTCTACCAGCCAACCTTTGGGTGGTGAAGAAATTTGATGAGTTATGTGCTTTGTGATGAAAGCCAGAGGTTATAATTAAACTCAATATAAGGAACTGACATAACATTTTTCCGTGGGAGAGCCACGCTTCGGTATGAATGGGCCGGCTCGACGGGAGTGAACTCACGGCCTCACAGAAAACCGGTGTGAAAGAGCGCTTGTTTCATCGAGTGAGTCAGGATACTGGAGGCCCATACCCTAATCCCTCCCCCTATCCCCAAAGGCCGGCAACGCACTTGTGACACCTCTGGTGTTACGGGTGTCCATGGGCGGCGGTAATCGCTTACCAACAGGCGATACGTCTGTTCGTTTACCCCTTATAACATAAAAACAAACAAACTTATATAATACAACTACATATATATACACGAATAAATAAACTTTACATACGTACACTGTGCGTAGGTACTAAAATGTTTCTTAATTAATGTTTTCCTGCCATCTCGTTAAGAGATAGTTTCTGTCATTATTTTTGAATGAGCCGCAACTTGTTGACATTTAGTCTTTTAAAAGCTAATAACAATATCCCAATATAGGAAAAATCTATGTCCTCTGTCTGTCTGTTAAGGATCACCATCTCCTATAGTTACACTATAGTACGCCAAAACGACAGCTTAATAAAGTATCTTTTTCTTTTAATAAACATAACTCTAACACTAACTCTACAACTACATACTACAAGCGCACATAAATAGACACACAAAGAACACTCAGAGTCAGAATAACAATTTGTGGATCACACAAAGTATTATCAAAATTGAGGATTGAACCTACAACAATTAAAGCAGAGCCAAAAGCGACGAGGAGATAGCTTATACCATATAACAAGTACAAAGAACTACTAACGAACGAACTAACGTCTAGTTTAGACGTTAGTGATCATAGCCATACTATAGACACCCAGTTTAAGAGTATATCGTAACATATATATAGTTATAAGAAACCAATTGCATTGTCCTGGTGTTGGTATTATATCAATAAAGAATTATTATTAAAAAAAAGAGGACGTACAAAGGTAAGACAGACACGTCACAGAGATGACGTCAGGACCCAGTCGCAATCAAAGTGCACAAGTTGCATACACCTCCTCTTCTTTGTAAAATATTTGTTTCGTAACTTAAATCCTTTCGCCATCCTTGCAGTCAATATAACAACATGACGTAGCAGTTATAAAATGAGTGAGCAGTTCATCTACAGTGTCCCAGGTCCATAAAATGTGAATATAACACATAGTCGCACGACACTGTCACATTCCATCTCACGCCGCAATATCGTAGCAATGTATTGCTTGTGTTCAGTACGAGTTATAAGCGATCGCGTTAGTTAGAAAAACGCCCCGCTCTCACTGAGGCATTACGTGAAAACGGACGGAAACTAGTTATAAATTGGAAAGACGCTGCTATTTAATATACCAATGGTTGTCAGATGCGATCATATACCACTACTAAGGCTTGCAAATTTTAAATGATATAATATATGATATACAAGAGCAGTCCAATCAATACAACTTGTTCACATTCACAACTTACAAGTGGGATGAAAGTCACTCCGACTGGGCCGATTCATTTATGCCGAAATATGGTTCTCACACGTACAATAAGTACACAGTGTATATAAAATTTTAGAGAATTTGATTTAGAATACTTGAGTTGAACTCCTCAGCGATTTTCATAAGAAAAGAGTGTGCCAACGCGCTAGATACACACAAGGATACATATTAGCGATATGCTATTGGGCGATTTTTTCCGTTTTGATTCACTTACAACACAATCCAAATTATTTATCCATTAATCTAGTTCATTTATCATGGGCAATAGATAATGTAGAAAATAAATAGAGGACTTTTTATTTCCGCTAGAAGACAATGACGCAAGTTGTACCACACCCCAACTGAAGGTATGTCGGCAGGGGAAGGGCGGGGGGTGGCCATCCCCTATTATATCACTGTAATAAACGATAGCGCCATATTATACTAAGTGTATATCGCGAGATATCTCATATTGTACATTTTTGTTGGCTCGTCGGTCAAACATGGGTGTGTGTATATTTGTGCGAGCTAGTACTAGATAGACATGTATATGATTGCAATGAGAGAAATGATAAAACAAGTAATGAATTATTTTAAAAAAAACTGCGTATAATTATTTTATTGAGGTTTTTTTTAATTTTGATGTACTCACTCACCACTCACATAAAAATACGACATTCCGTTTAGGCTCTAGGGCGTGCAAAAGAAATATACATACAGTCTTTCGAAGACATATATTAGTATATTAAACTCTTCGGTATGTATACCTGTACCTATATACTACACAATTAAAAAACCAAAAAGCGCTTAGAAGAAAAGAATTGACGTTCTCGTCTACCCCAAAATACCTATAAATCTTATTAAAAAAGGTATCCTCAAGATTCTGATAAAGAAATAGTATTTTTCTATGAGGTTAGCGCATTTAATAACGTTTCATCACAAGCATCTCAAGCAAGATTTTTAATTTTCTTTTAAGAATGACACCTGTATATTCAAAATATTCTCTAAACACAGTAAATGTAGTACTCAGGTAGGTAGCCTAAGTATCGCCTTTTGTGAAGGTGTTGAATAAAGATCAGATTAATATTAATTTACATAATATTTTGTTACTTATATTTGCCACAGAAGTTAAAATTTAACGTTTTAAAGTGAAACTTTTATTACATCGTCTCAAATTTATAGGTCTGTGTATCGCATGTCGCGTGACCAGTGACGGTCGGCCAGTGTCCAGTGGCCAGTCGGACGGTGTGCCAGTTCTCCACGCTAATTTGTTTGCTTTAGTCAGTGTTTAATGTAAATGTTGTTTTTTATTTGCTTTATTAGATTTATTTATTTGCATGTGAAAAAAAGTTTCTCTCACGGTAACGTGGTTTCATAAAACCACACAATCCTTTTTGTAGCTATATACTTATCTATTTTTAATGAACATAGGGATTGATCAGATCTTTGGAAACTTCGCTCTCTTGTCTTAAAAAAATAATAATCAATCAATTGATATATTTCAAATTTATAAGACAAAAACACGAAAAATTGTCAATTTCCTCATGAAAATTCTATAATAAATAATGTTAGTAAATCAGACACGAGATCCATTCGAGTAACAGCAGTACTTCGTGATTAAAGCCGCGCCGTCGGAGTGCTCCTTACGATTTTCTTTAACTTTCTAAATTAATATGAATCATAAACACGAAACTAGCTACACACTACTTTTGTACACAAATGTTATTTGTAAAGAAACGCTAACTTGAAAGAAACGCCCGGAGTTAGTTTGTAAACGGGCTTTTACAATTTTTGTGCGCGGAATGAGTGGGCAACTGTTAGTGATTTTAAATAGTGATTACGTGTGTGTGTGCCGTTTTACTTCTCTTCTTATACTCTTTGTAACTCTTCTCTTACTTAAATCATAGACTTATAGCGATTAGCATTCCGTATAAGTAACAATTCCGCATGCATGGGCCGGCTCGACCGGAGTGATACCACAGAAAACCGATGTGAAACAGCGCCAGTGTTTCACCGAGTGAGTGAGGATACCGGAGGCCCATAATCCAACCCTTCCCCTCATCCCCCTCCCCATCCCCCAAGGCCGGCAAAGCGCTTGTGACGCGTCTGGTGTTACGGGTGTCCATGGGCGGCGGTAATCGCTTACTATCAGGCGATACGTCTGCTCGTTTGCCCCATATTCCATAAAAAAGTACTCCTTTATCTCAAGGTATTATCTCCTTATCTCCTTATATACTTTTCCTTTTACCATCAACATAGGCCTGTCGTAGTCTACTGCTGGACATGCTACTATTTGGTTCGATTTTTTATATGTATGAGAGCCTGCCTACTACTATTACTCTGCCTCACGGAGAGCATAGTCAGAATCCAAGAGTGGTTTTCACCATAATCATTGCGAATGTAGACAATGCAACAATATAGCATAGTGACCCACACTGTGGCGATCTATTGAGATGTTTTTGCTTCGTTATGTATAACTGCCTCGGTGGCGTAGTGGTAGCGCATGCGACTGCTGGTCTCGGGTCCGATTCCTGGGTCGGACCAAATGTTTGTATGATCTGCAAGTATTTGCTTTGAAGTTCGGATGTTTTCTATGTATAATATGTATGTATTTACAAAAAAAAGTATATATGTATTGATATCAGTTGTCTAGTACCCATAACACAAGCTCTGCTTAGTTTGGGACTAGATGGCGTTGTGTTAGATGTCCGAAATATTTATTATTATTTATTATGCCTGCGGTTTCACACTCACTAACGATACACGACAGTACTAATAAAATGAAATCATTTGTTCCGCAGTTAGGTCACACGAACATTTTTGAAGTAGTTTTTTACTTAGATGAATCCCTTTCTTTGCACGAACCTGGAACTACCAGCGCACGTGTTTCTTTCCCACTATGATCACGGGTCCTTTAATCGAGGCGTGAAAGAGCATTTCACAAGGCCTCTTTAGTGTGGGTTACCATGCTGAATTGTCCTTATTCGCATTGAGGATAGTGACTACCACTCCTGGAGTCTGCTCATTCTTTCCATCAGGCAGGGCAGAGACATTGTGGCAGCTAACATTAAAAAAAAGTCAGGTAACATCGTCTTTTTTAAAGTCGAATTCTGTGGTCGGTTCTGTGCGAGGGTAGTACTTGTGCCCGCTGAAAACAGCGCGGGGATTTTCCCTGCTATACCACGCTAGCTAATCGGTTTTTGTAGAATTTTAATAGGGTATTTCTTTTACAATAATTTCAAAACAAATTTTATATTTAAAGCCTAATCTTCTATAGCTTGCGCCGCGACATGGTCTGTTAAAAAGGCGCATTCGGGTGACAAAAGCGTGAACGTAACACGTCTCGTGGTTAGCGGGGAGACTGTAGCGAGTGAGTGCCCGTTTTCAATGTGAGTTATAGAATAAAAAAGGAACAGAGTATTCTTGAATTTAACAATTTTGAAGTGAAAACTTCTTTAGTCACATCGAGTATGTCTTGGTAGGAGAAATCATTATGAGTTCGCTTCACTACATCATCGCGTCACCGACATGCTGATGTCACAAACTTCTTACGCCGCGTTGAGCACTTTTTGGTAGGGAAAATCTTATGGATCAATGATATGCTAATGTTTGTGATACTTAAAATTTTAACATTATAAAATTTCTAATTTTACATATTAATTTTACAAATAACATTCAAAGTTATAAGCTTTCACTTCTATCGGCAGTCCTTATGATTGCCAATTTTTTTGTTCTCAAATTTCTATGGGTAGTTATGGTATGGGAGACCAAGGTGCAAGTGCTAAATTGAAGAGTAGGTAACTATCATTTACACCTACAACTTTAGTAGCACCAAGCGCGTTGGGTCTGCGATAATCTTATTCACTCGATGTACTCGTAGGGTAAGGAAAGATTAGTTAAAGCTGCTCGCTAGTTTATGTAATGTTTTGGGATCACTCCACTCCAACCTGACTCACAGGCACATTTGAAGAAGCTTAACTCTTTATAGCAAAACCGTGTTTACTTTTGAGGCCTATATCGCCATAAATCACACCAAAAGAATAACATTTAGTTTTAAAATCTCTCCACACTCCTCTCCATACCTTTCTCTAGCCCGATTAAACGCAGCACGTAGCTGCACCAGTTATGAAACAATAATGTCTCGACAGTTTTTCCTATTTCCCTACACGTAGCCGGGAACTGGCAACACTTTACATCGTTGTACCTTAATTGCTTACACGTTTATTCTGCTTTAAATTTTGATCATTTTAAGGGGAAAATTTTGTTTAATGGCCATCTTTAGAATCTAAATTTCGAGTCGGAAATTATTGTTTGTGGTACTTCCCAAACAAGAAGTCGGTGTGTTATGAGTATGTGTACGTTTAATTATCCGCACTCCTTGTTCTAAAATAATATAAATTCAAACTTAACTCTGTCTGTCTGTTACGCTTTCACCTCTAAACCTCTGAACTGATTTCAATGAAATTCGGCATGAAGATACTTTTATTCTCGAAGAAAGACATACATATATACATTGTGATTCATAAAAAGATGGACAATGTTAGTTTAGTTTTTTAGGGTTTCGTACCCAAAGAATAAAACGGAACCCTATTACTAAGACTTGCTATCTCATGATAGCTAGACAGTTAAAATTTTCAGAGGTAAAGTATTTCTGTTGCCGCTAAAACAACAAATACTGAAACACACAATAAAATTAATATGTGAGGAGGCTCCCATACAACAAACGTGACTTTTTTACTCGTTTTTGCTCCATATTGATAACGGCAACAGGCAGACGCTCTCAAGATTTTTAGTTTTAATTTTTCTTAAAAGAAATTAATAATTTGACAAAGTTTTATTAACCTTAAAAGTATTACCGACTTCAGCGCACTTAGATGTATGAAATTGTAACAACCCTTACACTTAATATTCGTCCCTCAGGTATCTTTCAAGAAAATACCTAACAGCCATCACTCACAAGCATAGAACAACACAGTAAGAATTAGCCATACGTAGGTGTTCCCCTCTATCAAAGTATAAGCCCAAATGGGCCTACGCATTACACTGCAGAATGAGTTTATGTATGTGTGTGTGAAAATGTGAATGTCTTGTTTTAATGGAGTTTTTTATGGAATAGTGGGCAAACGCCGATGAGTCGCCTGATGGTAAGGGATTACCGCCGCCCATGGATATCCGCAATACCAGAGGTGTCATAAGAGTGGAGGGAAATGGGAGCAGGGGTTGGAGTTTGGGCCTCCGGTGTCCTGATTCACTCGGTTAAACATAGCGTAAGCGCTGTCTCACACCGGTTCTCTGTGAGGCCGTGGTATCACTCCGGTCGAGGTTATATGTGAGTTTGAAGTAACAGGCGATATTTTTTTATTTACGAGTCTTAAATGTGTATGGGTAAAAATTTCCCCCGTAAAAAATTACCGCTTTGTATGGAGAATATACGCTATAGCTCCTCCGGTCCGTCGGTCTGTGTTGGTCTGAGCCCACAAGCCGCCATCAAAGCCTAACCCTTCAAAGACTAGTCTAATTCAAAGACAATTTACTTAACTGTTAATTAGCAGTGGGGAACACAGTAACGCCCGCGGGCGACGTTTGGGTGACGGAGATAAGGAAGTCAACGGTCGACGACTTTGGGGCCGAGGTCTACTAAATAATTAGACTTATGTAATTAATTTGCAGACAGTGAGCTTGAGGATCTTGGTATGTCTTATGAGATACTAGCAATTGGCCGGAGTTTCGCTCGCGAGTATGTCGGTAATCAAGGAGTAAAAAGTTATAGTAAGAGTAATAGTAAGATAGTCTGTGTCCTAATCTAAATCGGTGCAGTGGTTTAGCCGTTAAAGCGTAACAACAGACACACAGAATTTTGAATTTATATAAATAAAAATGAACCACAGAAATGTATGTACGAGTATAACTATCGATCGACTGCGCCAAATTGGATTCTTTTCTTTTTTTGGTGGGGTATTGTGAGGATAAGGTTTGTATAGAATGTAGCGAAAAAAATAAAAGAAAACCGGAGGTGTTGTACTTTCTTAGTTCGCTTAGTCATATACACTCAGGTCCTGCGGGAAGTAAACACGGGCTTACTAAAATAAGTTTTTCGGTTCAAAAAACTTTCTCGAAAATAAATATGACAGTACGAAGTTCGCCGGGTCAGTTAGTCTATAATAATAAAGTATATATAAAAAGTATTTTATATATACTTTATTACTATAGACTAACTGACTAAACTAGTAAGTTTATGCCCGCGGCTCCGCCCGTATATGTCGGTTATCGTGGCAAATAGTAGCCTATGTGTTATTCTGATGTATCAGCTATATTACTGTAAAGTTTCATCCAAATCAGCACAGTAGTTTTTGCATGAAAGAGTAACAAACATCCTCACAAACTTTCACATTTATAATATTAGTATGTAGATATACATTATTTTTCAAACTTCTTTGAGTAATCTAATAAAGATTATGTTGAAAAAAAACTTAAAGTTATATCGGTATGGGAACAACAAGTTACATACTACTTCGGTGGCGCAGCGGTAGCGTATGCGACTGCTGTTCTTGTCTTGTCCTTGTCTCGGGTTCGATTCCCGAGTCGGGTCAAGTGTTGAGCTGCAAGTGTTTGTTTCGGAGTTTGGGTGTTTTCTATGTTATGATATGTATGTATTTACAAAAAAAAAGAATACATGTATTTACATCAGTTGTTTAGTAGCCATAATACAAGCTCTACTTAGTTGGGGACTAGATGGCGTTGTGTGTTAGATGTCCGAAATATTTATTATTATTATTAGTAAGTAGGTACTTAATACACATCAATACTCGTACCATCCGTGATCTCTGTTTAATATTGACTGTAATTCTATACATACAGATGGTAAGTAGCATTTACCGTACAATTAGATTAATGAGCCGATCTAATCAACTGTACACGCCATCTGTCAACTTGATTGACGGCCGAGAATTTGATTTCATATTCACTACGGATAATCACCAGATATCTATAAACATTTACATAGTGCGCTCATAGCCTAGTTGCACTCGGTGATTAGAAACAATCACCGAGGGTAAACAATAACGGCGCGGTCAGTACCTAGATGGGTGACCGCTGGTGGCATGTTAGCATGAGCGTCTCCGTGATTCAAAGGTCTCGTTAAGCAGTCGGTCCCGGTTGTTATCGTAGGATAACAGTCGTGAAGCTTAGTTGGAGGCCTTCGGGCGGTTTAAAAACATCCAACGGCAAGATACGTAGCCACAACGTTGTCTTGCCAGTCCCCAACCCGCACTTGGCCAGCGTGGGAACGTATGGCCTTAACCCTCTCCGGAGAGGAGGTCCGAGCCCAGCAATGGCACATTATGGGTTGTTGATAGATGTACCTAGTGATAATAAGACCAGCTTTAGTTACCACTTATATATCTACACATTCATCGCAAAATGAAAACTTTGTACCCCTTATTAAGAAAATTATGAGAACCAAGTAGTATGAATTTTGCCACAGTTATAGTTCATATGGAGGATGTGTTTTTTTTATAGAATAGGGGGCAAATGAGCAGACATATCGCCTGATGGTAAGCGATTACTATGAACATATGCAACACCAGAGGTATCACAAGTGCGTCGCCCGCCCTTAAGGGATGGGGAGGGGGATGGAGGGAGGGGTTGGAGATTTAGGCCTCCTGTGTCACGGTGATGAGGACACTCACTCGGTAAAATATGCCACACGTGCTGTTTCACACCGGTTTTCTGTGAGGCCGTGATATCACTCCGGTCGAGCCATTCATGCCGAAGCGTGGCCTTACCACGGTAAATATATATATAGATGTGCAAAAAGCTAAAACTAAATAAGTTGTATACCAACCTTATAACCAACTAGGCGACTACTAATATAATAAATATTGAAAAAATATTCTAGTTAATTTTCTAACTAATATTAAGACCACGTTAATTGAAACAATTACCACAACATAGTCTTATATCATGTCGTTTCGAAGATTAACATGAAATAAATCTGCCTACCCTCTCGAACATACAAGTGTTCCATCATGTGTAGAATAGAATAGAATACAGTTACATGTACACCAGTTAATACAGTACACATTTAGAAGCATGACAGTGTAACGACCATATAAAAATGGCGGACTTATCGCTTCGGTGGCACAGTGGTAGTGTATGCGACTGCTGTGCTTGAGGTCTCGGGTTCGATTCCCGGGTCGGACTACATGTTTGTAAGATCTGCAAAGGTTTGTTTTCGAGTTTTGGTGTTTTCTATGTATAATATGTATGTATTTACAAATGATTATAATATGTATTTCTATCAGTTGTCTAGTACCCATAATACAAGCTCTGCTTATCGTGGGACTAAATGGCGTTGTGTATTAGATGTCCGGAATATTAATTTATTGTTTTAGAAGAAGTACCAGAGCCTATCCAAGATACAAATGTTTCTCGTCGAATCGCCGTCTACAATCGCTAACGTCCCAATTCTCTTTCATAATTTTGTTTTGACTACGTGACTTAACGTTGAGATGACATCAATCACATACATTTGATTAGTTTTCTAATAACGTTAACGTTTGTAAAATGTCAGCTTAGCTATGGCCTGAGGTCTTATGGTTGTGAGAGCCCTATGGCAAATACCTTTAGTACAAAGAGCTTACCTGGAGTTTCATCAGGCATATCCGTGTAATGGTGTGGTGCAGTGGACGTTTGACTAGCATATAGCAGGTTTAACTCCCGAGCTTCGTTCTCTTCTTGTGCTTGCTGACGGCGAAGGGCGACCTGAGCAAAATATTCAAGTTAATTATATAGCTGCGGTTACCAAAAAAAACCTATGTAAAAAGTATCCTGTGTCTACCTTCCCACCAATTTCTAGCCAAATCGGTTCAGCCGTGCTTGAGTTAAAAATAGTGTAAATAACACGACTTATTTTTTTACAGGGTGGCATTTTGTAATACCTGAAGGGAAAGTACTCTTAATACTGTACGTAGAACATTTTACTCAAAGAAACCATTACTTTATTTTTGAAAAGAAAGAAGACTGCATTCAGTGATTGCCGAAAATCTGCTTGCCACACTAGACACGTGATTTTCCTCTCGTTTCATTTGTCAAGTTTGTGAGAGAGATTTCATTCTTATACTTGACTCTAACATTCGATGGAATAAAAGTACAGGGTGTAATTTTTACAGGTCTTAGTCGGAAATCTTTGAGTGCTGTTTTCTTTCTTCACAAAAATAAAGGAATGTTTTTTTGAATAAAATTTACTCAATTTCTTTTTAATTTTAAGAAGGCTACTCCCGCTCGGAATCTAGGAATCTGTGTCGCGAGGGACTTTACAAACACACATGAAACGGGCACAAGCCAAACAAGGCGGCGTGACGACCGCTAAATCGCTAAGCCATACGTCCAGTCATTTATGCAACTCTTGTATAATAAGGGGTATTAAAACATAAAGGTTTTTATCACAGGCGAAGCCTCGTCTGGTAATAGTAACTCATGAGTGTTTTAAAACCTAATTATCTACAGTTACATACAAGACTTAATCTACACCCATTATATGAAACCTCTTAACTGACCCGGCGAACTCTATACCGCCATTATTTCGTTATTGAATAATTTCTAAACTTCTGAACAACTTCAGCTTTCCACAACATCTTCAGCTTTATACAAACCTTGTCATAGCAATAATGAAAGCATAGAAAAAATAATTATCCAATTCGGTGCAGTCGATCGCCAGTTATACGCGTACATACATTTCGGCGATTCATTTTTGAACAGATTTGTATCGTGGGTGTAGACAAACGAAGTACTGGCCTACTATAATAAATCATAATCAAAAATTTGCGTTTACAATGGTAAGAGTGTATTTTAGAGCAAGCATTTTCATGGGTTTAAAAATTTATAATACCTACAACTCTACTAAGATATATGGCTGTTGTCCACAGAACTTACCTGAGCAGCCATGACTCTCTGCCGCTCCGCTATGAGGGTGCATTTAGCGCACACACAGTCCCTCCACCGGCAGTACCTCTTGTGGCCCTTCAGCGCGGAGACCACGCCGTGGTTCCGACAGCGAGCACACTTCGGCGTGCGCTGGTGGGGCAAAGCAGACTGGTTATTATGTAGCAACTTCTTTGGCCTGATGCTGTCAATGGTACACACAGTGACCTAGTAAGTAATATACGAACATACATACAGTTACAAGAAAGAAAGAAATTTAAAGATACAAATCCTCGGTGACGTAGTGGTAGCGTATGCGAATGCTGTCTTTGGTCTTTGGTTCGATACCTGAGTCGGACCAACTATTTGTATGATCTGCAAATATTTGTTTCGGAGTTTGGGTATTGCAAAAAATGTTTATAGGTATGTTATTATATCAGTTGTCTAGTACCCATAGTAAAAGTTCCGCTTAGTTTGGGACTAGATGGCGTTGTGTGTTAAAATGTAAGAAAACATTTATTTATTTATAATCTTTATCGACAGCTGTTAATAGTGTAGTCCACCGTACCCCGTGCCGTACTATGCCACGCTGGCTGTCTGGCATAGGGATGCGTTCAGTTTTCTTCTTTTTGTAGGTTTGTTGTTCTGCTTTGTTACAGTTTTATTTTATCATAGCTTATTTATACCCAAACGTAACGTTAAATCATTCTAGAATTAAATTCACTTGTATTTATTCCACGATTTTATTTAATTAATTTTACGCCTGACCTGGTTATATAGCTTTGATGATGTCATAAGCCGAAGCCGGTCAGGTGTAAACAAAAATAGATAAAATAGTAGAGTATGCACAAGTGAACTTCATATTAGAATGTATTGCAACAAGTTCCTTCAAGTGTTGTCAATCGAGAGTAATATATTAAATAACAATAAATCGTTGAGATTTATCGATCACCAATCAACGATAATCTGCAACCATTTCTCATAAACACGTTCGCTACGATTAAGCGCTCCTTGTGTAGTCGGCTCTTACGATACACGAGGGCTGGAGATAATCTGAATTCTTGATCAGCTAACCAGATAGTGAATTGACAGGTATATACATGATATTCTCTTATTGGTCCTAGGACCCTTAACCTTCTAGAATGTCTCGTGTCTCAGTCAATCAACTCTTTGACCAATAAGGAGAACCATGTAACATATTAGTTCATTCTCATCCACATTTTAGCCGACTTCAGAAAAGGAGGAGGTTCTCAATTCGATTTTTTTTTCTGTCAGAACTTTTGACTGGGTGAATCGATTTTGATGATTCTTTTTAAATTGAAGTGTTTACGGGGTGATTAGATATTTCCATTTAAAATAAAATATATATATATTTGTTAAACCTATTTTATTTGGTGTATATTAAGGTAGAAAGTTGTCTAGTCAAAATATTTTCTTTTTAAAACTAAAAACGCAGTTTTTGTATGAAATACTACGTGAAGTTAATTACTATTGTCAAAGTCAAAACAACGTACATTTTATGTATAGACTTAAATAAATAAAGCACAAACTTAAAATTGCCAGTCGCGGACAATTCATACTGTAGTTTTAGTAATTACGTTCAATCATTTAAGCGCAATAAGTTATATTTAAAACCTAGAAATCTACCCTTTTGGGGTTGAATTTAATTTCAACGAAACAGATCCTCTACAGAAAGGAACAAAGCCAACAATACTTCGTGGTGAGTGTATAAAATATATACACATTCATGCATTTACATTTCTTTACAACCTAAAATACGCGACCCTATATTATGGCAACAGACTTACCAAAATGTATCAATTACACAAACACCCTTTCCATCTGTTCATAATTAAATAAACTTAATACAGTAACACATAGACACCTAACATTAAGATCTCAATAACAAATTATTACTTCTAAGCAAACAATATAACAAATAATAAGTGTTACATTACATTGAATTTGTAATGGGCATTTCGTATTATAGTGTATGATTTGAGAAGGGCAATTCGATACATTGTAATTTGTGCACCACCCGCGTGTTTGTTATTGTAATATAAATTATGATTTAACAGGAAATGTTATTTGAAACTAATACTTTTTGTGTTTTGTTAAGTTTGTTTTGTCTTATTACTAGTTTGGTTAGAGAGCTTATTAGAGAGAGAATTCCCGGAGATTCTGATCAGCTCAGACCTGTTCAGGTATTGTAAGTTTAAACTTCTCAATACTTCTCTATAAGCAATGTCTATTGCCTATGTTTTCCTATGTCCTCATCTTTCTTTTCAATACCTACACTTTGTCAATTTTACCTTCTACTTGCTTCCCTATGTCTAGGTGAAATAAAGAACTAACTACCATTGACATTTAATGTCATTATTAATAACATAATAACCATGTTAAAATAAATAAACAACCTTTGTTCTAAAACATTTCGTTCATACTTAGTTGAAATATTAACGTAAAGATAAAAAAAAACAACAACTGAATGCCTGTTTTTTGTTTTTGAACTGGGTTAAAAATTAGTTTAAAACAAAACTCAACAAAATAATCAACTCACCTAAATAGACAGTAACGTGAAAATATAGTTATAAATAAATATATATATATAAGTAAATACAGTCGGTATTGAAGTTTTTGTAACAGTGTTTAATAAACTTAATTGTTTAGTAACACCATTGATATGCTATGCAATGAGTAACACTACTATATGTACCTATTAATAAAAAATATTGCCTCTTACTTTCCCGTAGTCGAAAATAATTATCAGGTATATTATTGGATACCTCTTTTCCGAACTAATTTACTATTACTACTAACTATATTATCTAATTTAATACAGAGATTAGTCAAAGGCGGTTCAAGCAGTTAAGTAAAACTCATTCACCCGCGGGCCAAGTTTGAGTTTCAGAGGGTTTCAATATAATAAGATGACTATGTCTCTTGAAAAATATGAGAAGTATAAAAATATCAAAATTAGAAACATCAGGCGGGGTTTGAAAACCCTCCCTCCTCCCCCCTAACTAAATCGGTCCATTTTTACTTTTTAAATTTATGTTCTTTTGCACTTCTTTCGCCTTTCATAATAGGTACCTATCCGTAGGATGACGGATTAAGATTATGGAGTGTATCCACCCCTACTCATCCAGCGAGTATAGTAAAGGACAGTCTAATAAAGCAAACTACTTAGAAGAACTGCATTGCAAAGAGATAGAAAACTTGTTGGTACATGTAGCATGAACCTACTATTAAATCCTCCTTCTACAGAGGCATATATAGAGCAGCGAAATACCAAAGCATATTTGAAAATTTGGAAATAAATCGGGCTACATCGAGTCAGCCTGAGACTGCGGTCAATGCAATCGTTTAAGGTCAACTAAGGTCCGTAGTATCAAAATGTAATACACTCATCAAAGTTCTACACGGTTGGCCTAGTGGTTTCAGTGGTCGCCACACCGCTTCCTACTGCGTCAAGTGTTGTGGGTTCAAATCCTACATGGGACAACTCTTTGTGTGATCTATAAATTGTTGTTCTAAGTGAAAACTGAAACACTGAAAACACACACACACACACACACATATACGCAAAATTAACAGATCAATTATGTAAGTATGTTTCATGTATGTTCCAATTGTAAACCTTTATTGTATCCTTATTTTTTTTTTGGGAAGTTACTGATTCCCGACACACAGCTCACGCTAGTTTGGGAATCAGGGCTTGCACTTGAATTGTACCCATACTATGTTACAATAAATAAATTTGAAATTTGAAAAAAAAAAGTCTGGGTGTACTTTGTGTCCGTTTCATGTATGTTTGTAAAGATCCCCGTGACACAGGAATGTTTTTTTTTTTTATATATATGTATGCTGCCAAAATGACTCTGCCCTGCCTGATGGAAAGCATGAGCAGAATCCAAGAGTGGTGGTCACCATCCTCAATGCGAAAAAGAACAATGCAGCATTCCACACTATGGCGGCCTGGGGGGAAAGGGTATGGTGAGGGGGATAGGGGGCGTTGGATTGGGGTATGGGCCTCCGGTATCCTCACTCACTCGATGAAACACAGCGTAAGCGCTGTTTCACACCGGTTTTCTGTGAGGCCGTGGTATCACTCCGGTCGAGTCGGCCCATTCATGCCGAAGCGTGGCTCTCCCGCGTAAGTATGTGGGAGTTGTCTTTTTAAAGAAATAAAAAGTTCGGTTAATTACTCTGTGTTAGTGACCTTTAACATCCACATGACGGATTAGCGACCACGGTCTGTTTGTACTACTGTCCGATTTAGACTGCCTCAGTGGCGTAGTAGTAGCCTATGCGACTGCTGTTCATGAGGTCTCGGGTTCGAATCCTGGGTCGGACCAAATGTTTGTATGATCTGCAAATATTTGTTTTGGAGTTTGGATGTTTTCCATGTATAATATGTATGTATTTACAAAAAAAAAGTTTTAATGTATTCTTGTTGTCTAGTACCCATAGTACAAGCTCAGTTTGGGACCAGATGGCGTTATGTGTTAGATGTCCGAAATATTTATATTTATTTGTTTATTTTATTTTATATTTATTTTCAAAAATTTTTTTCTGTATTATGCCTTTTGAAAAAATATAACTTTATGGCAAAGTGATCATTCGTTAGATGGATAGATAGTCTTTAGTAGTATAAGCATGGTGTACATACGTAGCACGCATGATATTTATTAAACAATCACAGTTTCAGCCATGTGTGGCCGCATTTATCTGCATATTAACCAGTTACAGATGACACACTATAGAATTATATCGAAGTCATAACTAATGCTGTTAGTTAATAGCAATACTATTTTATTCTGTCAATATAAATTTAAATTCCAGTGCAAAAAAATATATAAATTAAAAAACCGATCTAAAAAAAAATACAGCCAAAGTTAATCTAAAAGTTAAGTTAATCTAAATTAAAAAGGTCTCATTACACCAGCACTAGGAACTAGCAACTCACACAACAAAATGTATCATAATAGGCCCTTTCAATTAATAAGTTTTTAAGTTTTCTTTTTAAAATAAAAGTACTTAGCAATTTCTACGATTTTAGTACTTTATTGTAGACTAGTTTATGCCCGCGGCTCCGCCCGCTTTTATGTCGGTTATCGCGGCAAATAGTAGCCTATGTGTTATTCTAATGTATAAGCTGCATTACTGTAAAGTTTCATCCAAATCCGTTCAGTAGTTTTAACGTGAAAGAGTAACAAAGATCCATCCATACAAACTTTCGCGTTTATAATATTAGTAGGATAGTCGGAGCCACAATGAGAACACTTTTGAGCATAAAAGCTGTTTTAGCACCGTGCGGGCAGAGTTTAGAATAATCTCGTCTATTTCTTGGAACAGTGTCAGACACACGACGAAAGAGGTTAGCATTAGATTGAATAAACATAACAGACTTCAAAATATAAATAGAGGTAATGTCAATATTTTATATTTCCCAAAGAACGCCTTACAACTGTCTGTTGTTTTCAGTTTGAACATCGATCTGATGCACCTTGTCTGGGCCGTCCACTACGTATCCGTACTATTCTCCAAAGCATAATACCGGACCTCATAATTGATTCGGCTAATCCATAGTAGGTGGTGATTTCTTCGATAAATGGGTTATACACGCAAGTTATCTTTCAATTTGAACCATATTTCTTGGGATTGGGTTCAAGCAAAGAAGCTAGCCAAATAGTACGGATTTAAGATAATATTAGGAAAAAAGAACTGTTCTAGCAAAATTATCACTTCAATAACTAACTGATTCGCAGAAGTATTTTCGATAAATGGTAATAATCTACCAACGAAACATCTTTCATCTATAATCAGTATTTCTAGGTATTGGTTCAACCAAACAAACTCTTCAGCCTTACTCCTAATATGTAGATGTTAGAACAGATTGTATCTTTAAAAGAGTACAGTCTTAGTATCAATTTCGAGGATCCCTGACTAGTTCTAGACTGCTTCACACCGATACAACAGTAGTATTGCTAGTTAAAGTATGGCCCTTATGGGATTCAAAAGCAGCCTCGCTTGTCCGAGTACAGTGAATCTATCTTATATTTTACTTGATCAGAATCACACCAGTCACAAAATAAATTGAGTTAATTTGATTGTGTTGATTGATTTTCAGATAATAAATAAATTAATATTTGTGGAAATTTTTATCTATCAGCATCGCATCAATTGCAAATGTAATGAGAAAAATAGACGTTGAATTATTGCAAGAAAACTCCAAGGAAAATGGAGAAAAAAAATAAGTTTGTCTATGCGCCGACGGCAATTGGAATTAGGTAGTAAAATCTGCCTTACTAAATATGTAAATAAAATTCCCCAGACAAATAAGACTTTTTACATTTTTCATTAAAAACTTTCCAAACGAGCTACATAGAGGTCAAGGTTTACAGTCTTTTTAAAGCCAAAACATATTAAATTACATTGAGTATTAAGTACTATTAAGTAAATAGAAATAAAGAATTTCGACTGTTCGATTGCCTGTTACAAATAAATAACAATTAAAGTTCTTAAGTGTTTCACTTCGTAGTTAGTAGTCTTACAACAGGTAGGTCGGTACCTAAGGTACAGATAGGTAAGGCAGAAGCTTTCTCAGCCCAATAGTAAATGTTAAACTGGTCTGGTAAATTACAGAAAGCACTTCAATCACATTAGTTAAACAAGTACGAAGTATCCGTCGGTTTATTTAATATCTTCCATAAAAGTTTCAAGAAATAAGTTTATGAACATTCAGTATTTATATAGATTGCTATTTTCCCTTGAGAGATGATAAATTTTAAGTAAATTAAGGTAAACACTAGAACAGTCATTTTTTTTATAGAAATGTCTGACATTCCAAAACAAATTTATATTACTAAGAATTTCTATGCCTAATACATTCCATAACATTATTGTTATTTTGACAACACAACACCATTCGTAAATTTCTCTCAAACAATTTCCTTGGATTTTATATCGGACATGGATACAATAATAAAGATAACAATAAAATGTCAAAATATCTACCTGATATCTTTCAGACGCCCTGAGGAAAAACGGAGGCAACGCGGCCAGCACTGGATGCTGCACCAGCTGAGATACATCGACTCCGTTCGGCAGAGACATCTCCATCAATAAAACAATATAACAAACAACAAATACAACAGTCCAACACAGTACTATAACATTCTAAAAACAAAAGCACAAAATTGTTCTATTTTTTATTCGGTTATTTTCAAAAAAAGAACCAAATCTCGCCGTGGCCCGCCGCGAACGTTACAGTTAAGGCGACGCACTCCGCCGAGTTGAAACGAACACTGTTGATTCATTTTGAATCGTACTGTTGCCGGGGTGGCGCGTGACAGAGACGGAACGAGACCGAAACGACACACTGTATTAAAAGCTGTATTTCTGTCTCTGTCACACTGTAGTGTTAACTGTATATGTTGTATCATCCGGTTATATAAAATGTTGTAAGATGAGAGGCTGCGTTCCTCCAATGGCGGCGAGCCGGGACCCCGCCTCTGGGTCGCCATTGGCTCGCACATGCTGAAACTTAATTTGCAAAGGTGACTCTTTTGAGATGCGAGGTTTTTTGTACGGACAAAGAGTGAATTGAATGAAGCACAAAAAACACAATTATTTTGTTATTCGCTCGAGGATTTCGTTTCGTTTGTTTTATTGTTCACAAGTTTATTGTTGATTGTTATTTAGTGGTCGTAATATGGTCGAATATGGACGATTGTTTGCTAATGAGATGTTAGTTAGGATTACTTTGTTGTTCGTGTTCGAGGGTTTTATTGCGTATGATGCGTTCTGACAATATTTTTGTGTAAGTGTTTGTTTACGTCATTTATCTTTGGAGGGAAATCTTTGAGGTTCGCTTATATTGAATGTATTCCTTAGCTGATTTTTATTTCGTTTTGTTAGGGACCCTTATGGGAAATGATTTTAGAATAAAAATTATAGAGAAACGGTTACTATTTAGTTCTACTGCTGAAAGCCGTAGCCAAATAAAAATTCGTGACTTGGATATAACCGTCCCTTGAGTGTAGGGAACAGCAAACAGACATGACAGTCCTACAATTACCTAAGATAAGATAAGATAAGTTTATTTGCATAAAACATGTGTTAACAAGATATTCTAGTATTAGTACAATACTTAAAACATGTTTTGCCAAAGCTGACGTACAGATTTAATTTAATGTATTTTTCTATAATTTATGTCACTTGCATGTTGGTACCCACTAACGCAGTTGTTAAGCTCTGTGCGCCTGTGCTGGCTTTAGGATAATGTTCTGAAATAAAATTACCTGCAGCGCCAATAGGCCGACTCGACCAGAATGATTTTTATTCGAGCTATAAATACAGTGTACCTAGGCAACCGGCAGCCCAATACAGAATAGAGTGGAGTGTCAGTAAAAGACACACTTTGGGTCGTAGAGCCCACGGTTTAAGTATAATCATTCCCTAATGTGGTCAAACCCCAATCTACTTCCTAAAACTTTGAGAGCATTTTAGGAAACTGTCAGGTATGTAGGTATCAGGTGGTCAGGGAAATGTTCCTTCACGATGTGTGGGAAGTCAGTATCCTTAAATATACTGACATCTAGTTCAATCATCGAACTCTGTTCACCATCAGGGTTGCGGAGCTCCGAAGCACTTCGCTCCATGAAAAACTGACATTCAGGTAATCGCTAGATGGAAAACTAATAGGTATTCAGTTAAATCCATTTGAGTTAGTAGCTGACCTAAAATTATCTTGGGAATATCTAATACCTAAAGGCTAAGAAGACGAAGAATTATATATGTTTGAATTGGAGAATTATGAAAATGCGATTCGAAAATTCGAAAGTAATTCTGTCCTTCTCTTACGCTTTTACGACTAAACCACTACATTGGTTGGAATGATATTAACAATAAAGATACTTTGATTCCTGAGGAAGAACATAGGCTACTATTTACCGCGATAATCGACACACACGTTGGCAGAGCCGCGGGTAAAGACCAGTGTTAAATAAAATAATTTCTAATTACAACCTTGGGTAGGTGGCACAAAGTGCTAACTTCTAGACCAGTGACGTCAAGAACTTTGAATATCGAACTCGAAGTTAACGGCAACCGTCGCCATCTTAATTCTAAATTCAAATATCGAACGTCAGAGCGGAAGGTGCGTTCAAATTGAAATATTTCAATTTACTTGTCGGCGGGAATTCGATTTAAATTACAATGAGAAGGACGGGGGTGTTGGGAGGACGGGAGGGCGCAGAGGGAGGTAACGGGAGGAGGCTAGGAGTAATTATCAATGTATAACTGAATATCTGCGCGAATTGTGTTTAAAGCCGATCGGGATATTTTGTAAGGGGTGTTAGTGAGTATTTTTTTGTTTTTAATCGAGAATTTAAGGTGTGCTTTCTTTGCTTGTATGGTGTTAGTATTGGACGAACTTATTGGTTTCGATTCTAAATCGGTATTTAGATTTTCTTTACTAATTAAGAGTAATTTTTGCTTGAGATCGTCTTAGTATCAAAAGCCCTAATTATTCCCAACATTTTATGGGGTCGGCTACTAGTTCCACGGGTTTTACCTGAATATTAGTTTTACTACGGAGTGACTGGCATCGGACCTCGGCAACCATGAGGGTGAACTGGATGGGTGAATTCGAAGATGGAACCGCCGTGGAATGCCAAAGATATTCATGACAATCGAGACCGACTTGAAACTTTATAGAGAGTGAGAATCACCACCGAACTTCCGTACTCCAGGCTCTTGCTAAAAAAATTCTTGTAAGAAAAACCCCACAACACATTCTGCCCTACTCTGAAATAGACAGACCCGAGACAGTCGCATACGCTAAAGGCTAGATCAACGAGACAAACACATTTATTTATCTACTTGAACAACACAGAGAACTTCTTGACTAACTGGAAAACAAGTAGACACAGCTAATGAAAAGCAGTTATAGCTAATTTGTATGGCACTGGGGATCTATGGCGGCACGAGTCATGAGTCAGTTAAAATTGTAACTCAAGGAAGATACCGAAGATACAAACCGTTATTAACAAATGGTAATAATAAACCGACATACACGAGGGTAAATACCCTACTTGACGACACATGACTCTCACACGTGATATTTATCCAGCTTACTAGCTTTCAACTACGACTCCGTCCTCATATATGTCGGTTATCGCTATAAAGAGCTGCCCATGTCCTTCCACAAGAATCAAAATATCTCCAAGGGGAATTTCATTAACTTTGAAAGCGTCACAGACGGACAGAGTTACTTTTGAATTTATAATATTAGTACAGTATCATAATCATCATCAACAACCCATAATGTCCCTGCTGGTCTCGGGGCTCCTCTCAGGAGAGGGTTAAGGCCATACGTCCCCACGCTGGCCGAGTGCGGGTTGGGGACTGGCAAGAATACGTTGTGGCTACGTAAATCTTGCCGTTGGATGTTTTTCCAACTAAGCTTCACGACTGTTATCCTACGATAGCAAACGGGACCGACTGCTTAACGTGACCTCTGAATCTCGGGGACGCTCATGGTAACATGCTACCAGCGGTCACCCATCCAGGTACTGACCGCGCCGTCGTTGCTTGCCCTCGATGATAGTTTTAAATCACAGAGTGCATTTGGGCTATGAGCGCCTTAGTATAGCAAGTTATTAGTAAATTTAATATAAGTCTCAATATCATAAACGGTCTTTGACCCAGTGTCCATTATAGCCTCATACCAGACTTGCATATATTCGACCTCCGGGTACCGACTTCTTCGAAGTATAACCTTATTAGTCATTAGAGTTTTACTCCATCTCTTAACGTAGCTATCTCACTTTATATATTCGTTTTTCTTACCAGAACTTACAGTCTCCTTTCATCTCATCTACTAACGAAAACAGGAAGTCTAGCATTAGATAGACTGCTGGATATCATCATCTTCTAGTACACAACAGCCTTTTACTAATCCACTGCTGGAAACAGGGTTCACTCTAGACAAGTTAAAATTAACAATTTAAAAAACTTCCTACACAAGCACTTAATCGAGTAAACATACGCCAAAAATGCCTTACATTATTTAGAAAAAGAGCTGATGGTTGACTCTTATACTGCTAGAGCTATGTTACCAAACATAGCTAAGAACCACCGCAAAGGAACTATCTAGCTTTCAAATGAAGAAACCGCATTGAAGTCGGTCTATCCGTTTGACAGCTACGATGCTACAGATAGACACACACACAGAGAGAGACATCAACGTTAAACTTATAACACTCCTTTGTGCGATGGGTGTTAAAAAAAGGCTTTGGCCTATAAGGTACACCAAGTTGTACCCCGAAGTTTTCTTTTCTTTTAATTGACGTAAGTAATCAATGGTATTATTATCTATTAAAAAACTCTTTATTTGTTTTCATTTATGTCGTAAATAGATAGATAGAAAACTCTTTATTTGCACACTATAATAATATTACAGTTAGAAGAGAGTACATAAAATGTGAGACGGAGTGTACAAAGGGCGGCCTTATTGCCTAAAGCAATGTCTTCCAGGCAACCGTATTCATTCCACTTGTAATCAAAGCTGTAACCCGCTATATATACAAGACCTGGAGACCTTCCAAGCCTCGCGCGCATCCTCCAAAGACATAATCGTGCCACCCTGTATAACAGAACAGATACAGGTGTGGCCGGGCGAGGAGCAGCTGAGGGGAGGAGGGGGACGGAGGCGCAAATGAGAATTCCGCAGAGCAACGATCAATTCGCGAAATGTGAACATTTCGTAAACGTCTCAACTTGGGAGTAGTGATGGAGTGCTCATTTATCGATATTGAACTACTTTTGAAGTTTGTTTGCTTCGGTGTTCTGATGTGTTACTTACTTACATAATGGGAGGCCATTACCATTTAGGACTAAATGGGTTAAGTTCTGTAATTTATTTTGTGAATTATTGAGTATTGTTGTAAAACTACTTTAAAATCGTTTCACGGACAATTCGATAGTAAGGTAGCTATATAACTTTAGGTAGATAAAGTAACGCCTAGTGGTTTCAGTGGTCACCACACCGCTTCCTACTGCGCCAAGTGGTGTGGGTTCAAATCCTACATGGGACAACACTTTGTGTGATCCATAAATTGTTGTTCTAAGTTTGGGAGTCCTTTGTGTCCGTTTCATGTATGTTTGTAAAGATCCCCGTGACACAGGAATGTATATTCCAAATGAGGGAGTTGTCTTTTTTTTAAAAAAAAGAAAAAAATGTAATATAAATATATTTTGAAACCTTTAATATCTATTACATATTCGTTTATACAAAATAATTTGTATTTGTTTTTTATACTTACAATTAGGCAGGCCGATTTAACACATTCTTAATTTCAAGCAAATATTTTTTTAGGTATAACGAGGATTTTATCTATCCAATAACATTAAAACATAAATCCTTAAAAAATATCGATATCGACTACATAAATGGAGGTCATCCGTACAGGAGCGTGGGAGCGCGCGAATATCTTCGCAAGCGTTAAAATGAAATGTTCGCAATTTGAATATCGTTCTGTACACCACCCGGCCCTCCCTCGACCCTCCCGCGGGGCCTCCTCGCGGGAGGACTTGTTTTCGAACTTGGATATATTTGCTTTTTATAACAAGTAGTTGAAAACTATATCTATATTGTTTTAAATATGCAAAGACGATATAAATTTAAAAATCTTGCCATGTCTAAGTCGCAGGTTTGATTCTTGATAATATGCATTTAGGTACTTGAACATAGCAAGTCGAAATCCTTTGAAGGATAGCTATATTTTATTGTATTTTTGAAGGCGAAGAAACCACCTAGCATTAAGGTATTTCTCATCAGCATGCCCAGCTCCTCAGTAAAACAGTTCCTACTCCATAATGCCTAGTTGCAGGTCACCTTTATTTTTTATGAAAGTACATCTTTTCTACTTCTATACTTTTTTTTTTTTTTTATTTTTAAGCTGCCAAAATGACTCTGCCCTGCCTGATGGAAAGCATGAGCAGAATCCAAGAGTGGTGGTCACCATCCTCAATGCGAAAAAGAACAATGCAGCATGGTGACCCACACTATGGCGGCCTGGGGGGAAGGGGAATGGTGAGGGGGCGTTGGATTGGGGTATGGGCCTCCGGTATCCTCACTCACTTGATGAAACACAGCGTAAGCGCTGTTTCACACCGGTTTTCTGTGAGGCCGTGGTATCANGACTCTGCCCTGCCTGATGGAAAGCATGAGCAGAATCCAAGAGTGGTGGTCACCATCCTCAATGCGAAAAAGAACAATGCAGCATGGTGACCCACACTATGGCGGCCTGGGGGGAAGGGGAATGGTGAGGGGGCGTTGGATTGGGGTATGGGCCTCCGGTATCCTCACTCACTTGATGAAACACAGCGTAAGCGCTGTTTCACACCGGTTTTCTGTGAGGCCGTGGTATCACTCCGGTCGAGCCGGCCCATGCATGCCGAAGGTTAAACTGTACTGTACTTACTATTATTTTCTTTTTCTTGTATTGCTCTGTATTTTGTTAGTGTTTCGTATCCGTAGAAGGGTAAAACTGGACCCTGTTACTAAGACTCCGTCGTCCGTCCGACTATCACCAGGCCGTATCTCAAGAACCGTGATAGATATACAATTGAAATTGTAACTGTTGCCGCTATAACAACAAATACAAAAAAAGATAATAAAAAAAATATTAAGCCCACCACGCAATGAGTGAGAACTTTTTTTTGGTAGTTTTTATACAAAACGGTACGGAATTCTTACGCGAGTCCGACACGCATTTGGCCGGTTATTTTCCTTGTGTTTTTACAGTATCTATTGTTTTGTTCGACGCACATCGCAGTAAGTAAGGAAAATTGCTGATAAATCCTTTCTCGTGTCGAACACAAAAAACTCCGCACCGGCTGGACTCAAATGTGACACAAAATTGGTTTCATCTATTTTTGCCAAACTTTCGTTAGTTAGTAAGTCGCTTGTGTGTTAATTTTTATGTAACTGACTTTTGTAAGCCTGTTTTTTAATTTTTTAAGCCATATTTATTTCCTTTAGTTTAGTTCCTCGCTTCTCACCAATGAAACCACAAAGCGCCACATCGAACTGTTGCAGTACTACTAACACTTAAAACATTTGTGCTGATAAATGATAGGTTCTCATAAACCATCCGTGCGGTGACTAATTAAGAACATGGAGTGGCATGTTTTTATTGTATGGTATAGGGGGCAAACGCGCAGACGTATCGTGAGGCGCAGCAGATGGTGAGAGATTGCTGCTGCCCATGTACACCCGCAATACCAATGGCGTCACAAGTGCGTTGGCGGCCGTTGGGGGATGGGGAGGGGGATGGGGAGAGGGGTTGGGGTATGGGCCTTCGGCATCCTCACTCACTCGGTGAAACACCGTATCAGTCCGATCGAGCCGGCCCATTCGTAGCCAGCGTGACTCTAACACGGAAATTTTTTTCGGTATTTCGATACATGAATACTTAATTATTTATAATATTAAATTAATACAAACAGACTTAAGATAACACAAAATACTGAAATAAGAACTATAGTCCTAAAATATAGTTTATATTGTGACAGTTGGCTATGGAACCGACGAAGTAACTTTGAACAAGCCATTTTATTTTGCATTATCTGTATTTTCACTCTTTACGTGCCGGCTATATCACAAATGATGAGCAAAACATTATTAAAACAACACTTCACACCTAAGATGTACCTCGTAAGTTCTAAAAGGACAACAAAGATCAAGCTATTTTACCCGACTGCGAAAGAAGGAGGGTTATGTTTTTCGAGTGTATGTGTGTATGTATGTATGTATATTTCTTTGGTACGCCCTAGAGCTTAAACGGCTTGTCGTTGTTGCTAGATTCGTTTTGGTCATGAATGTGACACTGGGTACATAAAAAAAAACACTAAATTTAAGATTTTTGCAGGCAAAAAGTAATCTTAGATTTTTTTCAAAATACGTCGAGTGTGGTATCAAAATAAGGAATTTTTAACGGTGATTACGAATATATTTATAACTTATATGTTTTATATATAATATTGACGCAGTCAGGTTTTATATTTTAAATAGTTCATTACTTGTTTAAAGACGGCAGGGCCACGTACGATCTACGTGGCATTGTCTAAATTTTCATTGGTTATCAGCGTAAATAAATAACATGTTAACGTAGGTATACTATGTATCGGATCTGTAACAGTCTTGCTACAGTTCCCTCCAATAGAGGGTCTGGCAACAGTAGCGAGGCCCGCCATTGGTCGGCGCGGAGGGCGGGCGAGCTGTCGGCACTTCATTAAGGCGAATGTCGTGAAAAAACCCATCGTTTCTATAACTATATGTGGGGAAATGGGAGGGTTTTATGGGAGTTACTGTTGCTTTACATGCTTTAGGTATTCGGCTGTGGTTTTGACGGAATAAGACGTTATTACATATAGGTTTCTATTCTTAAATAGTTATTGAAATAAAGCTGTTACTGCTTGTTTAAACGTCTCACACGCAATCGACTGTCAGTGGTAAACTAGGCGGATTTTTCATGATTTCTTTTTTTATGTAATCGCGGGCAAACGAGCAGACATATCGCCTGGTGGTAAGCGATTACTGCCATCCATGGACATCTGCAATACCAGAAGCTTCACAAGTGTGTTACCGGCCTTTGAGGGATGGGGTGGAGAGTGGTGGATTCGATGAAACACAGCGCAAGCGCTGTTTCACACCGGTTTTCTGTGAAGCCGTCGCTCTCCCGCGGTAAAAAAACGGTTTTTTAAAAAGGTCTTAATTCCCTAAGTATGTCCTATGTCCCAGGAGACACTACGAACATTCATGAAACGAACAAAAAACACCCACAACAACAGGAATCGTACCCACAACACTTATTAGGTGGCTTAGCTTAAAGTGGTTGGCTTGAGTTTCTTTGCCAGTACTCAGTACTCTTCTCATAAGGCTCTACGCATTTTAGAAACAGGAAATTATATTTCGACACAGGCAGGCAGTGGATTTTGATGTTTTCACCTAATTCACCTTGACAATCAAAACAAGTCGATCTATGATTTTTATCTGTAGCTTTAATTTAACGTTCACAAAATTCACTAAAGTTTTAATTGAATAAATGATTTTGTAGTTGAATTTGAACTTAAACCACTCACCAGTCACGGCCTAGATAATAAACCAATCAAAAAGATACAATTTCATTCGTGATTCTCAGACTATAACAATAGAGCTCCGGTAACCTCACTCAGTCTGGTATTGTGTGTGTGGTGGAGGATGGCCACCACGAACGAGACGAACACTAAGGGGGAAACTACGGAGGACAAAATCACTAAATAGAGAAGGAAAACACAAACCTTAGAGCAACACGCCGGTCCAGCATTACATAGTAAGCCAAAAGCTAAAGGAGCTTTTGGCTTACTATATAATTCAAAGAAGATGCGTGTCCAGGAGTGGACTGTAAAAGACTTTTGATTACGTCATTGATGATGATTGATTAGTCACTTGATTGAAGCAACAAGAAACACTTAATACCGTGGTTCTCTAAGGCCATGGTATAACTCCGATCAAGCTAGCCTATAAATCCCACAGTTCGACTCTCTCACGAAAAGCGAAATAAAACAGAAAACTTGTCTATTTGCATTTTCTAGGGCCAGACATTTTTATTCGTCCCCAAGCTGAGGTCAGCGTGTAACACACACAGACACACGATTATTTCTACGGCTGTACCTATGTTTGGTTGTGTGGGTGTGTGTGAATAGGTCGGCAGCGGCACAAATGACGGCGTGTGTCAACGTCATGCTGACGGCATCGCTTAATCGTAGGGCATAGCATGGATGTGACCTATTTATTAGACATGAGTCGTTTTATTGCTTAAATTAACACGAAAGTTTGGGTGGCTATTCGTTACATAATCACGCAAGAATGATTAAACGATTGTAGTTGCAAGACACAAAGCCAGATTATATTTTGGAATAATAAAGGTCTTGCGACCTCGCTTAGTAGAATACAAGGATGAATGGCTTGACACTGATTGTTATGATTTGCATATCTGTTTTTTTTAGTTTCAACTTGACCTGTATTGTAGACAACTCACTTGGGGGTTTATGTACATCAGTAAACACCTAAAAAACTACTAGTCTGTATGCAGTCAGTTCTTATTTAAGTCATTTCATACACGATCCTCTGGTGCTAAAGTAGATGGCGCCTGTACTGTGGTAACTAGACCACTGCTAAATATGCTTACATATTTCTTAGTACAAAATTAAATGTCATTGTTAATTTATCCATCACATAGATCATTATACAATTATCTATCCAGGGTGGGAATCGAACTCACGACCTCGATGAATGGAGATACTTTGATTCTTGAGGAAGGCCATAAGCTATTCTTTACCGAAATAACCGTTTATCATGCTAAACCCCGTGAAATTATTACCGACCGTATAACCGTTTATTATGTTAAACCCCGTGAAATTATTACAAATAAGGTATATCCTCTCTAAGCCACCGTCCAGTTTCGCTGACCAACAAAAACATAAACCAGTGGGTAAGCACCGACCGGCGGTCCTTGCCTCACATAAACTCGTATTTTTTACTCGGCGCACTGCAAGTGAACTTGATCGAGAGCCGTCAGCCCGCTTTTGAGCCAACCCTTCGCTGCTACCAGTTCTAAACGCTTTTTTTTTGTGGCGGTAAAGGATTGTACGAAACGCTCGTGGGCTGTGCTTTAGTTTTGGTGGACGTTTACGGACTGTATCGGGCAATCACTTAACAATGCTATAACTAATTTATCTTTGTAGAAGGAATTGCTTTTCTATTATTATTATTACTATTATTTTATAGGGTGCAATCGAGCAGACGTATTACCTGATAATAAACGATAACCGCCGCCCATGGACACTCGCAACACCAGAGGCGTCACAAGTGCGTTGCCGGCCTTCGGGGATGGGGAGGGGGATGAGGGGAAGGGTTGGATTATTGGATTATCCTCACTCACTCGGTGAAACACAGCGCAGGTGCTGTTTCACACCGGTTTTCTGTGTAGCCGTGGTATCACTCCGGTCGAGCCGGCCCATGCATACCGGAGCGTGGCTCTCCCACGGTAAAACTTAACTAATCACTTGTGCTCGTTATACCCAACTGACTTTCTTTTGTGGTTCGTAGTTTATACGTAGATATTCATTCTTTTTCTTATATAAAGAGACGACTTTCATTTTAGAAATACTTATTTTTGTGTCGTGAGGGACTTTACAAACATACATAAAACAGCACAACAAACACCCAGACTTGGAACAACAACTTGTAGTTCACACAAAGTGTTGTCCCGTCTAGGATTATTCCCATAGGTTTGTATGTTTACCTATGGAAATAAAGTAGCTAGACTGCTGATAAATGTGCTCATACAATATTTCTAAGTATATACTTAAATATAATGGATAATGGATTCATAAGGTATACAATTATTTGTCCTGGGTGGGAATCGAACTCACGACCTCCAGCTTAGCAGTCAGGTTCTCTAACTACTAGATCAACAAGTTAGTCAATAGGTATTCCCATAGGTACGTATAGCTGTGGGAATAAAGTTGCTATGAATTAGGCTAGCTTTAACTGAGTAGGTATACCTACTGTTGCCTGTTATTTCCTGAAAGACGTCACGCTGTTTATTCTAGAAAGGCTGCGACGTTCACCATCCATCCACCATCCGCCGTTGGCCTCAAATGAAGTCAAATGGCGACAGTGAGACGCTCAAGCTGCAGCAGTCCATGGACGAAAGGTCGTCGCTCACCATCGACTAGCCCGCCTGCTAGTTTTCCCCTCAATCCCAAGTAAAATATTTTATCCGTTGACTTATTTTAATATGTACTTTACCTTAAAAACAGGTGAACAAAGTTTTACAATTACTTGCTTTTAGTTCTTAAAAAAGGTATTATTTGAGTAATAAATTAACAGGAGACCGAAAAAGTAAAATAATCAGAAATCGGCTCTTTTCAAAGACATTTGAAAAGAGCCGATTTCTGATTATTTTACTCTCCACTGTCGACCATTAGCGTTACCCGTGGCTTTTGCTGCCGGTCTTCTGACAACTCAGCCAGTAGGCGATGATGCTGGGGAATTGTTGAATATTATTGTGTTAATTATTGTATATATTATATTTAGTTTAAACATGCCGTAGTAGTAGTAGTAGGTACTAGGCCTGTTTAAAAAGCCGAGTCCATATTAATAGTCTTGTAGGCATATCAAAAACATTTCAGATGACTCTTTTTAGGGTGGCGTACCTTAAGAGTAAAACTAAAAACCCTATAAAAAACAGAATTACATAAATATTTTAGGGTACTCCCACACCAAAAACGTGATATTTTTGCTCGATATTGATAACGGCAACATGTAGACGCTTTAAATGTATAAATAATGATACGGAACCCCTCCTGTGCGAATCCGATTCGCACTTGGCCGAATGTATTTAATTTTTTATGAAACAAAATGTCTAATTTGACTGAAACTTTACTAGCGACACCTATATTCGAGTAGCTGTAGTACAGTAAAATCTAAGCGCTTACTGTTGCTACTACTACTCACTAGATAGCACTAGTAATAGTTACACAAGAAATTGATAGATGGCGTTAAATTAAACAATGTCCTAATCAATTTTATTCTCATTAGAATTAATATTTTTATCTATTACCTACACACGATTATGTTTACTTTATAGTTGACTTAAAAAATCATAATGTTGCACTAAATCTCGGAAGAGATATTTTTGGACCAACAGTTTGTCCCACAAATTGTTATGGTGAGTATGGCTGTTCTTTATGTTTGTAATGTATCATTTATTGAGTAATATAGGATATGGTCGTAGTATGAAAGTTTTCTTTTAAAAAACCTCAAAAAGTGGAAAAAAGGAATCACTGTTGAAACCGATTCCAAACTGGACAACATTCTAACTGGACCTGCACTATGGGTAACCAGAATTTTATTTTTATTTTATATATTTTGGATCACTAACAAATGATACCCACATGTATATAAAAAATACAAAATACTTGCCTTGTCTCGTCTAATTATAGGCAAAGGCGATAAACTGCAACGAATTGAAATTAAGAAAACATAATAAAAACAAGTAACGAATTATTTTTAAAAAACGACTGCGTCAGTATTTGTCATCTTTATTTAATTTATTGAGGAACTGAAAGATAAAAATAACTGAAAAGAAACGATTTTTTACCCGGCTGCGAAAGAAGGAGGGTTGTGTTTTTCGAGTATATGTATGTCTTTTTTCGTTTATGTATCACATCAAAACAATATTACATATTAAAGCCATAACACGATAAACCTCTAGGGTTTGTGTTGTGTCACCCAGATATTCGGTCGTCTACCGTATATTTACAGTGTTTTTTACACAATTTGTGCGCTTGTTATATCAACACGAGAGCTAGACGCACGCCTCCCAAATGTGACTAATTGCATCACATAAACGATTAGGGCTGTTGTTTAAAAAAAATGTTTAATTTTATTTCAATGTTACTCTGTTTAATTTTACAAACTAAATCCGACGGTAGCTTGTTTATCAGGCGAGGGATTATGTAGGTAGGAAGGTATATTTCTTTGGCACATCCTAGAGCCTGAAGCGCTTGTCATATTTTTATGTGAGTGGTGTTAATAGATTCGTCTTAATCGTGAGAGTGACACTGACTACATCAAAATTAAAAAAAACGAACGTCTCGGCACGAATGGGCCCGCTCGACCGGACTGATACCACGGCCTCATAGAAAAGTGGTATGAAACGGCGCCTGTGCTGTATTTGTATTTCGCCGAGTGAGTGAGGATACCAAAGGCCCATACCCCAAACCCTCCCCCATCACCCAATGGCAGGTAACGCAATTGTGACTCCTCTGGTGTTGTTGTCCATGGGCGGCGGTAATCGCTTACCATCAAGGGTTACCTCTACTAATCATTTGCCCCTATTCCCTAAAAAAGACAGTGAAAGAATAGAAGATGATTAACAGAACATTTCAAAATAGTGATCGAACTGGTTGAACTTCATTCAATATTTGTACCAGTACTGAACTTAGTCGCTTATCCGTAGAATACATAGCAAGTCACGAGGCTTATTCTAAAACCTTTGTGAACAAAACACAAATATTTAACAAAAACTGAACAACACATTAACTGTTTACTAACTTGCCAACACAACAATGGAGGCCGGCTCAACCATCATTTTATAAGAGCAACGGTCCACTCACGTAGCGGTGTAATAAGTGAGTCTTTTATTATTCTCATTACTTCTTAGAAACCCCACTTCATCACCACTTATAAAACCAATGACAAAAAGAACTTCCTTAATATTCTTTTTCATAATTATAGTCATTTATTTAATGATTTCTCGACAAGTTGTTCATATCGAACAGAGACGCAAGAATATTCCCAAAAATCTTGAGTTTTTCGACTTCTTGGGGAAAGATTCTGTAAAGATACGTCATCTTTGAGTTAAAATTAGTTAAATATTTATCTTACTTCTACAGATAGTTTGGAGAACACCAGATACGGCTGATGAAAACTTCCGCAGAGCTGTTCATGTCAAATCGCTTCGCTAGGAGATAGCTAGATAGGTATGTTACTCTCAGGTATTTTGAACCATTTAAACTACATGCTAACTTAACTTTACATGAACTCTTAGCCGATATTGGCCACAGCGGTCAGTCTCAATAGTGACCAGCTATCTACATCTGCGTAGATGTCTGGTCACCATTGTGGAGGAGATATTAAGTGCACAAGTGTGCAAACAGTGGTGCGCCATTGCCTCACTCTCATGACCCAATGGGAAACTATCGGAGAGAGACTAGGACCGACAAGTATAACTTAATCTAAACATATCTTGAATGTGGTAAATAGAAAGTATTTAATTCAGTTTCCTTTTAGATATCTTCGAAGATGGGGAGTGTGTACATCAGTCTGCTATCCCTCACTTTCTACCTTATGCACACCAGAGCCATGATGATGAGAAACGACGCTTTGATCTCCAAAATGGTCTCCAATTTCCAAAAAGACAACACATTAACTCTAGAAGCCACACCTCAAGGGGAGATACAGCCTCAGCGACCAAAGAACGTGCTATCTTTAATGCAGAGTGTTCTGTGCAAAAACTTCCCGACCATACCGTGTGATATGATCGTGGAAGATTCTACATTAAGGACACTGATCGAGAGGTCCATTCAACAGTTGAAGTTCAAGAAAATGTCCATGGAAAAGACTACGTCAATACCTGGCTACCATCTAACGCTATTCCCAACGATCAACAGCGAGGACCTTTCAAATTTTCTTCAAGTGAGTGATACAGGATATTACAGCAGTAACAACGCAAGACTTGAGAAGATGAGAGGACGGAAACATAAGAAAAAGATATTGAAAAATCCAATTGAGGAAAAAGTTTCAAAGAAAAGAAATAGCAAAAACAAAGATAGCATTCGAGCGTCCCATTATCCTGGCCATAAGAAGATCAGGAAATTCTATCCTCACAAGATAAAATACAAGGACAAGACTGCGAAAGCTCAAAGGGAAGCTTACAGAGAATATTCTGAGGAGAAATTGTCTATGTCTGTTGAAGCTCCTGAGATGAATGCTGGAAGAAAAAGAATGAGCGGCAACTACGACATGGAGCCTTCAGACCCGCCGGTGTGGAGGATAGACTACATGAAGCACGGGGAGCCCAGTTTGAACATGTTCGCGTACGAGCCCGACAGGCTTAACGAAAAGTTAGTAAAGACTGGCCCGAACGTCATCGTGGCTGAGAGCCTGATGGAACAAGCTCCAAGGAAAGATGTTCTCCACCCCGATGTGTACATAAAAAAGAACTTTATAAGAAAAAACGTTCTCGCTATGAACTCTGGCGGAATAGATTAGGTGTTGTTAGTTAGCTAATTTAAGTGCTTATGTAAGTTTGGAATATATGTTTTGTTTTCGAACGTTCGTTTGTTGAACATTTCATACCAAGATTTCGTGACATTATTTCTCGATGGTAATTTTTTTTTATGGAATGAGAAAATTTCACCCACACCGATATGATAGTTAGCTCTCTTGTTTGTTAGTTATTTTATTGTGCGACAATTTTGTAGACTTATAATCTGCAATTCTAACTCCCCGTTGTAGTCATTTTTAAACTAAATTTAAATTCAAAATCATTTATTCAATTAAGACACTAAGTGACATTTATGAACGTTAAATTATAGCTACAGTTTAAAATAAACATAGATCAACACAAACAGACTCCACATATGTACTGTATTGTCATGGCAAATTAAAAAACACCAAAATTCAGTGGGTGCCGGTGTCGATCCATAACTTCCAGTTTCCAAAATGCGTAGAGCCTTTTGAGAAGAATACTGGCAAATAAACTCATGGCCACTCTTTTTTAAAAGTCAGATTTTATAAAACTTTATAAGACCTTCCGCGTGGTCTTTAGGCTCCTAGGTTTCGAACATCTTCAGCACATCTAAATTTGAATAGCAGCACGTTAATATAAGTATTTGCTATATTTTTCTTGCAGGCGCCTTAATTTAGGGTCTTTTTTTTAAGTTTGGCCCAGCCAAAATCTCTGTACACTAACTGATACTATTACAAATGCAGACAATTCAACAATGCAGCATGGTAACCCACACTATGGCGGCCTAGTGATGCTTCTGCATCATTGGGCCCGGTCTCGCACTCAGCAACGAAACACGACAGCATAAATGCTGTTATTTTACGGCGGTGAACTTCTATGCGAGGGAAGTACCGTCCCGGACGAGCCAACCCGTTCGTCGTAAGTCTGAGAATTGTTAGAACACATATACTCACTCTTTAGTTATGTCCAGTAGGTATGCAGAAACGACTGAACACTATTTTCCACGATTTCTGAACACTGATTATGTTGTGGTCTTCGCGGTCCGCCAGAGAGTGGTCTCCTCTACTGTGGTGGTAGAATAATCATTGCATGGACACATATTTTATATCATTACTACCCACGTGTGTATCAGTTTACAGTTACTCAGGATTTTTTTGGATCATTAAACTGTTATCATTATATACACATCCGTGCAATGCCATCAATGCAAATAAATGATTTGATTTGATTTGAATGCTACTTAGAACAATCATTTTATAAGTGTGTGTAGTTGCGTGTACTGTGTCGCCAGATTTCGTTTACCTTTGTATAACGGTACAGGTCAATGAGTTCGACTCCCAAACGGACATATCTATTGTGGTGAGAAACAATGTGTAATATAATTCGAGAGTTAAAACTGACCTTCCAACCCATCGACAAATAAAATTGAATATAAAGAGAATGCCAAAGATATATACGAACAAATGTACACTTAAAAATATAACCGTTCTTATAACGCAGTCGGGCAATAAGTATTAAATATAGGTAATTAAAAACTTTAGTGACGTCACTCCTTATCAAATAATTCAAAATTTTATTATCTTCACAAGTAGGCACGCATAATCTAATCATAACAAACGCTTACAGACATACACACACACACATTCACGACACAAGGAGATGAAAACAGTGTTGTCAGTTTATGAAAAGTGTACCTATATTTAGGGAGAAGTTTATTTCCAACCCGCAGTACAGCAACAACCATGGGCAACTCCGCGGGGTAAAGCTGGTCTAAAAAAGCGTAAGCTGCGTAAGTATGGAGCTTAGCCACAATTTTGCCCATGTCGCTCCACACTAAGTGACATTTATGAAAATTAAATTGAAGCTAGAGTTAAAAATCATAGATCGACACAAACAGACGCCACAGCATTTACTGGATTGTCAAGGTGAATTAGGTGAAACATAAAAATCTACAGCCTGTTTGAGTTGATCTATAACTTCCAATTTCTAAAGTGCATAGAGCCGTATGAGAAGACTTAAAATATATCGCCTTTAGGTTGGGCTGGTAAATACTTGTTCACGGTGGGTATAGGTGCCAAACGATAGACAAACCTATGGAATCTAATGCATGAAAATTCAAGGGTCAGAATTTCGTTGCCTCTCTTCATGACCTCTTATCCCCATCCTTGAGCCCTGAAGTAATCAGTAGCGTTGTTTGGGCTCCGATAACACAAAAAGTAATCCTAACTTTAGATATTAAACATGTTTTTATCTTTCTTAGCAGGCTGGACCTTATCCGTATATCCATGGGCGTACTCGGGTTGTTGCCGCGAGTTACGCCGCGGGTGAAGCTAGTCTAAAAAAGTAGAGCTAAAGATGTACTTTAGACTAAGTTACTCCTTACATCATTAGCTAATTACGTTCCGTCAAAACCGGTCCAGCCTTTTTAGAGATTAGCCGAAACAAACAGACAAACAAAAATTTTAAAAAATGCGGGTTTTATTATTACAAACAGACACCCCAACTTTATTTATTTGTACAGATATTTTAATATGAATTATTTAGATACAAACAAGCTATTTTAAAAATAACTTTAGAGGGTCTTCAGAAAAACGGTTATAAATGTGTTCCGTGAAAGAATCGCCCATAGCGTTAGCAAATTTTCTATGTACCTACACTGAGCGTACAGAGAACGTTTATTCCACCTTTGACCATATGTCATCTTAGCCACGTTTTTACGTCTAGGTGACTGGTGTCTGGGTGCTGAATTGTCAGAATTTGACCCCTAAGTTTGAGTACTTCGATGATCTGATCTTCACGGTATTCAAAGTGGCTCGACTAGATTCAGTTGTGTAGTTATGGAAGCGTGGAGTGCGTGGACCAAGGCGGCCACCAATTGAGGTTCCAAGCGCGGCATTCTTGCTTGTATCGCTGATAGCGTGTTGGTAGGAAGGACGCGACACACGATTTTTACAAGTTGTATATTGTACTCCAAATGGCAATTTTTTTTTTAACTTTAACCATAAAAGAAGATAGTTAGTAGGGATGTAACCAAACCAAACCAACGTATATCATAAAGAAACTAAATATAACTACCTTGGTGGCACAGTGTTAGCGTAAGCGATTGCTCTGATAGAGGGTTTTTATGATCTGTAAATATTTGTTTCGAAGTTCGAATGTTTTCTATGCATAATACGTATTATTTTCAAAATAAAAGTATTTATGTTTTCATATCAGTTGTCTAGTACCCATAGTACAAGTTCTGCTTAGTTTGGGTATAGATGGCGTTGAGTGTTAGATGTCCGAAAATATTATAAATATAGCACTCGTTGTAAGATTACTTGATACTGGTACACATTCGTTTTTTAAATATTAACCAAACAAAACCACTCATTCACAATTTTAACAATTTATCTACCATATTTATTAAGTTCTCCAATACCTACTAATAACAAAAGTAGTTCAACCGCAAACAACAGTACGAGTATAAAATCCGACCTTGGCAACACCGACAAACAGTTCTGTTTCTTCATTCACAAGGCACAGACGCTAAGATGTCCCGGCCAGTGTTGTCAACCCATATATTGGATATTTCGACAGGGACACCTGCGGCTGGTGTTCATGTTGAACTTTATAAGAAGTTTGACTCTTCGTGGACTCTATGGCACAATACAATGACCTCCGCAGATGGCCGGGTGGTGTTCCCGTTCACAAATGATTCTATGGCCCAGGGGACGTACAAACTACTGTTCAAAGTGGGTGATTATTATAAAGCGCTTGATAAGGAGACCTTGTACCCTTATGTGGAGGTACGTCATTTTTGTTTTTGTTATGATAATGCAGGTTATAAAATAAAATTTATTATCTACTAAAAATCATAAGTAAAATATAAGTGTATTTATATTAGTGGCGACTTATAACTCGCAGCGCCTATGTGATGTGAACTCATGTGAATGAACTTAGATAACTAAGGTCTCGGTCGTTCGAGCTCGAGAAAATTAATTAAACCGAGGCGCGATACGTTAGATAACGTATTTTTGTTAGGATTTCATGATAATGTCCTAATCATTCTCTATGGGCCAAATAACAGTTTTTGACTCAACTGTTGTACTAGGTACTGTATGAAATCGTGAATATTCGTATGCCCTCTTCTTAAGTAAGTATTCTTCTACTTCTTCTTTTGATGAAATGGCAACCAGCTAATCGGCTAATTCTGCCAATGTCAAGTGTTTAAAGTCTTCAAGTCTTAGTCGTGATGAAAATAATGACAAAAACTATAAAAACGTAGGATATTCTCTGACAAACATTTAAATATTTCAAAATTTTTGTGTCAAAATAATTTGTTGTTCTATTCTCTCATAGATGGCGTAAGTTTTACAAAGTTTAAGATGTTACTTTTTAATATTCGTTTACTACATTAAACTATAACGTTTTTTTTTAAATATCCTAAAATATTTATTGTGTTCACAACTTGTTTTCATCGTGTACAACAGGTGCGACCACGGCCCTACCTGGATCATTTATATATCTATATAGTTCAGGATTTCTCTCTGAATTAATTTCTTTTTTCATAATGTTAGTTCCTCATTTCCTTTCTCTGGTTATACTTTTTATTTAATAGTCTCTAAAAGATTAACGACAGTAGAATGGCTTTCATAAAACTTTGTAGGCCTTAACTAAAATTTACAGAATGTTAGCTGACAAGTCTTAGATATGTCTGAACGTATGCCTTTGCTCATTATACGGGAATATTGAAATGAGTATAGCTGTATAGGTATGTTTTTTATCAACCAATAGACCACAAACAACTCGCAAGTAACTATATATATAGATAAAATTATGTTGTGTGTGGTAACGATAGAAATTTCATTAACTTGCCACAACTATTACTTGCCACAAGATGATTTTACTGAACTATATACCTACTAAGTTCTTGACGAACCTATTGGACTGGCAGTCAGTACTTTGGAATATTATTGCCTCATGGCATAAAGGCCGCCTTTTGTACAATAAGTATCAATAAATAAATAGTAATCCGAATGTGGTGGATTAATTCAAACACATGATAAGTAATTGTATGATGAACACAATCTGAGTGTGGCTTATCTTCTATGTATAATATGTTGGTTATTTACAAAAACAGTAGATTTGTATTGTATAAATGGCGTTTTGCCTTTAACAATCCACTGATATAGGCCCCCTTTAGCAAGGAACTTTTGGTTTTCTATACCGCCTTTAGACGACTTGGTTAATATAGGGTTTATTCCTAGTTCAGTTTTACCGCGGTCACGACCTTCTGCGAGGAAGTCATCTCGCGGAAGTAGGCGGCGGAGAAGGCCCGGGAGGACGATCTCCACTCGGACCCGATCCGGCATGAGGCGCGCCTACCTGCCGCCCTGAGTATGGCCGCGGACGGGCGGGACGGGTTTTCCCCTCCATCCGCTTCACAGGCTAGCCGCGAGGAGGCGACGTTACGCGTGTGCCGTTCGTCGCCTAATTTGAGAGTTTAAACAGCAGACGGTGCCCGTTTCTGTGCGGGCAGGCGCCGGAGGGGTCCGGATGGCGTAAGAAAGCAGTTCCTGGATCCCTCCCGTCTCAGGCGCAGAGTAGCACACCATGTGGTTTTAGTCGGTTCGATTCCGACACACGCGGCGGGGCGGCAACCACAAGGGGGTTTCCACACGAAAAAAAAAGGATGGATTTATTCCTAGTGTTCTTCCTCTTTGTAGTGATGTTGTCCTATTTTGCACCCCCAGTCGCCTCTTCATCAGCAACCCATAATATCCCACTACTAGGTTCGGGTCTCCTCCTAGCAGAGGGTTAAGGCCACACGTCCCCACGCTGGCCAAGTGCGGGTTGGGGACTGGCAAGACTACGTTGTGCTGCCGTAGGATGTTTTTAAGCCGCCCAAAACAAAGCTTCACGACTGTTATTACGGAACCTATTGCTTAATGTGACCTCCGAATCAGGGAGACCCTCATGGCAACATGCCACCAGCGGTCACCCATTCAAGTACTAACCACGCCGTCGTTGCGTACCCTTGGTGATAGTTTCTAATCACCGATTGCAACTGGACTATCGTAACTTATCTTTACCATAACACTGGTAATATATATGTATTTAGGCTTCAATTGTTATATTTACTCAGTGGCGTAGTGATAGCGTATGCGACTTCTGTGCGTGAGGTCTCGGGCTTGATACCCGGATCGAACCAAATGTTTGTATGATCTCCAAATATTTGTTTCAAAGTTTGGGTGTTTTCTTTGTATTATATGTATGTATTACAAAAAAAATATAGGTATTATATTTATATCAGTGGTCTAGTACTCTTACACAAGCTCGGCTTAGCTTTTGAATAGACGGCGTTGTGTGTTAGATGTCCGAAATATTTATTATTATTTATTTATCAGCAGTCTATTTGCCGTAGGGCCTCTTTCTAAGCTTCCCTTCGTCTTGTCTGAAAATGCGTACATCCCCGAGAAGAGTAAGGAGAGAGAACTAGTGAAGACAGTCCTCTAAGACGTCACTCAATGTTCCACCGCTAAAAATGACTGCGCAGTTCGCGTAGCTGTTCAAGAGATCATCAGCGCTTCCTATTGCTCTGAGTGTTGTGGGTTCAAGCCCCACATGGGAACAGCTTGTGTGATCCACAAAGACCTGCGCCACATATATATGTATACTAATAGTGCGGGGCAAAAAAGGCACAAAATGATTAATGTGCATAAAAATACTTTTGAATAATTGCCTACCCCTCCAATTTTCTTCGGATATATTTCTTTGCAGGTTCTAAAATATTTAATCATTCCTAGGACCTCCCGAATGTCATAATTCAGTATGCTCATAATTCATTGCTGTGGACCCTTGTGTACAAGAGTCACAGTAGTGAAGGTGTGCGCAAAAAGATCCCATTAAAAAATATCTTTGAGTGAGTAGGTACTACAATCTAATCTTTATCTTTTCCAGATAACCTTCAACACGAAAGACGGTCAACACTACCACATACCACTGCTACTGAGCCCCTACGGGTACTCCACCTACAGAGGAAGCTGAATCAATAAACCGATAACTACTGGGCCTTCGAAAATGAGTGAACGAACGAATGAAAAATATGGATTTAAGTATAAGGAAATATATTTTTAAAGTTTTTTCATAATAAATGTTTTTTGTTTAAATAACCTAAAATGACAGCATTAGTGCTGTCGTGCTTGGCTGGTGAGTTTGGTTGAGCTAGCGAGACCGCGTGCCCAATGATGCAGGAGCATTTCAATCTTCATCATCATCATCTCAACCTATAATGTCCTACTGCTGGGCTCTGGTCTCCTCTCAGGGGAGAGGGTTAAGGCCATACGTCGCATTTCAATAGGTTGTCATAATGTGGGTTATCATGCTGTATTGTTTGCATTCGCAATGAGTATGGTGACCAGATCTTGGATTCTATTCATGATTTTCATCAGGCAGAATAGAGTTACTTTGACAGGCTCATTTATTCAGATATTTTAATTAATAAAAGTAAGAGCGCTTACATAAAACCTACCCGTAAGCTGATAATTGCAGCTAAGGGATGCAAAACAATTTGATTCGACTTACATATTATTATAGACGTCTAATCTTAACCAGAGCTAGACTCTGATAACCAGATTATTGATAAAGGAACATAATATAGGTACAGGTATATTTGTGTTATTAAATATATACATTTTATTTATTTTTATTATAATATTAAAACATCAAATAAACCCTAGTAGAGCCACGCCTCGGCGTGCGTGGCCCGGATCTACTGGAGTGATATCACGGTCGCACAGAAAACTTGAATGAGTGAGGATACCGGAGACCTATACCCCAAGCCCTCCCCCATCCTCCAAAGGCCGGCAACGCACTTGTGACGCCTCTGGTGTTGCGGGTGTCCATGGGCCTCGGTAATCGCTTATACCACTAGGTGATAGGTCTACGCGTATGCCTCCTATTCCAAAAGAAATAAAATATGACAAGTTAAGTCAGACTAAAAAAACTTGCATACTTTGTTCACCTATAATTTTTCATGCAGAAAACATTGGTTACGTTTCTAGTAGGTACGAAAACGGTATTGTTCGTAATTTACGTGACTCCTAGAATTAAACAAGCTTCAAGGTTAAAGCAAATTTGCTACTAAATGAAAAAATGAGTTTTTTAAATCAAACTTTTCTCATAGTCGTAGAATATGTAAACATGATTTTGTAGTTTGCCGCTTCTAGATTTATGTTTGGTTGGTGTCTATATAAATTTGCATTAAGCTATTTATCTTACTTTAGCTTTAAATAAAAGTCCTGGTATGATGTATCCACACTGCCCTAATCATTACAGAAATCTGCGCTCCTCAGATATTCGCCTCTTTTCTTCTTCACATAATGCCGGATAGTACATTCTTCCTTCACAGTCCCAGCTATGAATTTCTGGTAAGCTCTCCCCCTGGATATAGGATGGCTACCAACCGATTAACTCTTATAGGTACTCTTTATTGCACACCATTAATTGAAAGATACAATGAAGACAATAACAAATAAAAACAATGGACGGCCTTATCGTAGACTGCGATCTCTTCTTCCAGGCAACCTTCAGATGGACTATACTAGTGATGACCTAACACAATTATACATGTTCTTATACATCCTCCCTCACATAAATATTCATACCCTTACAAATATAAATACCTACATAATATATAAAGCCGACAGATACTACAAAGACAGTAAACAGTAGTAGCTCCAGTCGTCGGCTCGGGTTCCGTTGCCAGGTCGGCCCAAATGTTTGTTTCAGTTTGAATGTGTTCTTTACATACATAGTTTAGAGAAAAGTATATAAGTAGTCTATCAATCTAAATTTCTCATACTAATAAGCAGAGCCTTTGCTTTAGTATGAAGCTAGATGGCGTTGTGTGATATGTCCAAAATATTTAAATCCTCACTCGCTTCAATGTACACAGCTCCGCATCATCCAAGTTCGACTGGAAGAAAACGCCCATGGTAATAAGACAGCCTAAGCTGTGTATTTGCAGGATGTTAAAAATATATTTCTAGCTAGAGCCACATTTTTTTTATGGAATAGGTGGCAAACGAGCAGACGTATCGCCTGATGGTAAGCGATTACCGCCGCCCATGGACACCCGCAACGCCAGAAGCGTCACAAGTGCGTTACCAGCCTTGAGGAATGCGAGGAAGGGTTGGATTACGGGCCTCCGGTATCCTCAGTCACTCTTTGAAACACAGCACAGGCGCTGTTTCACATGGGTTTTCTGTGAGGCCGTGGTATCACTCTGGTCGAGCCAGCCCATGCATGCCAAAGCGTGGCTCTTCCACTGCAAAAATTCACCCACATTCCATTCAAGGTTCACTAGGCTTGAAACAAGAGGGGAAGGTAGAAAAAATATTATCCCTAAACACACGTGAACTAGGGCTACAAAATCAGGATTCAAGTTAAATAAAAAATAAAACAACAACAGTCACCTTTATACAATATTTATTTCGACGCTCAATAAAACTTATTAATCTACAACAATTCGGCAAAAATATGATCTCATTTTTTTATAATTCTATATCACGACTCGTTTATCGGAGCACAGACTGGAACGTAATTTTTTTTACGCTTTGACACATTAAATGGAGTTCCAGAACAATTGACTAATTGAAATTCCGAATGAATCGGACACCTAGGTTCTCTATTGTAAATGCCTGTGCAAGGATGTATATAGTTTTAAAAACACCCAGATCTTACTCTGGCACTGTCTGTTACCTGTTAACTTTTCGCATACACATAATTTTAATATTGTCAACTATCAACAACAGAAGCTAGGTACGATCAAGATTACCTACGAACGAGGTTCGGATGACAAGTTATTTTGTCATTAAATTTTAGTGTTTTTTACCACATTCCGTTGTTAGAACCGAAATAAGGTGGCAGTCATTTCTAATACAATGAATAAAGCACAAAGAATTTATAAAACAGTAAAACACAGTTCGCTCGTTAGGTTACCCTTGCAAAATACCGGTTGTTTAAAAAAAGTTTAACATTCACATTCCAATTTTAAAACAAAGGCGGCAACAACTTTGTTTGGATAAAAAAACGGGAACAGTTTTTCCTCTCTGCATCTATACACATATCCTACTTAATGAAATAAATTGTTCGTTTTTGTAGCCTATATAATATAACAAGAAAATCGCGCCTGTCCCATGAAGACCTTTATCGCCTAACATTGACCTAAATAACTATGTACATGTTTAAAAGTAAATATTTAACTAACATGAAAAATTATCCTTTAATTAGCTACAATCTATGTTTCTTAAGGTAAATAAATATTCTTGAGCTCTTTGAGTAATTGTGTAATAAATATACGCCGTAATACATTAAGGGCAAATCATGAACATTAAAATGCGTCAAGTAACTTCGCCCCTAAAATGGTCTAACTTCAGAGTCACTCTTTGTCAATACACATAATATAGACATATTAACAAGATTCTACGGAACTCCTGGATTTCTTGTTACGTATAGATTTAAAATTAAATAAAAAGTAATTTAATAAAAGCATATATTAATCCATACAAAAAACTTAAGCTACCAAAGTATAGATTTATTCGTTGATAATTTAATTGGAAGATTTTTATATATCTATAAGTAAATTATACAAAATATACAACCGCCTAAATGCTCTAACCTACATTTACAACTATCATAATTAATAATGCAAACTGACTACCAATTAATCTTACTTGGAATAAATGCAAACATTCCTTGTCGTCACGTGATTTCTTTAATATTTATATGTACAAACAAAATATTATCTTTTTAAACAAACTCATTTCATTAATACAATATGTTTTTAAATAGCTTTGTTGTAAGGGCTTCAACAGACTCGCTACTTTAATTTTTTTTTAAATTGTATAATGGGACAAAACTGCAGTAGTTAGCTAAATAGACATCTTTATATTAACCGTTTTACCATTTCTGATATGTTAAATTATCTTTTCATACTATCTGTAACATTGTGGGGTTTAAAATAGCTTGGGTGTTCAAGCCCCTTCTAAGTAGGGTCCCGTCTTAAGACTATCAAAATTATTTATGTTAATCTCAAGAGTTCTACATAATACAGTCAAGCAACAACAAAAAGGACATCATTCCATCCCCATTTCGCAGACACCCAAATATAAAGGTTTATTATAATCGCCACTAGTTAGAGCCACCGCTGCAAAAGTTTTTAATTATTAATAATTACAATTAATAATTGTACTTTGTGTTACTTATCACACTTAAACAACAAAAATGATATTTACATACCAGAATGTAAAATAGTAGTGTTAGTCTTAATTATGAGTTCAAAGCTAGTAGCGTCATCTAGTGACGATTTAAACGTCAGCCCACCGGGGACTGTCCTTAAAGCCGAATGGCCGACAATTCCTAGCCTATGAGTATACACGAAGTATTGTAACAATGTTTGTCAACTCGCGGCGGCTGGGCGGGAGGCTCTGTAATACAAATGGTCATATTCATCAGTAAATGGCGTAGGGCGCGACACCGGGTCTTCACATCACTATGCAGTCTACAAGTCACATACAGTTCACACAGATCCATTTTAATGTCCATAGTTCCTTTGCTTCCGTGCTTCACAAGCTTGGACAATTACCTATTTTAAAGAATAATATATGGTGGGAAACACTGCTTTAAACAATAGTCATTTCTTTTAAATTGAACTCGGTACTGAATAGTCATGTTCTCCCTGTGAGTTGAAGTCTCTTGGATACACACAGTTAAAAGTTGATAAACAATAATAGTGACGTCATAAATTCTTCTCTATCTATATTTTTTTATATATATTATATTATATTATATATATTATATATTATATTATATATATTATATATTATATTATATATATTATAGGAGGCATAACAGAAAGGTGACATAATAATAAATTTTATCTTTAGAAGCTAGAATACTTATGAAAAATGACAATAGAGGTTTTCAGAAAGAAAGCTTGTTTCCTAAATAAAAGAATTATTCTTATAGATTCAGAATAAACATTTTTGTTTTAATTAATCATAATAAAAAATGTTAGAATTAAAACGCCACTCGTCACCTTTCTGTCCAACTTACGTTGTGTTTATGAAACACCACTATTTCGGTGATACAAGTGACCTAAACAAACCTTAAGGAAATGCTAAAACTGAACAAATGTAATAAGAAATTTTCAAGGAAATCTTCTAAAATTGTAGTCCCTTTTCTTGTTTAACATTTACCTGTTTGAGAGCTGTGAAAGAAAAGTCATTGTTAAAGGACATATGTTGTTGATTCAGCTTGAATCATACTTACCACGTAGAATGTTGTGTTCTGAGCGCAGACCCTCAATGGGAGCATGTATCGCCAACATCTAGTGTAGTGAAATCAGAATCAAACCATTAGAACAAGAACATTTCATTCCAATGTACCACAACCTTTGGGATTCATTATAGTTTTATCTTCTTTCACATGAGAATGTCTTCGAGAATTCACTTCGAATGAGAAATGTCATATCACTCATCTAAGAGTTAAATATCACATGATTTCCATAAATATATTTAAAATGATTTAGAAAATATTCAGTCTTGCACTGCAATATCAGTCTTTTAAACATAAAACAATCTTAGATTGTTAAAAAACGTTTCAACTGACCTTGTATCCACAGCCTGCAAATAAACAGAATTAGTCTAGGAAATAGTAATAAAGAAGTGACCCACCTATTTCCCTTCTTCTTGTCCGACAACTTCTTTATATCTTGCAATCATTAGCTTCTTGACAGTGTCTCGATAAGTTTCTCCAGGGGTTGGTGTGTAAATACCTCGTTTCTGCCCTAAGCCTGCTAAACTAGGCCTCTGTTCAGCTTCTATGGGTGCAATTCTGCCTTGTTCTTCTTTACCCAATCCTCTACCTTCAGACCAACCCATTTTTTGTAACATTTTACCACCAATAGTATCAACAACTGATGGAGGTGGATGTGATGAAACAGGTGGAGGCATTGGCTCGGGAGGTTCATAACGCTTTCTGATCGGTGTTTCATCTTCACCAAACTTCATGCGCCTCTCGGCAGCCCTATCTCTGTAACCGTTTGTTTGAGGTATAAGGTCACTCTTTCTATGATACTCAGCCAAGTTTTGTTTGTGTAAGTCTGACAGGGATTTGTGTTTATTCAGCACCTCAGCAGAAGGGAAACGTCTCTTACATATAAGACATGTCAGCTTAGGCCAGTCAATTATTCCTTCATCATTATCAATATTGGTTTCAGTCTCAGCAACTTTTTTCACTAAGAAGTCATCTCCTGCAGTTGGAGGAGGGGACAGTTCCCTAACATGAGTCAAAGACGGCCCCGAACCAAGCACCGAAAAACCAATATCTGCTGAACCTTTACTAGGACCAGTATCTGTTGGTTGTTCCATGACTATATTGCTTCTTGCATTCTCTTTCTTTTGATTCAATGTTCTGGCCCATCTTTCCATATCTTTAGCTATCTTTTTGGCAACTTTTACTTTGTCCTCCTTATCTTTCTTTTTCTTTTCTTCTGGCTCTTTAGTTATTGTATTTTCGGTAGTGGCCTGGGGAGGGTTTGGTAATTTAGGTTGTTCAGTGTTCTGATGTGCTTGAGTGGCTGCTATGTATGTGGAGCTGGTTGCATCCCAATACATGTACTGATTGGACTGACTGTTATAGAAATATTGGCTAGTGCCATCATAGTACAATCCAGTAGAAGGATCATAATAATAACCTGAAGTTTCATCATACATGAAGGTCCTAACATCTGGAGCAGAGTATACTGTTTTACCGTCACCAGTTGGAGCTTTAATAGTAGGAGTGCTCTGAGCAGTGGACGCAACAAAGACTGGTACACTTACAGGTGTCCAGGACATCTGACGAGCCTGAGCGGCCGAAATAGCAGACTGGGCCACAGCAGCAGCTGCATTTACCCTGTCAGCTTCAGACAAAGCCTGAGTTGATGGCTGATAGTTTGACATCGGATTGTAATATGTAGAATAATCTGTACTTAAGGGTTTCTGAATTTTTTTGGGTTCATTATAAAAACTAATTAAAACTTCTCTTCCATCAATTTCTAGTGGGGGTTGGAGGGAAAGTAGCTCAGAGTGAGCCACTGTGGAGTCGGCAATAGAGTTAAAATTAATATAAGCCAAACATTTGGAAGCACCTGTCAAAGTCTCCCTACCTATAGTGATGCCTGCAATAGAATCTAAGACAGCCTTTGAGCATCTCTCCTTAATGGCATCTAATATCTTTTCTTCTGTTGTAAGAGCATCTAGTCTTCTAAATAATAATCGTTTAGTAATACCTCCATTCTCTGACATTGAGTTTCTCTCACAATCACCTCCATAAACTACACCATCAGACCTCTTGCCTTGACAATTACGTCTGTAGCAGACTTGACGACGCTTGAAATTGTATAATCCACACTTACACACCCAATCCCCTGGAGATGCATTTATTGCCGACTGGTTGTCATCATGTTTGTCTCTACTGTCTCTAGACTCATATTTATTCTCATACTCCAAATCCATTCGATCCCTGTCTCGGCTACCAGAGCGGCTGCTTGATCTAGATCTGCTAGCTCTTCTCTCGGATTCACTTATTTGGGGTGGCGATGGCGGCAAGGGTATGCCCCTTTCCCGGTCCCGTTTAGATGGCCGACGGCGGCTGCGGTCACGACTGCGATCGTATCGTTCGCGATGGAAACGATCCTCGCGATCGTAGCGGTCCCTGCGGTCGCGATTTTCATCGCGATCTCGCTGATCGCGCTGATCACGGTCATAGCGGTCGCGTTCGAACACTTCATGTTGATGGCGATCGCGCTGCGGCTCTCGACGATCAGGGCTGCTACTTCGCCGAGGCTCCCACACGGGCGAGCGGGTACGCCCTTCCGTCTGCCTGTCGGGCCAGCGGTTGTCGTCTCCCCATCGCGAGCTCCGCTCGTCACGGCCTCGCCACGACATCGCAAAAGCCTGCGAACATCACCCGTACGAATAAAGTGACTGTACTCACAAACCGTGCGGCGCCGCAGTCCCATGTTCTCCATGTTGGTTGGCCTATAATTGTCGTTCAATAACCTTTCTCCTCGTCGATTTATTGTTTACCTGTTGAAACGATCACTGGTACAAGAATATAGCCTTCAATTACACACGTCTAGCACTTGTATATACACTTTGAAAAATATTTAATTTCTAATAAGAACGCAATAATCCGCAAAAACTAGGAACAGGTAGCAGCCATTTTTTCTGCGTAAGAATCTAGGATTGGAATGAAACGAATGACTAGCTAGTAGGGATGTTAAAATATAGTCGATTTTTATTTCATTCGATTATTCGATTAGAGTCGTTTTAATTAATTATTAGTAAATCGATTATATAAAGTACGAGTTTAAATCATTTTCAGAAACAGCTCGTGTATAGACACGAGCTATTTCTGAAAATGATGATGCTACAGATGAAAAAATCTTGCAGTAAGTTTCAATTTTATAAACAGCATCATTTATGCGTTGGATGGAAAATCTCGCACAAACGAAACGGCACCATCTGTAGGTATGTGTGTATGCGTGTAGTTTCAGTGTAGTGATGAATGAGATAAAGTTGTTGCCCGTTGTTGGTAAACAATAAAAATGTCATCTAGCCGTAAAACACCTAAAAGCGAAAGAAAGGATAATACTACAGCAATATGCAGGTACTGTTTGAAAGAATTAAAAATTTGTGGTAATAATAATAATTTGGAACAGCACATGGAATGAAACATCACGCTGTCTTACAGTTAGAGTCGAACGTTTTATCACCTCAACATTTATGATAGTGAAATTAGCCGACAGCTATCAAATTTCAGAATCAGATTTTTAAATTGACAGCTGTCTTAGTTTTATCCAATAAAGATGTGTTTTATTTCTTTATATTTATTTTTAAAATACTTCAATAAGTTTTTACAAACTAATACACGTTACTTTTAGTTAGCATCTGGCTTGTTCATAGCTTATTTTGAAGAGTAACGAAAAAAATATGTGTAGAAATTGTTGTGACAATGACAATGTCAAAGACAAACTTTGGTTTTCTTCGGGTATGGCTTCGTACTTTTTGTGCATTTAGCCATTTTCAATTAGGTTTATTATTGGGATATGAAAAGCATGTACTCTTGAAACATTATTAAAAAATTGATTTTTCGCATTAATTTATTATTTATTGTTATTGAAATAGATTTAAAAGAATATACGAAAGTCGATCTTTATTTAATTAATTCTTTTCCATTATTGTCACATCCGTGCTAGCTAGTGTTGTCAGTTAGCAATTTTTATACGTTCAGAAACCAGGGTTAACATGAAAAAAACACATACATCGCAATTATCATCGACATCAACGATACATCGTGGTTTTGTGAAAACAACCTCAAATAAAATAAAAAACATTATAGTACAGACATTTCTGTTAATTGAATTAATCTGTAACTGTTTTTTTTCTACTGCTTCAATACTTTTTTTAAAAGTTTGTATGAAAGGAGATACACATTTTACTACAATGACCATATGTTTGTATAAGCTTTATTTTTTCATTGAATAGAGCGCAAATGAGCTGGAGATTAGCCTGATGGTAAGCGATTACCACCGCCCTTGGACACCCTCAACACCAGAGGGTGTCAAGTTCACAAGTGCGGTGCTGGCCTTTTAAGAAGGAGTACGCTCTTTTCTTGAAGGTTTGAAGGTCACCCGGGAATACTGCGGGCCATGTTTTGATTGTGTGAGGCAGAAAGTTTCTAGAAAACCGCTCAGTTGTGTACCCTCCCAACCACCTAAGTGATGGCGATGAAACTGCTGTCGCGTAAGACGAGGTAGAAAGAGGCGGCAAGAATCAGTCCAAACAATTCCTCGGAGTGCTCCCCATAGTAAATACGATAGAAGATGCATAGCGAAGCCACATCTCTAAGCAGCGCCAAAGAGTCCAGCCGAATTGAAACTTCATTCTTACAGACAATTCGAGTAGCTTTTCGTTGAATGCGGTCCAGAGGGAGGAGCTGGTACTGGGGTGCTCTCACCCAAAGATGAGGACAGTTTCCATATGAGGCCGAACCTGCACTTTATAAAGCAGAAGTCTGTGTAATAGTGTCTCATCTTTTGAGCACGCCAATCATTATCGAGGCTAATTTGGCTTTATCTTCCAAATCGCCACGGAACGCGTGCGTGCGTGCACTCGTTTCTCTTTTTTCTTTTCTCAACTCCCGTCGTTACCTGAATACTTCGCACCCCAATTTCGTCTCTTATGCTCCAGTCATGACCGAATCCTTCGGTCAAGAAACTGCTTCTTCGTTACCCTGTAATAATAAAATCTAACTGAGAACTTATATATTAAATTCATTTTTATGTATGTATATGTATTGTGTTTGTATTATTTGTGTAATTTGACTTTTATGTTTTTATTCATAATATTTAGCAGTGAGTTTGTGTACCTACCTATGTTTTTTTTAAGTACCAAATTACGTTCTATTTTAATACTACACCTACCGCATCGCATTTTTACATCACCCAAAGGTTGCCTGCCAGAGAATGCTCCATGGCAATGAGTCCGCCTGTGTACAAGATATGCATTAAACTTAAATAAATAAATAATGGAGTGTCTTCGAACCGAGGACATACGGACCACGGTAGTTTTTTAGCGTTGAACGTGCAAAGTGTCTTGGTGGGGTTAAAATTGACTGAATCAAGTTTGCCCCAATCTGAGACCTTTTACAAAGAGATCTCAGTTACAGACACAAGTTTGTTTCTGCTTCGACTCTCGATAGTAGCACAGCCAGTGTAGAGAGAATTGCCGTACACTCATCCGTCTAGCAATTAATGCCGTTAATTTGTAGCATGTCATTGATATGAAGGAGCAACTAAGTTGGCGATAGATAGTCTTGCGGGTCACCAGCGTTCACGGATATGAAGTCAGAGCATTCACCGTCATCTACGACCTTTATGCTTCTATCTACTAAAAAGCTAGTGACCCATTCAATTACCCGGGAATCCCGTTGGAAGGGAGCTGCACTGCTGGTCACTAAATAGATGATGACCTTCTGGATAGCACAGGAGTTGATGGACTCCATTATTTTCGAGAAGAAGGTAGTTTTGGCTATCGGCCTATATTTGCACAGAGCATTTTATTAGAGAAATCGAGTGGAGCAATGGTGCCTTTCATGTATTGGGACTACGCCTGAAGAGTAGGAGAGTCGACGAAGACGCTTTAAGATCGGTGCCAACTCTGGAGCAGGCACCTTCAACATAATAGGATAGCTCGGCTCGGATAGAATCTTTTCCATCCGAACCACTCGACTTATGGATATCAAGGGATAAAGGTGCTAAACGCACTGAGCGTTGGTGGAACTGGATATCCAACATGCGGCTCTCACACCATGGTATAGTAGGCGACTCCAGTTCCCCGTCATCCAAGGTTGAGTTGGACGCAAAGTGTTTTTCCAGCTGATCGGCTAAGGTTCCTGCCAGGGCAGGCACTTGCCGCCAATGGGGACAGCAGAGTATGGGATGAAAAGATACATAACCTAGAGGACAATATCAGCAACACAATCAGTCTCGGTGTTGGTATTATACGACGGGAAGCACAGCTGTCTCCAGAGGTAGGATGCCAAGAAGGACCACATCCCATCCTAATCAGCTGACTTGCAATACTACATACGACGGTTGCGTGCAAATTGCGATAGCAGCGAGCATGTGAGGGCCAGGTGGGACGTTTACGGATACGCGGTAACCGTCCGAATGAGAAGTAAGCGGAAGGTGGTCTAACAGTGAAGAATTCTGGCCATCCACATCTGGAACTCACGTGGGCATAGTAACCAGTTGCGTCAGGCCTTTTTTTACTGGTGCTAAGCTAGCCGGAGTAGTGAGCATTAAATCGCCAAGTACGATGATCTCTGCGGAGGGGATCTGCTGCTGCACAAGGGCTATAGCCATCTGTATGTGCTCGATGAGTCGGTCAGTTTCGGCATCACTGCTATGGGACCTATAGAGGCAGGCACAGGCGTGAAGATGATGTCGCTGTCTACATTGAGCCCCCTACATCGAGCTTTATTTTGGCAGGACCTTACCCAACTGTGGGGACTTAACCTTCTCCTGAGAGGAGACCCGAGCCCAGCAGTGGGACATTATGGGTTATTAGGTATTAGATTAAAATACATTCATCACAATAAGTGTTTAATGTTTATTAAATGACCATGTCATGTCTTATCTAAAAGTCTCATAATATCTTAAATCGTTATTACATTAAACAAGCGGTAACACAGAATTTACAAATAAACTACCGACAAACACAATGTTAAGTCGTAGAATTAAAATTAAATTCAAACTTAACTAGGCATAGACTAAGTAAAATAAATTGACAGATGTGCCAACTCGAATTAAAATTTTTGTTATATTTTATAATTTAATTATATATAAAGTTTCTCTTTAAAAATAAAGTAACAGTCTGTTTTTATTAAATTCTAATGATTTTATACAAATAAACTGACGCAAGGTAGAGAAGTTTCAGCTTCAAAGCAATTATTACGAAAATGATTATTAATTCAATATGCTTAGAAGTGATAAATGGAATGTTTAAATACGATGATATAAAGATACGTGTACTGTTATACATTCATAGATACGTCTAGTCTACAGTTTATCAGAATATATGTTTTACAGACATAAAACGAAATCATTTCTCCTCAACCATTGACAGTTTAAATAAAATGTATACAACAAACACTGATTATTGTATATCACTAACATTGAAGTGTCTTTTTGTCTATGTTTCACACCAATCAGCTTTGTTCTTGCAAATCACTAACACACTTACAAACGTGTGTGTATGTGTATGAACACATTCTAGCACACAAGCTTCCAACCTTCACAAATAAAAATTTGTGTAGCTCTCTCACTTTCCAATGATTTGAAAGAACTAATGACAGCTCGTGCACGTTTTCGAACAACGACCAGCTTCTGTTTCCCAAAATAATATAGACGGTTTTTTTGTCCGTCGTTATAATATTTATTTATTTATTTAAGGTCTTCATGCATAACATTGGCGGATTTAATGGCCGGGCATTCTCTACTGGCCAATCTTCGGGTGGTGTAGAAATTTTGTAAGGTAGGTGCACCGAGGCTGAAGTTGGCAATATATAGGTGGCGTTGGCAATATCTCATTGTATATTCGGCGCAGACTATATTGTAATTGTAACCGTCGATATTTCATCAAACAATACTGGCAGTCGATTCAAGCACGCAACTAAAAGAATTTTTCTTAAATTTTTTAGCGTGGCTTTGTCGGGCAATTGATGGTCCCAACTTGAGAAATTACAAATGCTGTTGTCAAATATTGGTACTGAATAAATAATAGTTATTTAAGTCAGCGCATCCGCCATAAGTCTCGACGCCTATTTTAAGCAAAGTTCTTTTAGTTCGTATGGGCGCGCCACTAGTCTTTCCTACCCGTTAGAAGATGTTCTCGCAGGGTGCAGATCTCGCGCTCAATGTTCTCGCGAGCGGCTGCCTCGAAGCACTCGAACTCCGGTGTGTGGAACAGCTTCGGGATTTGCGAGAACTGGTTCAGTACCTGTAACATGTTTAACTAGTTTTAAAATGCTGATCAACTTTAATCAATACCCTTTAAATCCATATTTATATATTTATTAAACATCGTTATCATAGATGATATCAAATCTATCGAGACTTGATACCATCTATGATAGCGATGTTTTTGTATTATTTTAGAATTATGAAAATAGTCAGATTTCTACTAATTACCTTGATTCTTAATTCGACATAGTTATCTTGGGTGAGCTTCGAGTACTCGGCCCGAACTAGCTTAGCGTGCGCATCGTACTCTTCTCTCGAAGCTGCTAGTACAGCAAGCTCACAATCACCGAAGAGTTGAAGGTCTCGCAGTGGGGCAGGGCCAGAGGGAGTGGAGGGAGCCGGAGGCAAATAACCCCCTATAGCTCCGTCACCATCCACATTTTCTACGGAGTCAGGTTCAGCGCTATCCGGTTCAACCGCACCGCTGGCACTGTCCGGTTTCGGTAAACTGTCTTCTTCATTGGCCCCGGTAGCGCTGTCAGGTTGGTCGGCTCGCTCCGGGCTGTCCGGCCGCGGTGCACTGGCCGCTTTAGCTTTCTCTGTGGGGTCGTCGGGGATGGGCACCGCTTCAGCCTCATTATCAGAATCAATGGTAGGCTCTGACTCTTCGTCATCGGCTTGAGGGTTCTCATCTGAACTCTCCGGAGACGCAGGAGGGGATGATTCATTACTGCTGCATCCTCCGGAGCATATGGCCTCGTCATCAGTCAACAATGCCAGGATGTAGGATGTTAGATCTTGCTGTAAAATGATAGATATTCATTCGATTAATATATGTTTAAAAACAGTTAAATGGACAATTAGTAATTAGGTGTAAGCTAAAAAAGTCTAAGTTATTTCTTCAATACTGTAGTATGAAAATATAATACATATAACATGTTAATATACAAACAGATAACGTTATTTAGTTTGCTTCTTCCATTATTAACATACACATTTGTATATTAATAATTTTCATGTAATGCCCACTGTCTCGACGGATTTAATATATAAATGAACTTACTGATTGCGGGTGTAATCGTAACAAGTCGGACAGCAGACGAACAGTTCGCTCTGTTGGCGTGTGCCGCAGTACTATCGCGAGCTTGAAAGCCGCGGGTTGGATCACGTCGGCTATCCCCTTGTTCAACAGATTCTGCCACACGCCTGCCTATAAAGTAGTAATGGACGTTGACCTTCTGGATTACATCGATTGGAAATGGCGTTTTTAGATTGGAGGATGCTTGCTAAGTGTTTATGTGTGCATACGCAAAGGAATAGTGTGTGTAAAAAGAATGATTGGTATTCGTAACATCATAGCATAAGATGGATATTATATAAAGTTAAACTGTCGTGCTACTGCAATTACAACTAAATCACTCAAATATTAAACTAATAATATAATGATAATTCATTGCTAAACTAGTGCTGACACTGGTTTAATATTTTATTGAAAAATATAATATATGAGCTTGATACTTTCAGAAGTATTTTTCAAATGATGTGTACTGGTAGGGCAAACACGTAAATTGGATGATCTAGATCTACTATAATTATTACTAGCTAAGCTCCTCGGAGTAACACCAACCGCAGTTAGCGCCGAGGGTCTAAGTTAATGTAAAAAGTGCCCTAAATTACTCCTTATATCATCAGCGGCCTTAGCCGTTCCAGAGATTAGCCGGAACAAACAGATAGACAGACAGAATTTTTAAAAAACATATTTTGGTATATGTACCGTGTGTGTACATACATATGCGTTTAGTAAAGCGAAGCGCAGTGCCACGAAAAGTCTGTTTGAATTTATGCAGCATAGTAGGTACACAAATGTAACTCATGTATATATAAATATCCGCTTTAGCTCAAATGGTGTTCTCAGAAAAAATATATTTTTATAATTTTTGAATAGTAGATAACCAAGTTTGGTTTCAAGAGTTCAAAAAATATTAAAAATACCTCAACGATGAAATCTTTAAAAACTGAAAGTTTACAAACTAAGTCAACATAAGTCGCAGGTACTCACAACTTTTGCAGAACGTAACCTCTAATTAAATTAATAGTTTCTATTCTTTTTTAGAGACAACTCCCAAACTTGGTATATTCCTATGTTGCTGAGACTAAGATTGACGCAAAGAACATACACACCGAGAACAACAATTTGTGAACAACACAAAGTTTTATCTTACGTAAGGTTTGGACCCACAGCACTCAGCGCAATAGAAAGCAGAGAGATGACCATTTAAATCCCTTAGCCATTCGTGCAGTCACTATATTATAAATGTATATAGAGATTACTATCCTAATGTTAATTTCAAAGAAAGAGAGAAACCATAATTTCGTAAGATCCTACTAACATTATAAACGCGAAAGTTTGTAAGTATGGATGGATGTTTGTTATTCTTTCACATAAAAACTACTGAATGTATTTTAATGAAAATTTACAATAATATAGCTTATACATCAGAATAACACATAGGCTACAATTTGCAAAGATATTGTGTGAATTATAAAAAAAAAAAGTGCAGACGAAGTCGCGGGAACCAGCTAGTGTTAACATACTTATTACCTGATAAGCTACGCAGTTTCTGAGCGAGTGCCAGAGTGAGTCCGGCGGTGAAGCGTCGACAACCTGTTGCCAGGCTTCATCAGCATTTGGGGCAACCAACGTGTTCGTTGCGCTACGCCACATGCGCATTGCTGAACATCCCTGCCGCTCCCCCACGGGGACGGGGCAGGTCAACACTGGCAACGGAAAAAAACTGATTATTTAGTTTGAGTAATACTTTATCTACTTATTGAATAGTGATAGCAATATTTGATATAAATAGCGTTAGTTGAATTTAAGATAACCTTTCAACTGACGAGTGTATACAAAAATCTTTCCTAAATTCCCTATTTTTCGTCTAGGTGGCAATTCCTCTAGATGCACTCGTCGGACTCTTGTCAGACTCGAACCAACCGAAAACCACACGCCGTCTCGGGTACTGGTAGCTGGGAAGCCAGCCCCCCTAGCCAAGTTGCAAGCGTTCTTCTTTCTGCAATCGTTAACACCCAAATTCTCGTGTGTCATTGGCTAATACTTTATCTAAGATTAGTCAATGACACGCGAAAAATTAGGCGTTATCGTAGGCGTTAGGCGTTAACAGAAAATTCCTGCAATTAATTCCCCTTACAAAAAGTAACTAAATCTATCCTGTTGTCCTCGCAATAGCAATAGCCTCCGGGTAGCAATCTATTGTTGAGATGACAGGTAACCCACTAGAAATGGAATTTTACGCTTATATAAGTCTTTACTTTTTTAGTTCCTAGATGACTGTGCGGTGTCCTGTGAATGTCAGATTTAATGATTTCGTCGAAATAAGCTACACTGAGTAATTTAACGAAGACAGTTTTTTTAAGAATTATTACACTTCGTTCAGAAAAATGAACTTTAAAACGCAACAAATACTCACTATTTTTTTTGAAAAAGCTGGAATAAGTATTTAATGAACTTCCATTTTTTTTATTACGCATACAAAATCTTCAAGCAATCTTGAAGTTTTGACTGAGATTATTATTCAGTGAATAACAAACAATTAAATACTCAAAAGGCGCGAATAGGCGAGAGATAAGACGGTTACCTTCCTTTGATAGAGAGGGATAGCGCTAATCCTTGTTTGTGAAAGACTATTTTTCTAGACGAAGCAGTCTATGGATAATTAAAAACGCCCGTAAGGCAGCTGTTTTACATAAATATTTTAAGGTAAAGATTAGGAGGTTTATTCATCTATTCATTACTTTTTATGCTTTAAATGTTGTCAGAAATAGAGAAAAGCGCATGTGATTCTCTCGATCCAAATTAAAAACTCTACATTAATACTAGAATGCAGTCGCAGACAATAACTAGTCGCTACAAACACATACATTAAACAAAACAAACCAAGACAAGACAAACATCTTTGTTATGTGACATGGTTCCAAACTAAGGAATTAGCGGTACACCCGTACACTGTAGGTTTTAGCATTAATACGAGTATAATAATTTTTATATACGTTTCTAACATGGTAAACACGACCATCTGATCGCTCGCGCGCTCTGACACACTAGTATGCTATACATAGTACATACAATTGTTTATAAATACAGCGAATGAAAGTCCTCATCATACAATATAACTATACACAACTAGTAGTTAGTGAACCTCACTGCTCAGAGTGAGTTTCACTAACTAAATAAGAAAGAAAATTCACTAGATATTTCATTACACAACATCACTTTAATTTGTAATAGAACTAAATGAATGTCAAAAATCCCGTTAAACATACAACGTCTTAAATATATGGATAATTGATTAATATTTTGGCAACACTGTAAAATATTAAAGCTGCAACTAGGTACTATTCGGAGTATTATAGCAATAAGAAAACATAATTGCCTATAAAAAGAAAATAAAGTAATAGAATCATAAACAATCATCACCTCCCATATCGGGCTCCCTCCACCAACTGTTCGCCAGTTTGACTAACGTAAGGCCAATCGGCCGCCACTACAACTGAAACAATCAACCATTTTTAAGCACTCAAAACAGTAACAAGGTCAGACAAATGTCGCATCTGCAATGTCGCGTTGATCAATGACAATAGAAAAAAAAACGAGCAATATTTTTTCTAAATCACAAACTCTGTAAAAATACGCCATGTTTGACGTCGCGATTCCATTTACTAGCGGGAACAAAGTAATTGAATATTTATCGATTAAAAAACCGTATAAATTTACCGGTGCAACCATATAATAAACGGAAGTAGATAACTGTAAAATATTATGCAAACTTATGCCGGCTATAAGTGGTTATGATCGAGGATATAATAGAATACAATTCAAAATACTTTTAACGATTATTAAATAATATTCTTTCCTAAACTCTACAATACTTCGTAGATCAAAATACAAGATTAAAAAAATAGAAAGAGATAACAACGACTTACATGAAAAGTCCAGGATGTCCCTGGTAAATGGTTTTAATTTAAAAATCGAATAACTATTTTCGTACGTGCCAGTCGTGTAGGGCGCTCTCGCGGTCTGTCATGGCGGCGTGAGGGAGGGGCCCGTGCGCGGACATCGACATCGAGAAGCGAACGAACATCGATGGTGCTACGCGCATGTTTTCATTGTGAGAACGTTATTGTTTAGCTTAGCACTGTGTCGAGGTCGATGACCGATATATCTGATGTAAAATGACATTATTTTATGAAATATTTTATTTACTTTTTATTACCAATGAACATTTTCTTGAAAAACGATTTTTTTTTATGGTATAAGGGGCAAATGAGCAGGCGTATCACCTTATGGTAAGCGATTACCGCCGCCCATGGACACGCGCAACACCAGAGGTATCACAAGTGGGTTCTAGGCCTTTGGGAGATGGGGAAGGGGATAGGAGGGATTGGGTTATGAGCCTCAAGTGTCCTCACTCACTCGATGAAACACAGAGTAAGCGCTGTTTCACACATTCATTTTATTCTTGTTGCATTCAACTTCGACATAAAATGTACGTTTTTATTAAATTATTTTTAATTATTAAATTAGATATATAGAAATATAATTTAATAAAAAAAATTCTAACGATGCCTTTGTATTTTTTTCTTATATTCAATGTAGTGTTGCTATATTTTAGAGATGTGGAGTTCCAATTATTCTGATATTTTCAACACATTTGAAGATATCATGCATCAGCATATCATGTGTGTATTGAGTTCATATATACATACATGTAATAAAAACTCCTTGACTAACTATTTTTACTTAACCACAGTTTGACAGAAATAAAGTAAAAAATAATGAATGTTTTTCGATATTAAGTTTATCTACAACACTATCGACCAAGGGGAGAAATTGAGTGAAGGCCAAACGCATGCGCGAGGGCGCTTATGCCTTTCATACTAGGCTCCATCATAAAATAAGCCATATTATTAGGCTGATAAAGTGTAAAATTTAAAACATCGTTTGTATTGGAAAGCTTACTTAGAATAGTAAGGTTTATGTCATTGGGTTATGGTTTAACTTAGCGTGTGCTGCAATTTCGATGACTCATTTGGAAACTTGGGTGAGAAATATTGCTAATGTTGTAGTGGCAGGGGTTTCATAATGTTTATGAGGTATTTGTCTTTTTGACTGTCAGAAATTCGCTCACATACTAGACACACGTTAGTCTAATCCCAAACTGAGCCTGTAATGTGGTAAACGGACCGCTGATGTACACACTTAAACATTTCTAAATACATATCCACACTCCGCAGTTTTGTATTTATTTACTTATCCATACCAAGGTTATAACTTCGAAAGTAACCGCTGCACCTATTTCAATTTGGTATGGAGATACTTTGATTCTCAAGTATAATAAAAAGTAAAAGTAACAAATATCCTTATGGATAGGGTACATTCGATCGCGGTAACCGACATATACATATATAACCAACCCTCAGGTGAAGCCGCTGTTAAAAGGCATTTATCTAATACACAATTATTGACCGGGGCAGGAAGTGGTAGAAATATTGATATCTCTTAAATTATGAACTAATATGTCCTTGATTGTCATTTAATTTATACAGAAGCGTACAGATCGAGAACGCCTTTAATTAATTTTGAAATTTCTTCTGCGCTCAGTACTGAATCGGATAGAGTTCTTCCCAGATCTTGAATCTGTCTTCTTTCATGTTTTGATGCACGGAGAAGTCTTTGTCAAGTCTGACGTAATTTCTTTGCTCAGGTTTCATGACAGGCCAATTCAAAGATGATATCTCTGGTGTATCTGAACGAGGGTTCGGGTCGCTGGAAGAGAAACAGCTTATTCAATTCATAATAATCATAAATAACTTTTATTTGCCCTAGATTTAGTCCAGCAGTGGACTATTATAGGCCGGCTGGCCTACACCTCTTTATAAATACGTATAAAAAAGAAAATTGTAAGAGCCTGAAAATAAACGTTGGCACAAACACCATTTTAAAAATTGCTATGTCAATTTTAGCAGTCGTATAAATCACAAATTACTTTTAACATACACATCTTTATTTCGACTTTTTTCTTCAACCTTTGGTAAAACATCAATTAAGTATACAAATGTTAATGTTTCAAGTATTTGTCAAAAGGAATAAAGTGCCTTTATTCCTTTTGACATAGAACTCGGGGTTGAAAGCCGGCACAGATCATGCACAATATGCTGTCGGTGAACCGAGCGGCAAAAACGCGCTTACCACTTTCTCATGCAGGCCTGAGTGTGGCTACGAGTGGACAGGATGAGTATTTTCTCCATCCGTTACAGTGGCTAGTTGTAAGTGAAGTACCCTTCCGTGACGCACCTTCGTCGCCTAAACAGAGTTCTACCAGTAGGTGGTGCCCGCGTCAATGTCTCAATTGAATAACAGCTGTTCCCGGTTCGCTTTCCCCCCGACCCGATTGTAGTGACGGCACGAGGGGGTTTACACGATTTAGAACAAAACGTCATACGCAATGAAAACTAAAGTTCAGTATAAATGAGTGCACCTGGTAAAATGTATTCTATCATTTTGAGGGTTGTTTCTAAGCCTATACCGTTTAAAAAAACTTCCTTTAGAATGTTATCGTATAGAACGAAAGTATGGAAATCGATAGAACTGACATTTCATTGATACAAGTACTAACACATATATTTCGTCAGTGATACAAGCACTAACACATATATTTCGTGAGGGACAACACATAAATATGTGCTTTCAAAAAGTAGAGTGTCTCCTTTTAACACAAAAAGTACAAACATCAATTTCTTGCTACATAATGTTTACTTACCCATATCTAGCGAAGTTGTACCATACGGCTGTCATCTTATCAACCATGTGAGAATCTTCCGTGTCAGTGACATCTATCATCGAGAAACGGTAGCTCATCGAAAACAAGTAGATTAAATCGTCGTGGTGTGCCACTCCTGGGAAATAAAATACATGTTTAAACACAAACACATATGCACCCAAATACAGACACGCTTGCGCAAACACACATCCGCACACGAATGCACGCAAGCCCGCGCGAATTCATGAAACCTCTCTCTCTTGTAGATATGATAATAACTCTATTTTACCGGTTGCAGGTAGCAGCTGCCCAAAACTTTTCTATAACCGATGAAGCTTAAAGGCCTTGGCCCTTAATGTAGTGTTTTCAGCGGCTGTTTTTATTCTACCCTTACTAACTGTCTCGATAATTTTAGTGCCTGGGGTATAATTATGTTCAGTGATACTATCTCAATTTCAAATAGTCAATATATACTCACGGGTAGGTGTCTTAGTAATGGGATCTTCATAGTGACTTCGGCTGCCGATGTACGCGAACTCAGCGTAGTACACGGGCTGCTTGGAGTGAAGACACATCAGGTTCGCCATCCTATTGAATAAATGTATTTTATTACTTGATAATCATCGCTGCTGGGTGTTGGTTTCACAACTAAGAGAAGAAACCATTTATTCTTTTACACGACAATATTTCAAAAAATCTCTATTAAAATGACTGGGCAAATACAGGAACAGACGAAGAAGCTATTGTTGATCTAAATGTTAAGAGTGTCTAAATGTTAAAAAGTTATAAGAAATGTAGTAAGTCTCAATATAAAGTATGTATTCGATGCAATGGATTCACTGCACTGTCCCGGTTTTACACGGTGACCCTGCCTCCGTTTCGGATTACATAGTGCGTAAAATGTGTGACTTTTACTATGCTGGGCATTCGCTATCGAGATTCATTCCAGACAATTTTACTTCCTTGTAAAAAAGTCATTAAAATGAGGAGAAAAACTAAAGAAGAACTCATCATGATCGCACAAAATACTTAAAGTGGAGAAAACACAGGTGATATTGCGCAATAACCCCAAATTCAGATGAGTACCAGTATTATTTTGGGCGTATTACAAGTTCTTCTGTTACTTTTCGTGAAGTTTGCGATCTATGAACCAAACTGGTGAACTGAATGGGTTCCAGAGTCCTGAGGGTTTAGAAAATGTTAGTGGGTATGTAAGCAGTCTGGTTGGCATAGTGCAGGCTCTACTTAGTTTATCGTCTGTTTCCTTTAGTTTGAGAGCACGTTTCTCTGAAATAGTTTTTTCTATATAACGTTGGTGACAAGCAAGCATGGAAATTAGACTTAACAACCCCAAGCAAAGAGTGCATTATACCTTATCTACATACATCTACCTACATACACTTACCTATGCACGGGAAAAGCAGTAATACTATCAGCATAAAGCTTCCCAAGGCTATCAGCGGTCCTCTCATCCTTGACCAATGTCGCAGCACCAAAGTAAGCCCTCCTTAGTTTAGCCAAGCGGTCGTGGGTCTCGTCGCGAGGGAGTGCGAAGGAGATAGGTGCTACTGCATCCCATCCTGTATTCATCTTATTCAGAAGTGTATTGTTTTCTAATATTGCTGGAAAAAGATAATGGAGGGTTCTCTTCAATAGGTACAGATTTGATTGCTTATATTTCCAAGAGGTTAATTAATCTGAGAAACAAGCTAAAGTTAAAAATTTAAAAACCCCTGTACTAAGCACTTAATTGAGTAATCATACGCCAAAAATGCATAACATCATTTTCGAAAAGAGCTGATGTTCTTACACTGCTGGAACGATATTAAACAAACATAGCATAAGAACCACCGCAAGGAAAGTGGCTTTCAAATGAAAAAAAAACACTCCGAAATCTATCCATCCATTAGAAAGCTACGATGCCACAGACAGATATACACACAGACATCGACTTCAAACTTATAACAGCCCTCTTTTTGCGTCGGGGTTAAAAAGAATTTAAAATGTGTCTCATAGTGACGGTATTGTGCAAATTATTACCTGTTTTTAATATCTAGTATCTTACTCGATCATCCTCGACGTTTGTATAGCGTTGGTGCTATTCGAGTGTGTGTAAATGAGGAGGTGGTAAGGTAGAGTCGGGTTAAACTCTTTCTTTTTTTTCTCTTGACTAAAGAAAACTATTCGTACACCTCCTTCTTTCTAAGGAATGTTCAGCAACGAACTACTAAAGACTATTTTAAAAAAAAGTATTTATATCAGCGGTCTAGTACATAACACAAGCCCATCTAGTCCCAAACTAAGCATAGTTTGGGACTAAATGGCGTTGTGTGTTAGATGTCCGAACATTTATTTGTTTTATTTTTTATTGATTATGTCTTCCCAAAGACTCAAGGACTGAGAGACTCAGAGAAAAACACATCGAGATATAAGATTACAAGAAAAACATTTCTTTAACCTCAGTTGCTGAGTAGCGTACACGGGTTTCGAAGGTTCGAGTCCGACATAATATCGGAGGGGATTTCCGCACAACAAGAAAATAGGTATGACCAATGACGTAATATTTCCACTACTCACTAAAAGCTTTCCAGAAGAACTCGTCGGTGGTCTGACTGATGATGAATGGTACTTCGTGCATCTTGCCTTGCCTGATGGCGTCCATAGGCTCCATGTCTAAGAACCGCTCTTGGCCGAAATCTGGCTCAACGATGTGACGAAATAGAGTCAGAGGATCATAGCCGAACTCCTGAAGATTTTAAGATTTTGAATTCAAAGTTAGAAGTCGAAAAGTCTAATGATACATTTTTTTATTGAATAGGGGGAATAAGGGGAAAACGAGCAGACGTATCGCCTGATAGTCAGCGATTTCCGCCGCCCATGTACACCCGTTACACCAGAGTGTTGCCGGAATTTTAAGAATTAGTACGCTCTTTACTTGAGTGTTTAAAGGTCGTATTGGTCCGGAAATACCGCAGCGACTGTTCATTCCACAGTTTTGTAGTGCAAGGCCGTAAGTTTTTGGATAAGCGCACAGTTGTGGACTGCCAACTATCTAGATGATAGGTATGAACTTCTGTCGCATAGGATGACGGCGGAAAGAGGCGGCAGGAATCAGTCCGAACAATTCCTCGGAGCACTCCCCATAGTAAATGCGATAGAAGATGCACAGCGAAGGCACATCTCTACGCAGCGCCAGAGAGTCTTGATTAGTCTAGAATAGACTGAATACAAGTAATGAATTATGAAAAAAATAAAACTCGACTGCGTCAATATCATTTATAATATATATACATATATATACATATATATAATATAATCTTTATTTTGATACCACTTTCTATATATTTTGAAAACATTTTTTTTAGATTACTTTTGGGCTCCAAAAATCCTTAATTAGTTTTTTTTTCAATTTTTATGTACCCAGTGTCCCTCTCACGACTAAAAAGAAACCATTGACACCACTCACGTAAAAATACGACAAGCCTTTTAGGCTTTAGAGCGTGCCAAAGAAATATACATACATATATACATACACTCAAAAAACATAGCCCTCCTTCTTTCACAGTCGGGTAAATATACATAAAATAGGCCTCTACTACTAAAATGTATTTTTCCATGCCCCTGGTTTATCCACTATTCTGTTTTGTAGACTTAGACTCGAGGAGACAGGGCGGTCGTGGTAGCGTACTCAAGATGAACTGAATAACTACCAGGACTAAAATTTTAGATGACATAATCCAGACATTTATTTTGTTTTTGTCTCCTTCTTCGGGGATATTAGGGTATGTACATATTCAATACAAGTCGTTAATCCACTTACATAAAAGCCAAGCAGAGATCCTGCAATTTCCTTCCAATGTTTAGTCTTGAGACATTCGAACAACACCGTGGTGTTGTCAGCGGGACACTTTGACATCTTGGCTTGTTTCTCAGCCAAGTCCAGGCGACTTGTAGGACTTGGAACTTTGGCCGTCGCACCGCCAGACATTGCGATAGCGCGGTGGAACAGACCTAGAGATACCAATGACATGAGTTTTTTTTGCACCTCTTTTGCAACATATAAATATGTCACCCGGAAGAGAATGTTCTATGCTTACAAGTGCAGAATGTTTAAATAGCTAAACAATATGTGCCCTAAAATTAAAAATTATGTAGATAATAATGACTTTATAATGATATAGAGATCCAGTATCTATTTTAACCTGTTACGTAAATTGAACGGATAGAAAATGTAAAAGTGACTATATAAAGCTGTTTTTAATTATGTGCTATATAAATAAAAGCTTATACCGGCGGCTGCGCCCGCGTGTCTGTCGATTATCGTTACAAAAAGTAGTTTACGTCCTTCTCCAAAGTCAAATTTATCCCTATATTGAAATTCTTCCAAATCGGTTAAGCGGCTTAGACGTGAAAACATAACAGACATACAGATCACTTTCCAATTTATAATATTAGGCCTTCCTAATATATTGTATTTATTTATAGACTTGTCAAGGTACCAAGGTTTGTGGAATGACTGCAATTAAAATTGTTTTTTTTATAAAAAACAAGGCATTAAAAAGGGTCGAAGTTGACTGTCCCGTCCTCTGTTCACTAGCTTTAAGTGCGTGGTCATGATATCTCTCTGAAGTATACTCCAAGAAATTATAAGTAATACCTTTGGACATGGGTGACAGCATGTGGAGCATAACGCTGACGGAGCCAGCGCTGCATCCACTTATCGTCACCAGGTTGGGATCGCCTCCGAAGCTGGCGATATTTCGTTGCACCCATTTAAGTGCCATCACCTGGTCTTTGAAGCCGTTGTTGCCAGGAGCCAGCGTATTACCCAGCGATAAGAAACCTAGTGGAAATAGAAACTGTGCTGTTTGATCTATTCAATTATATAAAATTAAAGTATATAATTGTTATTTCAAATTAACAGCTTATCACTATAT
>PKRV01001244.1:720543-889636 GCA_003709505.1 Hyphantria cunea
ATATATATATATATTATTTACATGAAAGTTTACAGGTAATTACATTAGAAAAACCTGCTTGTCTGGTTATGCCAGCTAATGTCTGCACCGATTTCAATGGGAATTTCAATGACAGATGACTGATGAAATTAAGAGTAACTTGGACTAGAAAAAAATTGTAAAGGATTCTCGAAAACAAAATTAAAACCAATGAAATTGTGAATAATATCTGATTCAAAAACAATTAAACCCGCGGCTAATACATATGTATAAATTATTTGCAGGAATTTTTCCATTTTTTCCTGGAGATTTTGATCAAAAAGGGCGCTTCTTTGATATTCAGAAAGGTCTTTCTATGATTGACAATTTGTTACTATTCTTTGAGAATTCCTGGTACGGTGTGTGGTTTTTATTCGTGTGTGAGAGTGAATAGTATCGGAGAAGATTGTCGTACAGAGGAAATTGGAGAAACAAACACGGAATAACGGATTTTAAATTATGATTAGACTCACCCAAAGAACCGAGTCTATAGTTGATGGTGGCGAGAACCACATCTCTGTCGAGAAGGTAGTGCGGTCCGGCGATGTCACTGCGGCCAGAAAATGTGTAAAATCCTCCCGCGTGGATGTAGAATATCACTGGTAGGAGCCTGGAGCTGGAAATTGGGGTTTAATGTGATTAACGCCCAATGAAGCACAAGCATCTCAATAAGCTGCCATAGTGTGGGTCACCATGATACATTGTTGCATTTTCTGCATTTGCCATGAGTATGGTGATCACCCTTTCCATCAGGAAGGGTAGAGGCACTTTCGCAGATGCATGTACAAAAAAAAACATGATTGAAATTAGATTAGAATTTCCAGTTTATTGATCACACAAGGTGTTGCTCCATGTGGTGTAGCGAAGGAAGCGAAGAGGTGACCCATAAAACGTAGACTGCCTCGTTGGCGCACTGGTAGCGTACGCGACTGAGATCTCGGGGTTGATGTCCGGGTCGGACCTAATATTTGATTTGTAGTTTAGGTGTTTTCTATGTATAATATGTATATTAACACAAAAAGAAGTATATATGTATTTATATCAGTTATCTAGTACCCATAACACAAGCTCTACTTATTTTGGGAGTAGATGGCGTTGTTTACTATGCCAATCGTGTAGAAGAGTGCAAGATTGAGTAATGAAAATTTTATTTTGCCAGCACCTGTTATTATTCGGTGTGTAAACATTGATCGTGAGACAGTCTTCCTCGATGTAGTACCCCGGGCTGGCTGGCCGGGGACAAGACGGACCCTCTTGACTTGCGTCTATCACTTGCTCATACGTCAAGATTGCTTCTGGTGGCTGGAAAGTCAGAAGCCGTTTCTCAACAAAGTCAGAAGCCTTCTGAAGGGTCTGCTTCCTCTTAAACCACTCATAAGAAATGATGGTACGAAAGGATGGTATTCCCACTATTCTGTTAGATAGGACTACTGATCTAGTAGTTAGTTGATACTGACTGCTAAGTCAAAGGCCATAGCTTGAGCCGCACTGAAGAAAAATATTGTAAAATGAATACGATCATCGACTGTGTTTAATTTATGAAATGTATAAGAATGTTTGAATGTACGTTTAAGAATGTTTTAAGTAAGGTTGAGATGTGTAAATTATATTATTATACACAAGAATACTTTCATACCTGAAATCTCAGCTTTCCTACTGGCGTTTTAGCGTAGCGTATACCTCTGTAGGACTGGAAGGGCCTTCCACGACGAGTGTGGTTCCAGGATCCCTTAAATGTGCCCGATATACTTGTAGTAACTGGATTATCATCATCGGTTCCTTGATCTAGAAAAAAGAAGATAGATGTTCATGACAACCGGCACCGACGGCTTCCCGTATTCTGCAAGGCACGGGCGTGTACAATACGGCCAACGTATCTTGGCGAGTCTGATCATAGGCGCTGCGAACTTTACATGTGCACTCGAAGTAATCAATAAGCACGAAGTAACTAATAAGGGATGTCTAATACGCGTGCCTGAGGATGTTGTTTGATCAATATTTATTCAAATCGATTGAAATTAATCCATAAAAATATATTTACTATCAATTTTATGAGGATATTTAAGTATTCTCAAACAGTCGGTACTCAAGTAGACGTTAATAGATAACTGACATTTAATCAGGTCTTTCAACTAAGAAAATATCTTTTTTTTTATTTAAGTCGAAATCTCGTTTATTTACTATAAAGTTTACTAATATTTGCTAATATATTTCGTTTAAAAACTCACATAAACAAGAATTAACAACTTCTAAATAATAATAATCGACTACGGTACGTGATTAAATAAAGGGTCGATTGTGTTTCTTTATGGCCTAGACCACCATCCCCCATACGTCGCTTCATGCCACCATTTCATTCCACAAAAAAGTTATAGCGCAATCTTCTGCGCGAAGTTCGGACTCGTCAAGATACGTCAGCCTTTGTACGCTTACGGTTAGACCTATAAGGCAGTACATTTGTCACCGGTTTAAATCCACTGAATAAAACAAACCTTGAAAGTGGCTCTCACACGCTACACACACAAATAAAACACACAAGAATAAACTGATCAACATTTTCCTCCTCAGTTTGCACAGAAACTGCGCGTCCCATTTAGTCTGCGCTTTTATATAGCTATATTGCATAGCTGTGTTTGTTTATAAGGATTTTTTCATAGTTCAGTATTGAAGGGGTATTCTGTAAATATGTGTACTATTTAATAACTTGGTATTTTGTAGGTCAATGTTTACTGTATTATTTGTTTGATGTAGGACTACATAGCTTAAAATTTTGTTGTCAGTATTTTTGTTTTCGTAAAGAAACGTTTTAGTTGTTAATTTGTTTCATTTCTTATTCGTACATTGTGTAATATGATTTGGTTTTATATAAAATAGGGCGCTCATAGCCCAGATGCACTGATTAATGCAATGTGATTGAAACAATCACCGAGGCTAAGCAACGACAGCGCGGTGAGTACTTGGATGGGTTACCGCTGGTGGCATATTGCCATGAGCGTCTCCGTGATTCGGAGGTCACGTTAAGTAGTCGGTCCCAGTTGTTATCATAGGATAACAGTAGTGAAGCTTAGTTGGGGGCCTTTGGGCGGCTTAAAAATATCCAACGGCAAGATTACGTCCCCAACCCGCACTTGGCCAGCGTGGGGACGTATGGCCTTAACCCTCTCCTGAGAGGAGGCCCGAGCCCAGCAGTGGGACATTAGAGATGATAAACTAAGAATTAGGTATTATTTGTATGAAATGTATAACAAAACATTGTACATGTGATGACTGATTAAAGATGTGGAGTGTCACCACCATGATTTAGTGGTTATCGGAAGAGACGACTAAGAGAGCACACTGCGTAAAAAAACAAACCTACATAGAGTAGGACAACTTAAACAAAACCCTGTAACAACTTCACCGGCCAGCATGGTACAGGAGACCAAAACATTCTTTCAAAGGTCGATGTCGAGCAGTGGACTGTGAGAGGCTGCTGCTGAACAAAAAAAAATTGTGATTATATTTACTTATTGCTTTTACCCGTGGCTGAAGTAAATTGAAAAATCCCAACTTTCAAACAATAGTTTTTGATTTACTTGGTGTTGGTGAAATTTCCATAACAATTTTCAGTTATCAATATTTCAAGGCTGTAGCCTTGCATTGATGAATCAGTCATTCAGAGCAATGACTGTTATCATTTGCTCTCTTCAATAACAGATGGCGTTACTATAAAAATATTTATTCATTATTTATGAAGTACTGACTAGGAATTAACGATAATACTGCTTGGTGGGAAAACCAACCGATCTATTTACGCATTCATTGAGTAATCACACCTCGTGTTAACTAAGATATAAACTTTAGGTTAGTTTGCCTCATTATAAAGAAATCGATGTTTGTTTATGTTTATGTAAGGTTTAAATACACTGCCATATTGATTACTAGTAACAAATAAAAGAAAATACGGTACATTCAACCAGAAAATAAGGTTCATTTGTACCACCTGAACCAATTTCGCTAACTCTTTATTATTGGACAGTCCATTTACCGAGTTGCTGTTAGTGGCGTAGCATATCTATATATATCTTTCCTTTGTTTTTTTACGCGGGGAAAGCTTTTCACACCATACCCTTCGCAGGGTGACGAGGGGCCTAAGTGGCGGGGTGACCGTAGTGACCCCCGGGGCGGGACACTGTCACACCTCACACCGTTCTACACAGTATGAAGTACAATCCCGACCCGCCTTAGACGACACCCTCTCAGCCGCTTCCATCCCTAATAGTCATTAGGGATGGAAGCGCTAGCATGGCCACGATTAATGCTGGGGGTTACAGGTTTCGTCCGATCTGTCCGACGAGGACTCGACGCTCGGATCCCCACGCAGAGCCGTCCTCCAATATGTGCTGGGCGGAATCCAGCGCAGCCTCCCGTCCAATTCGATTCAGATACTCATCGAAGCAACTGCGCCCGGTAAGTATCCGAGTCAGTCGGTAAGTGACACAGTCGGTCCTCCTCGAATCATAATTATTTAAACTGAATGATTGTAATTCGTAATCATTTTAATATTTAAAGTATTGGATTTTTTTAGGTAGACAGATCTAAACTTAATCAACGCCAGTAAATAAAAAAAAAAACATACTTTGTAAGAAATATTTAATAAAAAAACAATACACATCTTACAGATAGAACTCACGATTGATTGGCAGAGATTGCCTTTGAACAATAATAGCATTAAGTTATCTGGTGCATTATTAACTGATTCATTATTATATTAATTATTATTATGAACTTTTCGATAACACTCTTCATCAGGAATAAGTTTACTACTTCGATGAAGATTCCTAACTGCAAGTGACGTTTAATTCTCAACCTAATACTGTATCGGATAGAGTTCTTCCCAAACTTTGAAGCGATCTTCGAACATGTTTTGTTTCACTATAAGCTGGTTCCCCAGATGCAGGTAGTTTCTCTGGTCTGGTTTCATGACCGGCCACTTTAAAGAGCCCAGCTCTGGAGTATCGCTTTTAGGGTTCGGGTCTCTGGGGAGATAATGTATTTTTAAATTAGTAAATTGTAGAACAAACAAAATAATGTAGCTTTATTAAGTTCATTTGCGTTAAGAAAATAATGACGTAAAATAACACATTTCACATAAGGCCGTTAGATCCAAAGCTAGGCAGAGCCTATGCTGTGGTAGAGAGACTGATGCAATTAATTAACATAAATATAATTACATGTTTCTAAATACATACATGTTACTGTGCTCATCACACAATATTTGACCTGGATGGGATTGAACCAATGACCTTTTTTTTTTTTTTTATATATTTAAGCTGCCAAAATGACTCTGCCCTGCCTGATGGAAAGCATGAGCAGAATCCAAGAGTGGTGGTCACCATCCTCAATGCGAATAAGAACAATGCAGCATGGTGACCCACACTATGGCGGCCTGGGGGGAAGGGGGATGGTGAGGGTGGGCCTCCGGTATCCTCACTCACTCGATGAAACACAGCGTAAGCGCTGTTTCACACCGGTTTTCTGTGAGGCCGTGGTATCACTCCGGTCGAGCCGGCCCATTCATGCCGAAGCGTGGCTCTCCCACGGTAGGACCTCCGGCCTAGCAGTCAGCATTATAATTAATAGATCAATATATTTTTTTGTTATCTATCGTCAAAATTATACACATTTTATGTAACGAAATGTATATAACAAAAGTGATATTATTATTTCACTTCTTGACTATTTAATCGAACAACAAATTTTTGGCTGTATAGAATCGGCATGTGGAAGTAAAGACGAAAAATGAACTAAAACTCTGCAAATATTTATTTGAATAGTACATTAACCTTTCTAATTAGCAAATGCCAAGGTTAAAATGAGCAGAGTGCTTCTATTTCTCCAAACAATTATAATTTTGGAACGTTGAGGTGTAAACTAAACAGGTTTCACTTATTAACTGCCTTTAAGTTCATTGTTAAGTAGGCCTTCCTGACTTAGAAAGAAGGTTTATGCCTACTGCACCAAACGCTGACCAGACGTGCTGGTATAGGGTTTGTTTTAAATTAGTTGTCTCTTTGCAGTGTAGTTTTCTGCACAGTTTGGTCTTTTAGCCGACTCTTACGGTACCTTCGGGATGAAATGTATTGACACTTTGACAGTTTTACTTAGATGTATGTCTATCTTTGTCTTCTGAAAATGAAAACATACCCGTATCTTGCAAAGTTGTACCAGATGGCAGTCAATTCATCTACAACGTGAGAATCTGGGCTGCTTGTTTCAATGACTGGGAAATTGAAGCTCTGCCTGAACACATACAGAGTGTCATCGTGATGAGAAGCACCTACGGAGAAAAGTGTATGTTCTCTAAAAAAAATAGAAGTATATGCATGGCTCTTGTTGTCATTTTGACAAAAGTATTTGACATCGCCTTGTGCGGCAGACTTCATCCCTAAATATTTTGGGTCTGTGTGAAAAAAAAATGTAGGAGATCGTTTTTTGTTTTTCGAAAGACAGTCCCCATTTCATGTCGTCCACATTTTTTATATTTTTTATCATGATTCCATCACGACGAAGACTCGAAGACTTTAAATACCTGTCATTGGCAGAAATGCTGATCCGGTTGGTTGTCGTCTCATGAAAAGAAGAAGAAGATACATATTCTTCTTATTTTATTAATTATATATTACATGTATTAAAATTTATGTATTAAAAAAACAAGGAAAACTAATGTTTAGACCCTGTAGTTCCAACTGTACTTTGTTTGGGTTAAATTAGATTATCAAAATGATTTTTTCGAATGTCTTTAACACCGACGATAAAAGGCTTATATTTTACAACTGTAATCCTCCTCCCCCTTTAACAAGGGCTTGCCTTCTATGCATAGGGTCCCACTCTTGCTTCTTAGTAATAATATGACCTGTCTTCGAGGATTTAGACTTGAGTATTTAGGTATGTTGTGATGTCTTCATAATTGATAGTGTTTCTGTATTTGTTTATCGGAAGTAATACTTAGTATAGCTCCCACAGATAACCAACCTAAAATGATAGCATTCGTGCTTTCATTTTTCGTTGGAGAGTGCGTGGCCGGAGGCCCATGATGCAGAAGTATCTCAATAGATCGCCGCATTCACAATGAGTATGGTGACCACCACTCTTGGATTCTGCTCATGCTTCCCATCAGGCTGAGTGGAGTCGGTTTTGCAGGATCATACACAAAAAAAATACCTTGAGGTTTGCCATTAGCGTCCTGATAATAGCTGTTATTGCCAACGTATGCGAACTCGAGATAGTAAACCGGCTGCTTTGAATTGCGACTGATCAGATTTGCCAACCTGTTCAACATAAAAAATTCGTTTCCATTAAGTTCTGCAACTCAAAAAATATTGGAGAATATCTTGGTTTTAGATTGATTATTGAAAGAGAAGAAGACACCAAAAAGAAAAGAAAGCCGAGGTAAAGAATAGTAATCATTACCATCGTCATTACCAGCGTTTATTAGTCCACTGCTGGATATGGGCTCTACACAGATACTAAGTTTTGGTAGTGTGGGACATTTTGGGTTGTTAATGAGTAATAGATAGGGAGCATTAGTCTCACCTGTGTACACCAAAGCCAGTGATAGAATCCCTGTATAAGTTTTGAAGCCCTTTCATACTTTCGGTGTTATTCTCCAGTTTCTTGTTGTTGAAGTACGCCTCTCGTAACCTCCTCACTGCCCTCTCAGTATTCTCCTCCGGTAGTAAGAAAGAGATAGGTGCTATGCGCTCCCATTCCTCGTTCATCGTGTTTAAAAGAGTTTCGTTTTGGAACACCGCTGTAGAAAACGATATATATGTGGATACAATGTTTTCATTAATTTGTTAACACAGTTTCAAAACAAAACCTGTCAATCTTAGCTACCTCCGGAATCGGGGGATATTATTGGAATAAATTCTATAAAAAGTTACTTATTTTTTTTGATAAAATGATAGATTTGTAATTAAATACTCACAGAATGCTTTCCAGAAGAACTCATCCGTGGTCTGACTTATGATGTAAGGTACCTCGTGCATCATGCCCTGCTTAATGGCGTCCAAGGGCTGAACCGATAAAAACCGCTCCTGGCCAAAGTCTGCTTCCACAACTGGGCCCCATAAACCAACAGGATCACCAGGGCCGAACTCCTGTAAGGTATAAGTAATTAGTAATATTCATGGTTTAACACATTTATGGGTATCTGTTAATCTAGTAGTAGAAAGGAAAAGTGTGTAATATATTTGAACTTTTCAATGGCTTTGTACTCCGAAATTTTTCTGAACTTTTACTGAGCAAATGCTACTTTGATGAATCAAATGATTCATCAAAGTAGCATTTGCTCAGTAAAAGTTAAAAAAAGAGCAAAGTTTAGTCTATCAATTATAGAATTTTTATTTTCACAGAAAAATCAAAAAGTAAAATGCTTACAAAGAACTTAGTCAAAGAATCTCCGAGCTCCCGCCAAGGTGTCTTCATAAGGCATTCCACTATAGCCTCCGACGAGTTCGTGGGACAATTCATGAACTCTGCTTGCTTCACTGCCAGATGCCGCTGATGCGTTACCATCGGACCCTTGGTAACTGCTGACCCACTCATTGAAATACCTCGGTGGAACAATCCTGGGTTAGTCACATTAAAAATTTAGCAGTTGTTAAGGATATCCTGAACTTAGAAATGCAGAGCTGAATATTTAACAAACCTTTAGACATGGGCGAGATCATATGCAATGTTACGCTGATAGCACCAGCACTGCACCCTGCAATGGTCACCATGTTCGGATCACCACCGAATGCGGCGATGTTACGCTGGACCCACTTGAGCGCAGCAACTTGATCCTTCATGCCATTATTACCAGGGGCAAACTTGTCGCCTGTGCTCATCCATCCTGAGAAACGAAACGAGACCGATCAGCCCCCTGTCTAAGATATTTCTTATGCCTTTTAGGAATGACTTTAGCTAAATATAAGTACTGTTCTACGCTCATCACGGAGGTTAGTCTTAAGGAATTTAATAAATCCTAGAGAGCAGGTACTAGGAAGTGGATAATTATTTACAAATAAATATATAACTAAGTAAATAAATATTTTCGGACATTTTAACACACAACGCCATCTAGTCCCAATCTAAGCAGGGCTTGTACTATGGTACTAGACAAGTGATATTAATACATATATACTTTTTAATTGTAAATACATACATATTATACATAGAAAACATCAAAACTCCGAAACCAATATTTGCAGATCATACAAACATTTGGTCCTATTCAGGATTCGAACCCGAGACCTCATGCACAGCAGTCGCATACGCTTCCACTGCGCCACCGAGGTAAGCCACTGTACATACTGCGAAAGTAGTAAGTTTCTAAATTATATGTCATTGTCAGCCTCACCTAAGGATCCGATCCTGTAGTTTATGGCGACTAAAACTATATCTCTGTCTAGCAGATACTCCGGTCCCTCGATGTCACTGCGTCCTGTCATCGAGTAGAAACCTCCCGGGTGAATGTAGAAGATCACCGGGAGCGGTTTAGAGCTAAAGAACAGACTTATGATTATTATGATATTATTATGATATGATATGAGATTATCACGTCAATAAACGAAATATGTTATCATATTACCACTTCAACAGTCTTTTACAGTCCACTGTTGGACGAAGGCCCCCTAAGAAAGGAACTTTTGATAATGAGTTTGTGCTCTATGTGTGTCCTTCGTAGTTGGTTACCTTAGTCACGCACGGGATGAATATGATAATGAAATGAAATATGTTTAGATTTCTTGTTAAGACAGTTTAAAACGTCTACGTAAGTAAATGATTATCTCAAAACAAAGCTATATCAAATTATGTTAAAATTTTATTGAGTTAAAAATTCCTTTGAAAAGAAAACGTGCTTTTAGGTATGTGCACTAACAAAAGACAAAGGGTTTTTCAGAAGGAGTTCTGGTGCTCAATTTTAATTGCTTACCTTTTATCATTAGGGGTGGATGGTGTATACACATTAATAGTGAGACAATCCTCATCAACGTAGTACGTAGGAGGAACCGGGAGAGGGCACGCTGGGCCCTCCTTGCTGGCGTCTACTGGATCTTTGTACGTAAGTATTGGTTTCGGAGGCTACGAAAATAGAGTATTTAAGTTATTATAGTCATGTTGATTGGGTTTCAGATGCTATATAAATTGTAAATCGAATATTAACTGTAATTTTGAAAATGATCCCGTAAACCATTGATCCCGTGTTTTTCCTCCTTTACCTCTATTTTACCCCACTTTAGGTGCAAAATTTAAAAAAAACCTTTCTTTATGGGTGTATAACTGAATAAAAACGATACAAAAAAACATCAGTTGAAGGATTTCCAGTTTGTAGGCCGAACGGTTTAAGCTGTGCGTTGATAAATCAGTCCGACAGGGCTGTTTATTCTCAAAGTTGTCACAATCTCTTTAAGGTATTCGAGCTCACCTTGAATCTCAATTCTCCTACAGGCGGTTCGGCGTACCGTATCCCTCTGTAAGCCTGGAAGCGTCTGTTGCGGCGCGTCTCCATCCAGGACCCTCTAAACGTACCTGACACACTTTGTACTACTGGTCCATCTGGTGTTGAAGGTGCAACTGTGGTAGAAGTCGGGGAAGATGGAGATGTACCTGTGCAAAGATCTGTATTATTATTATTTTATTGTGTTCACATATTTTGTTATTAAAAAAAATAAGAATACTGCTGTCTTAAGTATTGGTTATAGAAAGCTAAAGCTGGTGACTCGTTTGTTCTTCCAGTGATTATTGAGCTGAAGGTTGTGGATTCAATATATTTATCACTAACTGAATTAAAAACGTAATTTAAATATAAAATGCGTGTATACAAGGCCTGATTTTTTTTTAAGATAACTCCCAGACTAAGATCAAGAATTTGTGGATCACACAAAGTTTGTTCAATGTCAGGTTTAAGCTCACAATACTCAGCGTAGGAGAATCTGTCCATTCAAATGTGAAGAGTTGTGTAGGAAGGTCAGTATCGTGGTAAAAGGAGTTTTATCGTCTTTGCCTTCCCGTACCATTGAATTTGTCCTTGAGGTCATATGAGGTTTAAATTATCAATGACGAATAAATTAAGACAGTGAGAAATAACAACCATGTCACTATAAATGATACACATCTTTAAGTATATCAAATTCATACAACTGTCATATCGTACTTTTCAGGCAACTTCGAAACGTTACATCAGTGATTCTAGTTGCGCTGTTCCAAAATTTGATTCCTATGGAAAAGAACCGTCAAAAACTCCATAACATACTCTTTTATATGTATAATAGTAGAGTTTTACAATATTTCGTATATATTATTATTTATGTATGCAACAATAAAATAAATTAGTAAAACAAATAAAAACTAAAGCCAACTTCAAGAATTAGACCAAATTGAAATGGGACCATACAGGAAGCACCAACAATCAAAGTTCTAAAGTCCAAAGTTCTAAAATAACAAACATAAAAAAAATACAGTCGACTTAAGAACCTCCTCTTTTTTAACGAGAACAACGTTAATTTTATTTAATTTATAATAATAACACCACACTTCTCACTCAGGACAGCCTGACCCCAAACAAGTTAGATCTTGTAATATGGTAATCAGACAGCCAATAAACACTATTAAATATCACCAAATACATACATATCAAACAGTTTAAATCATATCAATCATAAAAAAAAGCATACAGAAGAAATGATCATAATTTTTCCACAAATATTTGTCCCGGACGGGAATCAAACCCATGACCTCTAGCTTAGCAGCCAGAATCACTGAGCACTATGCCAGCAGTTACTAATTGAAAAAACAGACCTTTATGTTCATGTCCGTGCGTAAATTTGTGTTTGTCATGGTCACGATGTGCATGTGCGTATGCGCATGCAACCACCACTACGAACACCACTCTGACTAACATATTGTCTGAAGTCGAATGAGCGACTATCGTCTCTCTTACATGCAATGGACTTTATATATTAATTCGAAGGTATATTCTGCAACACATTCGCGTAGTAGTAGGTTTTGTCTGCGGTTGTGCCTGTTGGGTTTTTTCTTAGAAACCTTTGCCTTTTGTGATAAGAACCAATGTCATGTCATTCGTGTTATGACGTGTCGAGATTTAGAGTAAAATAATGGTCAACCTTAATGACAAGTATTGCAACATCTTGTGATATTAGATCGCTTCAATATACAGCTTTATGGCAGAATTTTAAATGCATTTGCGATATTAAACGGCCCTGCTGTTGGATATAGTACAATCCTGTAACTTCTTCGGTCTCAGCTTTTGTATTCTCCAGTCGTCAACTCAACAACAACACAACACAACAAACTCTGAGCTGACCCTCTAGCCAAATTTACATTGTACAACTGTAAACGTTATGTGAAAACTAACAAATGTAGAGAAATTATGTGATCTCATCGCTATGTCGCGCTGTCTAAACAAAATATTAACTAATAATATGAGTGAATAGAGGCTTTAGTGATTGTAGAAGGAGAAGATTCGATGCGAAACCATTATATCTTGGCTAGGCGGGCCTAACAAAAAGAGAAAGATGTAGACCGGAAAGACTCCTTTGAATACTGAAGGCCGCGGCTAAGTCGATAAGTCGTCTTGTCTTTGATAAACGTCGGCATTAAGTCCACCTTTGTCACTACTAATGTGCATAAAGTAAAATAAAAAAAATAAAAAAGCAAAAGTTTTTCGATTTTCCAGGAGTGAGAAAACTATTATCTCTTTACTGAGGTTTATTTGAAGCAGTTCTTTATGTGGACAAGGATAAAAACCGAAATAGTAGAGATATTGCCTGGTTCTGGCCTTATTTAATCTCGGTCATATTTTAGAATTAATAAATAGGTCTACAGAATATTTTTAATACCAACAGATTCTGTAGATCAATTTATACATAGATTTAGACACGGTTTCAAGAACAAGCCTAATTTGTAGAACCTACATAGTTTGATATTAACATTATTATTTTCATGTATAGTTCGTATTGATAATAGTTTATTAAATGAATATTATATTTATACTATTTTGAGTTCAACTACTGATATATCATAACTTAGTAAAGATGAGTGAAGATGGTGACCAGTCAGAATTAAGTCGTTTTAGCAGAATCTACATTTAAAAAAGTGATCCTAAGAATTAAGATGCTACTTGTTTTTGAGTTTCGTCGCTACATTGGTTATTTAGCTAGGGTGGCGATTTCGATTTCCATTTATGACAAGAAATTTTGTGATGCACGACGCGACGATTTATTTTGTATTTGGGAATAATCTATCTATAACTAGCTTTTGCTTAGGGCTACGCATACGTGTATGTCGGTTATCGCGATAAAGTGTTGCCAATGTTCTTCCTCAAGAATCAAAGAATCTAAATTTCATCCAAATCGGTTAAGGGGTTCAGCCGTGAAAGCGTAATTCATTTATTATTTAAAACCTTCAATGACAACCAAAAATGCAGTAGAAAGATGCTGTCGAGAAAGCTACTGGCTCTAACTGAATAATAATAATAATGATTTTTTTATTTCCCTTCCCACAACTACCGATACATGGAATATTAATTCTTATCACAACACAAGAACAAGACACCAATACAGCAATTGTAAGAGGACCGGTGTCTGAATTAGACGTGAGTCTGTAGCTCAGGTCACCAGGCACTCGCCTCGCTGACACATATCTTAGCTGTTTATAAAGTTACAATATAGTTTTTTAAATAAGACACAGAAATTGCGGCTAAAATAAAGCAAAAGAACCACTGCAAAAGCAGACAAAGAGAAATAAATATAATAATATACCGGATACCTCTAGTATTTTTTTAATTAGTGTATGTTTGTATATGTGTGTGTGTGTATGTCTGTATTTGTGTGTGTATGTAATTTGGTTAGATTAAAATAGTAAATTTGTTTATTTTGAAATTCTTAAAAACCTTGTTTAATATACCTAATAAACATCCTTGTGCTTGACATTATTAGCTATGTAATAAATTTTCTGTAGTTCGGTAATCTAAGGTTTTTAACCATTCAATAATCACCGATTGGCATGTAAACGTAGTATGGGCATATATTGAGAGAATGCGATTTACTTTATTGTAGAGGGAGGAGATAGATAGAGAAGTTGTTTTGTGAAAAACTAGTATTAGATTTTTCTACGCCTTCATTCGTCTTTCCTACGCCTTTGGGAAGTAAGTGCTGGATCAAAACCTATAATCGAGTGTTGCTTAGTCACTCCATGCAGCACAAAGAGTTTCCGAACTGTTAGAACATCACTTTGTAAGTAGACGTCAGTGGTAGGATGGAAGAAGGGTAAAAAGGAGCTTTTTTTAAGAATAGCGTAGGGGGTTCTTTACAAACCTGTACAAAGCCATAATAAATGGTGTAAGTAAAAATTTCGAAAACAGAGGCGCTCATAGCCCAGTTGCAAGAGGCGCTCATAGCCCAGTTGCACTCGGTGATTAGAAACAATCACCGGGGGTAAGTAACGACGGCGCGGTCAGTACCTGGATGGGTGACCGCTGGTGGCATGATGCCATGAGCGTCTCCGTGATTCGGAGGTCACGTTAAGTAGTCGGTCCCGGTTGTTATCATAGGATGACAGTCGTGAAGCTAATTGTAGGCCTTTGGGTAGCTTAAAAACATCTAACGGTAAGATTACGTAGCCACAACGTAGTCTTGCCAGTCCCCAACCCGCACTTGGGCAGCGTGGGCACGTATGGCCTTAACTTTTTTTTCCCGTGTGGAAATCCCCTCGGATACCACTTCCTGTGGCATGTCGGACTTGAACCGACTAAAACCGCACGCCATCGCGGATACTAGGAGCCACGGAACCAGGTGCACCCTAGGAAGAAAAACCTCCGGCGTCTGAGTCGTCTGCGGTACCTGGCCCGTTTCCGGGCCTGGCGGACAGGGAGAGTTTTAAGCCTCTCCCGGTCTAGCTTCGCCATCTCCTTCGCAAGCATAACTTGTTCGCAGAAAGAGACGACAGAGTTCCACGCGCTCTCACACCGCAACATTGCCGCAATCATGTTCTCGAGCGAGAGAACCCCCACCCCGATGGCCACCACGAGATCACGCGTCAGTTTCTCCCACGGCGGACAGCATGTGGAGCGCCGTGTCTATGGTCTGGCCATCGCAGTGGTGGCACTCAGAGTACCCTTTACCCTGTGGTTTAGATTCCCTTGCGAGTATCAAAAGTTTGCAGCATAAACGGCTGTATCTTCTGATTGCATTGGCCTTGAAGTTTGATGTTTTTACAGCTCTAAGGGACAGACCTGAGTATTTGACATGAATTTCAGGTTAATACCTCCACAGACATACGGACAGACGGACCTCAGAGTGATCCTACCGTTTTTTTACTTTTGAGGTACGCAACACTAAAAGTAGTCTAAGTGTGAAAACCTTCTTCTTTTTTAAGTCTTGCAAAACTAAACAGTTAAACTTCCATACAGGTTTGTTATCAAACCACCTTGAACTTAACATACGAGTATGTTATCAGTGACCTGCAATGCGAGTGTAGCAAACAGTTCTATGTATAAATAATTGCCTCTGTATATGTGTGTAATAGGCTTTTGTATATTCACGGAAGAGATTAATAGACTATGTAATTTTTATACTGTTAGAATTTAAAGCAACAGATATCGTCCAGTGTGATAATGGATTTAAGATATAGGGTGTCACCATACCTATTTACCCCGTAGGTGTCGTAGGAACCGAATAAGGAAGCAAACTCCACAGGATAGATAAAATATATCTTAAACAAATAATCTCTGATAAATTGTAATGTATACTGTCGGGGTGTAATTCACTTAAAATTCTTTTGTGTAAATTGCTCGGATTTTCCTGCTGGCACGTTGATATTAACATAACAGTCATGTTTTCCTTATCCATTGGCCATACAATTGCTTCTTTGTGATTAATAATAACAGGTTACGGAACAAAAAGTACATATTTTACAACAATTATAAATAAAAGCATGAATTTATCGTAAACTGTTTTGGAAACCAGCAGCCTTGGCTACGTATTCCGTAAACACAGTAAAATAAAGTTGGTCAATAGTTGAGACCCTTTTTGATGATGTTTCTTATTTTATAATGCTAAAACGGATGGACGGGTCTGGATTTAATTTGGCATAAAGATAGATACAGCAATATCACGCAAAGATAAGGAATACTTGAAACAATCAATCATCAACAACCTATAACGTCCCACTGCTGGGCTCGGCTCTCCTCTCAGGAGAGTGTTCAGGCCATACGTCCCCACGCTGGCTAAGTGCGGGTTGGGGACTGGCAAGGCAACGTTGTGGCTATGTAATCTTACCGTTGGATGCCGCAAGCCGCCCAAAGGCCTCCAACTAAGCTTCACGACTGTTGTCTTATGATAACAACCGGAACCGACTGCTTAACGTGACCTCCGAATCACGGAGACGCTCATGGTAATATGCCACTAGCGGTCACCCATCTATGTACTGACCGCGCCGCCGTTGTTTACCCTCGGTGATTGAAACAAACTCTTTACCAATGTGATATAGAAGGGCAAACTGTATCGGCCAGGCTCTCAGGACAGGTCTATGTCTAGACTGTTAAAGGCTGTGATGTGATGTAATGTAATCTGTTGTATAGCAGTGGATGCCCGGTAGCCACATGAGCTAGTTGTAGTCTCAAGGTAGTAAAGTCACGCTGACATCAGCACGGTAGGGCCGGCTCGGCCGGGGCGGTACTACCCTTGCACTAAAGATCACCTTGAAATTTCAGCGTTTATACTGTCGTGTTTCGTTGGTGACTGCCAGACCGGAAGATCAATGATACAAAAGCATCACTAGGCCGCCATGACTTGACCATGACGCTGACCTAACAACCGAAGATTGAGGACTCTCGTTTGTCATATATACAGTTTACATATATACAGTTCCAAAGAAACTTGTCATCATATACCTAGAGGATTTTTATAAAAGAAACGATATATATATATATATAGGAGTAGGGCACAGCCCAAATCGCTAAACCTAGAATTTAGGAATTTTGCTTGTAGGTTTTTTATACACCGTAAGTGAGGATTAAGAATAGAATTTTGTGAATGTAACCCCTAAGGGGGTAAAATAGGGCTAAAGCTAATGGGTATATAAAGAAAGTGAACCCATTACACTAACCCGTGCATTGTGAAGAGTACGAAGGTGATGATGATGGACTATTAGATTTATTTACTACGTAATATTCCTTAAGCAATTTGAAGTATTTGAAATAGATCTCGGAATATTTAATTGAATATTTCCTGCCTTATTACCCTGAGTCAATAAACAACAGTAATTGTTATGACTCTCAACACAGAATGAGTCATTCTAGAATTAAACTCACTTGTGCTTATTCCACTATTTTTATTGATTTTAATCTGACCGTATTCACCCTATGGCATTATATATATGGCAACGAATAAATTACAGACTTAGCCACTTTGTATGAAGCAGTCAGCAGCATAAAAACTTGAAGTTTGTTTAGGTCTTACGAAACCTTGGGTTTAAAGAATAACAGCTTTTGGTGTGACTTTTAACCTCTCTGGGAGAGATTTAAAAACAGATAAATCTTCGGTCCCAGTTGTCGTGAACATGTATGGCAATGGTTACTGCTAAAGTAGTGCCCTCAAATATATTAACGGATAGTTCAACATTCGAATTTAGTTCACCCTCAGAGTTGTGTGTGTAAAGGTCAAATGCCAGTCGTTTTGTGGAAAAACTAATATTCACGTCAAACCGGTTGAACTGGTAGGCGACCACATATTATCTTGGGAATTATAAAGACTAGGAAGATGATAAATGTTGATGACATATTCATGTCACGACGGTGATATTTTGGTGTACTTGTGTGGTACTCTGGTCTCTTCGGGAAAATAAAAGTAAAAGTGTATATTTCAAATTTATTTTATTTTACAATTATTGTTTCTAAGCTTTAATCCTAAACTCAAACATATATAAGAAGGATTACACTCCAAAATATGAAGCAACAATTTATTTACACTTCTCATAGTCTATGGGGTACAACTCCTCCCAAACTTTGAACCTGTTTTCAAACAGATTCTTCTGGACGGAGAACTCCTTGTCGATACGAACGTACTTCCTCTGTTTTGGTGTAAAGACTGGCCAGTCCAGCGATGACAGCTCTGGGGTGTCCGGTCTTGGGTTGGGATTACTACATGAGGAAAATGATAAATTAAGTGTCAAACACAACAAGTCTCTTGGTTCGAAAGTCTATTCAATTGATTCTGATAGTTTTTTTACAGATAATAATGTGGTGCTTTTGATTTTTTCACTAAAGGGGGAATATCCTTAGGAGTCCGCTACTCTGACAATCAGGAGTCAGGAGTATGTGATGATTCCATTACAAATCTACAAAGCACTCCAATTGGGAGGACCCGGACCATTGCATTTCAGGTCTTCCCTGAAACCACGTTATTTCTTATCAGGCCCTACACCAGGGGAAAAAAGTTACTTTCTCCTATCAAACCCGGTAGGTTTGCTCGATTGTTGTATTAAACTATATTGTTATACCAAAAAAACAGATAAACACCATGCTTTTTTATCAAATTTCTATCCTTTTTTATATAATGGTAACGTGACTCTACCCTGCCTGACGAAAAGCATGAGCGGAATCCAGCAGCATGATTACCTACACTATAGCGGCCTATTGGGTATCATTGGGTGTATTGGCTCGGCTCTATTTTATATACGTTTAAATGTAAATTATTATTTTTTATCATATAGACTAAATGTCTCCTAAAATTAATAAGAGCCCTGGAACGGTGGGAACGTAAATACCCTTCGAACAATCTCATTTCACGTCGATAATTCTATTTCAAACTATACAATTTTGGATATGCTGACATAAATATTTGATTATACTAATTATCTCACCCGTATCTCATAAAGTTGTAGAAGATGGCGGTCATCTTGTCCACCATCTGCGAGTCTGGTGCGGTAGACACCGGGATCGAGGGGAAACTCACGCTCACGTTGAACAGGTAGATGAGGTCATCGTGGTGAACAGCTCCTGATATACCAAGAACTTAGTACTGACAAATAGGCGTGGAACAATGAACGGTATGTTTGGTTTACTTGAATGAGTTTATTTACTACAAACTAGTTTACGCCCGCGGTTCCGCCCGCGTGTATGTCGGTTATCGCGGCAAATAGTAGCCTGTGTGTTATTCTGATGTATAAGCTATATTACTGTAAAGTTTCATTCAAATCCGTTGATTAGTTTTTACGTGAAAGAGTAACAAACGTCCATACTTACAAATTTTCACGTTTATAATATTAGTAGGACTAATGAGTTAGTTTAAAGATTAATACAAAGCGTCAAGTAAGGACGACGGACACAAACACGACAAGGAGAAAAGGAATTTATTATAAGTGAAGGTAAAGTGCCCCCGGCACAAGATCCATTTAAAAAAAACAATAAGTGGTATATTAAAAAAGTTAATTAGTGATTAAGTAAACAAATAGAATGCTCAAGTTTTCATAAAAATCTGTAAGCGCAAATGCATGGGGGATCTTCTATTTAATTAACATATTTATTGTATAGGCATTGACCGGATTGAATTTCAGTTTCATCATGTTATTACTTTTTCAGGAGCATAGGAAACTGTTCAGCTACTTACGTCTCAATAGTTTCCTCGAATGAACCTTACAATCATGGACAAAATAAAAAAAGGATGGTGTGGCTTTATGAAACCACGCCAAAAGTGAAATTTTTTTTCACATGCAAATAAATAAATCTAATAAAGCAAATAAATAACATTTACATTAAATACTGACAAAAACAACAAATTAGCGTGGAGCACAGGCACAAATGAGTAATAGTCTATACACTACACGGTCAGCTGATGGAACTATAGACGCCGCCATATTGGCCTCGGCTGCTCTGACGAGCGCCTTTCACTTTATCCCTATTCCGCGGTCGACCGTCACGCGACATGCGATGCAGAGACCAAAAAATTTGAGACGACGTAATAAAAGTTTCACTTTAAAAAGTTTAAGAGCAGAACAGTTCCATTAGAATTGTTGCAGTTGATTGGTTATTTATCTGAAATGAAATGTCTTTTTCGTCCTAGATTTTTATTTTAGGAATAACATTTTGTTAAATATATGGTCCCTTACCGGTAGGTTTGTCGGTGGCGGGGTCCACGTAGTGGCTGTTGGAGCCGACGTAGCCGAACTCGTAGTAGAACACGCCTCGTGGCGAGTGGCGCGCCAGGAGGTTGGCGAGCCTGCTCCCACAGATATTACATCATTCAAATTTTAACCTCAAGTAAATGACGCTTACCAAGTGAAAAAGGTTCTAAGACCCTTCAGTCTGGTAGTATTGAAGATGGAGAAATCTTTGGATAACGACCGTGGCATGAAAATTTTCTTAAAGAATATTATAACATGTTACTTATTTTTATAGATGTTATTTATTAAAATACTATTGTAAATACGTTTTTACATATTTTTAACATGTGTTAACTTTTCTGTAAAAAGTGCAAATTAAAAAAATATTGATTTCTTATAAATTCAATTGTTTAATTACTCATTTTCTGCACGAATGGTTAAATTCCATTGAAATAGAGAAAAACAAAATTCTTCTAGATGATTTACGCTAGATATGTCATTGAAATATCAAATTCCTGTTACGTCTCCGACTCGGTTTCGCAAAATTTCAGTATAATACTTTAAAATATATTATTAATGTCATACCTGTGAACTCCGAACCCAATAATGGCATCAGAGTACAGGTTCCCGAGGCCCGCAGCCGTGTCGTTAGATATATCTCTGCCCCCCAGGTATGCCCGCCCGAGGCTGGCGGCCTGCGCGGCGGTGTCGCCCGACAGGTAGAAGGACACCGGGGCGATGCGGGGCCAGGAGTCGTGCATTTGTTTGTACAGCGTTTCATTGTTTAACACGTCTACAAAGGAATATATAGCGTTTTTATCATGCCGTCGAGGTGACGGTGAGTTAAGGCGGTTCTTCAATTTTGTTTTCTTTTGGATTAGGCGTTGCTCGAGATTAGGAACGGGTGTACCTGATATCCGATTTACCTAGTACGACGCATCTCTACTTCTGACTTTGTTCTTTACCTTATCTCGTCTGAAAGGATCTCGTTCCTATGGAGGTTGACGATAGAAGCTGGTGAACCGTTGTAATTTTGCACAACGGACCGACTAATACTAGAGCCATTAAAGGAGTGCACTCTCCTAATCGAGGATGCGTCTAGCTCAAATTAAATAAATAAATAAATATTCCGGACATCTAACACACAACGCCATCTAGTCCCAAACTAAGCATAGCTTGTATTATGGGTACTCGACAACTGATATAAATACGTATAGAAAACACCCAAACTCCGAAACAAATATTTGCAGATCATACAAACATTTGATTCGACCCGGGAATCGAACCCGAGACCTCGAGAACAGCAGTCACATACGCTACCGCTGTGCCACCGAGGCAGTCAAATTGGTCTAATAGTTAATTGCACTTTTTTCACCTGGGGAATATCACTCGGGGAATGAAGTAAACTTTTTTTTTTTTATATATATTTAAGCTGCCAAAATGACTCTGCCCTGCCTGATGGAAAGCATGAGCAGAATCCAAGAGTGGTGGTCGCCATCCTCAATGCGAAAAAGAACAATGCAGCATGGTGAGCCACACTATGGCGGCCTGGGGGGAAGGGGGATGGTGAGGGGGCGTTGGATTGGGGTGTGGGCCTCCGGTATCCTCACTCACTCGATGAAACACAGCGTAAGCGGTGTTTCACACGGGTTTTCTGTGAGGCCGTGGTATCACTCCGGTCGAGCCGGCCCATGCATGCCGAAGCGTGGCTCTCCCACGGTTAAACTGTTTGGTGTCCAATTTTTAAGATAATCCTTTGTGCAGCGTTATCACATTTACCGATTCTTTTGCTTCGAGGGCTAAGACGAAGATGTCATTGTTAAATTAGAATTTCAATTACATACGTGTTATACAAAATTTGACCAGCGAATATAACTCACTGAAAGCCTTCCAGAAGAACTCATCTTGGGTCTGGCTGACGATGAACGGGACTGGATGCAGGTCGCCGTTGCAGAACGAGTCTCGTGGCTGGTTCACTAAAAACCTCTCCTGACCGAAGTCTTCTTCTTGAATCGGCATCCACATGAGGACTGGATCGTAGCCAAACTCCTGAATAGAATATACTAAATTTAGTTCATAATTAATTGACTTGAACACGTTGATCATCGAATTGGAATTTTTAACCGACTGCGAAAAGTAGGAGGGTTATGTTTTTCGAGTGTATGTATGTATATTTCTTTGGCTTGTCGTATTTTTATGTGAGTGGTGTTAATACATGGTAATAAAAAAAACTTTTCTTTTCAGCTCTTATAATATATTCAGTTCTTAAAAGAATTTAATAAAGAAGGCATATATTGACTCAGGAGTTTTTTTTATCTTAAATAATTCGTTACTTGTATACTTTTACTTTATAGCGTAATACTATTCCTATTATTTCTGAAACTATAGTAATTGACTCCCGCCCGGAAATGGTGCAGCACATCATCAATCATCAACAACCCAGAATGTCCCACTGCTGGGCTCGGGTCTCCTCTCAGGAGAGGGTTAAGGCCATACGTCTCCACGCTGGCCAAGTGCGGGTTGGGGACTGACAGCAAAAGACTGACAGTTGGGCAGCACAAGACCACGCCTTATTCTTTAGTAGTCCTAGACTTCTTAGTAACCGTTATTTAGTAGAAGTTAATGATGGGACAGGCCAACAGCAAGATAAAGGTTTATAAACAGAGATCAGGTTTCGCTGTAAAGCTATAAACGACTGACACAGAATGATCGCAACACCGACTAAGTAATAGAACTTTGGGCTCTCGCACTCACAAACATACGATCCAGGGAATCTCCTAGTTCTTTGGAAGTTTTTGTTTTGAGGCAGTCTATCATTGCTTTAGAGTTTTCCGTGGGACAGTTCAGCAGCTCCGCTTGTCTGACGGCCAGGTGGCGCTGGTGGCGAGGGATCACAATCTGGGAAATCGGGGAGCCGCTCATCGAAATCGCTCGGTGGAAGAGACCTGGAAGATATCGGGAATTTTATGTGTTTACAACAAAATTTTCCAGGCATATTTTACCATCAGCGGGAAACTATTTACATTAGGTTATCAAATACTCATCATCATCGTCAACATAATTAATTAATTAACAGTGGACTGTAGGATAAAGGTCGTTCCTTAGAAATAACTTTCTGGCCTACTATTAAATGCTGGCCAGTCGAGATGGTATTTATAACGTTATTTTTTTCAGCGGTGCTGTTTTCCTATGGAGTTTACTCCCATAGTCAAGTCTGTACGATATTCATGGGATGAACCCTATTGGTGTGGGTGGTACCCCTAGAGGTGACACTCTGTTGTGTTCTTCATCCCTCGCGTAAAGTAATATGTAATAAAAATAATAATATGGTTTGCGTTATCATACTCGTACCTTTAGACATAGGTGAGACCGTATGCAGCATGACACTGAAGGAGCCGGCGCTGTACCCTGATATGGTCACCAGGTTGGGGTCTCCGCCGAACGCCGCGATGTTCTTCTGCACCCATTTGAGAGCTGCTACTTGGTCTTTGAAGCCGTTGTTGCCAGGAACTGTTTTGTCACCCGTGCTTATAAAACCTGGTGGAAGAAGAATATTGTAATAGAAAAGTGAAATAAAGTAAAATTTAATTGAGATTCTTATAGAAAAGTCTTACTGGATCATACAAAGAGTTGTTTTATATAAGGATCGAACCCACAAAACCCAGAGGAAAATGCGAGGCGACCGATTAAACCACTGCGCCATTCGTACATTAGGAATGTTCTTTCATTCTTTGTATTTTATTTGTTTGTTTTTATTGTTACTGACTTTTGAAGTGATTGTATTTGTTTTTTTTTGAAAAATAAGAAGGATAGATGATGGTACTTACCAAGAGAGGCTAGTCTGTAGTTTATGGTGACCAGAACGATGTCCCTGTCGAGCAGATGCTGAGGTCCAGCAATGTCGCTTCGGCCCGATAACGAGTAGAAGCCACCAGCGTGAATGAACACCAACACGGGCAGCTTTTTCTTGCTGCGCAGACAATTGAGAAGGTGTAATAATCGATGGTTCTAATTAGTTGTGATATGTATTTTATATTTTTACTTTTAATGTTCTTCATAAAATAACTTTTCACATCGCTCACGCCCTTCAGTTCTAAACTAGGCACAGCCTGTATACACTGCGGAACTATGGTTCTCATAGTCTCCAAGTAGAATTAGAAGAGTTGGGTATGAGAATAGAGAGGGTTGGACTTCCGGTTTCCCGTGAGTTTCATTGTTCATAACTTGTATAAATGTTAAAACCTATGTATTAAAAATGGGTTTTCCTGAACCACTAATTATAATTAGAGATAATTGAACAATTTACAACTAGACCAACTGACTGCAGTATTAATTGTTTTTGAGGTGACTAATCTACACAAACAGGGAAAGAGGAAATGATAAGTCGATTTGAGTCATTTATAGGTAGTAAAACTACCGCTTCTTCAGTTATTTATCAAATTGTTTGAACTAGACTGTCAGAAACTAGCATTTAAAGTTTGAAAAAGTTGCCTTACTAGTCTTTAAGTCATTCCAAGAGAGTGTTAAGCTATTTTCTAATCGACAAAGGGATGTATGTTTGTGTTGGGCGATAGCTTTTAATTTTGCGTGCATGTGCACATAGTTCAAAACAGGTTCGATACAGACACAAAACACTTTTTGATGAGGTTATTGACATCTGTCTAAGGTAAAGTGACATGGATATTTGTGTGATTTCAAATAATAACAAAACTCTATGAAAAATTATGGAAAAAAGTATTATAAGGCTTTCATATATAAGGAATTTAACCTGTGTAGCGGGAGCTTACTACTACACAAAGAATACCATGGCTCTGAGTCTTGGTATTCTTTGTGTAGTACTTACACTTACACAACAATAATTTATGGATCACACAAAGTGGTGTCCCAAGCGGAGAGCGAACCCAAATCACTCAGCACTGTAGGAAGCGGCGAGCCGCTTAACCACTACTCCATACGTGCAGTCAGTAGAACTGCTTTAAGCCATGAAGGTAGAACAAAAAGATATCTAACTTGTCAGGAGTGTACACATTAAGACGCAAGCAGTCCTCGTCTACTGGGTAGTTATCGAAGACCGGCTGCGGGCAAGCTGGTCCATCGCTAGTGCCGTCTACCTCGCTTTTGTAGCTCTCGATCATCACCGGGGGCTGGAAATGAGCATAACATAAATATACGATTGTATATACTAAGTCTTCTTTATTAGACTCAAAGTCTACCCAATTAATATTCTTCTTTCATTCTTCTCTGTCATTCAATAGTTCGACACTCCCTTGCATTCTTGACTAATCTATTTATCTTCTTTTATGGGCATTTTCTAGTCTTGGGCTGCTTATTAAAAATTGTTGATGTGATATACATCTATTTACCTGGAACCTGAGTTCTCCGATGGGGGCTTGAGCATATCGCAGACCTCGGAATGCCTGGATGCGTCTGCCTCGACGTGAAACCAGCCACGATCCTCTGAAAGTGCCTGAGTCCCCATGAACCACGGGCGCGTTCACCGTGTCCGGTGCTAAGGGATTTAGAAAAATGAAAAAATAATTATTCAAGCCTATAATCGATTAAATGGTAAGACAAGTATTTTTTTTTTTAACTTCTGAGGCAAAAACTGTCATGGAAATCGCACAGTGACAGTGTGACAATCATTGTGACAGTGGTGGGGATGAATTGTAATTATAACACTATCAATCAATCAACAACCCATAATGTCCCACTACTGGGCTCGGGTCTCCTCTCAGGAGAGGGTTAAGGCCATACATCCCCATGCTGGCCAAGTGCGGGTTGGGGAATGGCAGAAATACGTTGTGGCTACGTAAATCTTGCCGTTGGATGTTTTTTAAGCCGCCCGAAGGCCTCCAACTAAGCTTCACGACTGTTATCGTATGATAACAACCGGGAACGACTTCTTAACGTGACCTCCGAATCACGGAAACGCTCATGGTAACATGCCACTAGCGGCCACCCACCCAGGTACTGACCGCGCCATCGTTGCTTACCCTCGGTGATTGTTTCTATTCACCGAGTGCAACTGGGCTATGATAACACTATACTTTATGTACCTACTCTGCTAAACTTTGCTGTAGCATGTTGTGGTGGTATTGATAAGAAATGAGGAACAAAATTGACTCGAAATATAAATCAAAACAGTCTCTGAACTACGTTATACATCGGGTCAAGACTTAAGCTTAATCGGTGTAGAGTTTTTCGAGTTTTCGACGCACACACAAACCTACATAACATTTTAATATTTGAAAAAGATTTATTTGTAATCCTTATTTTAGTAATTAACACCACAGAAAATTATTTAAGGACGAACACTTGTCGAGAATGACTCCATAGATAAACAATTCGTGATGATCAGACAAACCTTTAGTGCCGTGATTGTAGTTGTGGTGACGCCGGGCGTCGACTCCCGCGCACGCGGCCGCAGCGCACAAAACAAGTGTCAACAACATGTTGCACTCGCGCATTGACGAACGACTACGACTAGTCAAGCGCTGAGACGCGACGCTGTTTATATACGGAGAGATAAATACATTAGGATAATTCCCATACTATTTTTGTAACGCTTAACTTGTGTCTGTATGTAGCAGCATATCTGCTAAACTGATGGACTGTTTTTAGGGTTCCGTACCTCAAAGGAAAAAACGGAACCCTTATAGAATCACTTTGTTGTTCATCTGTCAAGGCCGTGACGAAGACAAGAGAAGGAAAGCGTGGAGGTATAAAGGTGAAATTTATATTCAATACTCAGGTCTACTGTTAATGGGACCTGTGAGAAAATCCCTGTGAACTCCTTAATGAATCTTGAAATTTGGTATGAAGCAACGTCTTATACCACAAATTTTTAGTTACATATATAATATACCTACAGGTTAATACGGAACCCTCAGGACGCGAATCCGTCCCGCAATTGGCTTTCTTTTTTTATTTAATATCAATCCATACTAATATTACGAATTCGAAAGTAACTATTTGTCTGTTCTGCTTTTACGGCTAAATCGCTGGATCGATTTCAATAAAAATTGGCATTGATATACTTTGATATTTGAGGAAGGACATTGGTGACTCTTCACACGGATAACTGACACAAACATACGGGTGGACATCACTAGGCCGCCATGGTGTGGGTCACCACGCTGCATTGTTGCATTGTCTGCATTCGCAGTGGGTCTTAGGTGGTGACAATGGTGACCACCAATCTTCGATTGTGCTTATGCTTTCCATCAGGCAGAGTAAAGTCATTTTGGGAGGGCCATACCTAAAAATAAAAGATATGAATATTTGTTCAGATGTTTGAAGATCATCTCTAATCTAGTATTTCTTAATTAAAGGAGGAAAGAGGCGAGGGAGTGGTGTATGGGTCTAAACTGGAGATGGAGTAGTTAGGACATGGTATAATGGTGAACCGGTGGAGCTAGCTCAAATTATATTCGTTCGATGGGTGTATTAGTCTAGTGGTTAGTGATTCTGACTGCTAACCCAGAGATCGTAGGTTCGATTCGTACATCGATTACCAGGGCAAAGACTTATTGAGGAGTAGAACCTCGATAATAATAGATGATTTTAATAAAGAGAATAATAATAATAACTTATTTGCAAAACACAACACGTAACCAAAATACAAGTTTTCAATCATTTAAAATAATTAAGTTAACAAATTGTCTTTTTGAGGCTTGTAACATTAATGATACCTATTTATCATGGCGTGCCATCTTTAAAGTGAAATTTGGAGGTCAGCAAACGGTATTATGCATATATTTTTATGTATTAGGGGGGCAAACGAGAAGACGTTTCGCCTGATGGTAAGTGATTACCGTCGCCCATGGACGCAACACGTTCGGCCATTGAGGGATTTGGAAGGGGATGGGGGGAGAGATTGTGGCATGGGCCTCCGGTATCCTCACTCACTTGGTGAGCGCAGTCGCTGCTACATACTGGTTTTCTGTGAGGCTGTGGTATCACTCCGGTCGAGCATGCATGCCGAAGCGTGGCTTTTCCACTTATGCATATTGCAATTATCTGCTAATTATTACAAGTCTGACTAACGACTCTATAAATTAATTCTTACAGAAGACTTGTCAACAAATGAATGTTTAAAAACAATAACATTGATATAATTCTAGGTATTTTTAGTACTTTGAGGAAAACGTCGGGGATCCCCAGACATGTGACATCGCCTTGGAGCGTAATAGATACGTATATCTCAACGTATATGGACATACATACCACCAGACGCATTGTGGGCACACCGCGTTATCCGTGTCTGATTGTATGGCAGACTGAAAACAAGCCTGTGATTAATTCATTATTATCTATGTTTTTATATAACTGTAAACAAAGGTATATCATAACAAGGGTCATTCTGAATTATTTACTCTAATATTATCATGCTGAAGTGAACAGAACTGCTATTCCGAATTGTTTTCTTTTTAATTTTAAATAACCGATTTATTGAGTAAGGCTATGTAAGCGCCATATAACATCACGCTACGATTTGAAGGAGCAGCATCAACGAAAAGTGTTTAAATACAGATAATTTCCATATTAGTGTTGCCTGCTTTATTTTTGTCGAATGATAATTAGTAAAAATATAAGTAGTATACGTATGGCCTTAACCCTCTCCTGAGAGGAGACCCGAGCCCAGCAGTGGGACGTTATGGGTTGTAGATTGGTATTGATTGAAGTAGTAGAATTGAATTAATTTAATTTGTATTTTATTTTAATATGTAAATACAACAAAAATGAGTTAAAAATATGAGATACCCGGTGTTAAATAGCCTTTAGCCTATTCGAAATGAGCTCATGATTTTCGGACACTTAAACACCTATGTATTCCTTAATAATAGTCGATCCATCCGTTTCAGTCCTTCCGTTAGTCCGTCCTAAGATCTTAGATTTAGGAAGTTTCATTTGGTTTGATTGATGTAAATCAATTTTGTGGGGAAATTAAATACACTCTGATGAATGATAATGTTTTTTTTTATACCGATATCAGTTATCGGGGATCTTCAAAAAAGATAACAAATATGATTGTTACAGATAAGTAAGAGAGTAAGAAAAATAATCAGTAATTTGCACTTCTGTAATTTATACCTACTCTCGATTGTCGGCACTTGATGGAACTTGCTGCAATACATTTTAAAATCGAACTACTTATTCTATTATTTTAATTAAGTTTACACCTGATCGGTTTCGCCCTTATGGCATTATATATCAAAGGGTAGGTTATTTATACCAGTGACCTTTGATAATATCGCTACTTGGTTAATGGTTATACCATTAAACCGGTCAGGTGTAAACTTAATTATGATAGAGGAATAAGTACAAGTGAATTGGTTTTAGAATGTATTGCAACAAGTTCCATCAAGTGCCATAAGTACACGTGAGTTCCATTTTAGAATTGTCACTTTACACCAACATTTTATAAGAATCGACATACGAAGGAAAATCATTAATTTTAAAGTGCCGTGGTAAATAGATATAATAGAGAGAGACAGACATAATAGAGAGATAGAAATATTGTGTATTTCCGCATACTTGTGAGTATTAACTATGTGGCACGTTGTCCTGTTTACTTCTTTGTTCAGTAAATATTCCCGTTGAGTCATCAGCAAGACACTCCAGATGTTTATTACTTCCTTGTTTACGTATTTATTTATTTATGTATGGCCTCTGCCTGATGGAAAGCATAAGCCGAATCCAAGAGTGGTGGTTACCATACTAATTTCGAATGCAGATGGATGCAGAATGCAGCGTGGTGACGCACACTTGTGTGGCCTAGTGATGCTTCAGCATCATTGGGCCTCCGGTCTCGCACTCACCAACGAAACACGTGATCTTCTGTGCGTATATGTAAAATAATATTTCTTAGTGAATTTATTTTTCTCTTTGAACATATAGGAACAAGAACATTTCTATGATTTAGAAGGCGAGTAAATTCTCACGAGTCGTCCTTCAAGGATACGGTCACCTGACGAATTAACACGTGAGGCAGCTGTTACAGTACAGATATATAATACACTATCAATGGTGTGATAGTACATATAACAGGTCGACAAATATAATCAATATAATTACATCTTACTGAATACTTGTCTGCAGACAAACCATTCAAATTTTAATTTGAGATAAAACAAGTTTAATTTGATTTTTTATGGAATAGGGAGCTAACGAGCAGACGTATCGTCTGATGGTAAGCGATCACTGCCGCCCATGGACACCCGCAACAGAGGTGTCACAAGTGAGTTGCCGGCCTTAGGAAGATAGAGGAGGGGTTGGGGTATGGGCCTCCGGTATCCTGTCTCATTCGGTGAGACAAAGCGCAATGGCTGTTTTACAAGGGTTTTGTGTGAGGCCGTGGTATCGCTCTGGTCGATGAAGCGTGGCTCTGTCGCGGTAGGTTGAATATCCGAAAATAACAACTTTTTATTTTTGGCTGTAAGTTTTCACTTCCGTCTGTAGGTCTCATTCCTGCTTTTTGTCTACTTTTTAATGCGGCTAGTTACTTCAACTTGATTTCTTATTAATACACTAATTATTACGTACGTTATTTACGAGTATTTCATCGAGCTCCATTGCACTCTTATTATAGGCTTTGTACATATTCATAAAACCATACACGTATTATAAATTCAAATACATATAGTGCATAGTACATACATATAAAGCAACTAGTGATTTTGCGTATTTTATTAAACTTCTATCAACAGGCGTCCAGCGCCTGAATAAATTTTAAATAGTCGGCTCGACATAGATTAACACGCTAATTAATTATTCTTATATATTTATTCCTTCGTTAGTGAAACAAGGCAGATTAAAATACATTCAGGGCTTTATTAAAATAATTGAAATAATTATAATACTTGATGAAATCAGTTAATGTCAAATTTAGGTTATGAGTGCGGATGAAGCAAATATCACAGAGGAAGGTTTTCCTTAAACTGTGCTAATGCTATGATCATGTGGATGAATTTATTCATTCTCAAAAGTGCTTGTTCTCAACAAGCAATTTTGTGATTATTACAGAATAAATACTAATAGAATAGTGTTCTATTCTAGACTTCTATATCTATGCAAATATTAATAAGCTGATGAGTTTGTTTATTTGGTTAAGCGCCTTAATCTACTACTAGTTCAAATTAAAAAATATTTTATTCATGGAAAGTCCGTTAATTGGGGACGGTTTTAGGCTATATAACAGCCTTTTTTAGCAGTCCACTGCTTGACATAACACTCCTTAGGCCTTGGCCTAATAAGAAGCAGCAAGCTGGCCAGATAGTATTTAATGATATAACAAAAACACTTTTGAATTTAATGCGTGTAGATAACAAGCTAAACATTTTAAAAGTCCCTACGCAAGCCCTTCTTCGCGTAACCAAATTTTGGCGTACAAAAATACCTTACATCATTTTGGAAAAGCTGATACTTTTGCACTGCTAGACCGATATTAACCAAATATAACTAAGACCCACCGCAAGGAAACTGGCTTTCAAATGAAAAAAACTGCATGTAAATTAGTCTAGCCATTTGAGAGCTACGGGGTGTGTGGGGGCGAACCACAATCTTTCGCCCCCAGCCAACCTCACCTGCACGCGGTGCACCCTGCTAGATAAGAAACGAGGCTCTGGCGACCGACCGATGGCGGTATATCCATCCTTAAAGGCGTAACGTGATGGGCAGCAGCGTCACCGGTGCAACAAGTTACGCCCTGCGATCACCAACCCGCCTGCCCAGCGTGGTGATTATGGGCTGACCCCCTCCATGAGTAAGCAACAGAAGCCACGGCCCCCAGTTCCCGGTAGTCCCGCTATTCCTGGTCATGGTGGCGACCACGGTTACGGCGGGACAGGGGGTGCTAAGAATCACCGGGTTACGGGAGGCCACCACAAAAGACTGACCCTGGCAATGTACAACGGCNCGAAGAACCGATAACCGTTGGGGTAAACGAGTTCTTGAGTGGAGACCGCGTCTGGGCAAACGTAGTATAGGACGTCCACAAGCCAGGTGGAGCGATGATTTGCGCGGGACGGCTGGCGAAGCTGGATGCGAGAAGCCATAGATCGAACTAAGTGGCGTGAAATTGGAGAGGCCTATGTCCAGCAGTGGACTGCGATAGGCTGATGATGATTGAGAGCTACGATGCCACAGACAGACTCATACACATAGACAGACAGACAGATATACATCGATGTCAAACTCAAAACACCCTTCTGTTTGCGTCGGGAGTTAAAAACAAATACATATAGGTATTGATCGCAGCTACGCTCACGTACAAACTGACAATAAACGAAGCACTTTTTTACAAAAAAAAGTATAAAGATAATCAGAAAAACTCAATAAGAGTTTTGGCCCGACCTGGGATTGGAACACGAGACCTCTTGATCTGCAGTCGCATACTCAAACTGCTGACTAATGAAATAGTTAAAATTATTAATTAGCTAGTACAAATACACAGACGAACAGACAAAAATTCTACAAACTGTTGTTTTGAGTTCGGTTACTTTAATAAGGAAATCTTTCATTAGTTTTTCTTCAATGTTTTTAATGTACAGACCTTTCGCAGTGCTATTAAATGAATAATCAAAAGTTCGGACATTTAACACACATCGCCATCTAGTGCCAAGCTCAACAGAGCTTGTATTATATTTTAGGTACTAGACAACTAATATAAATATTACGGATACTGCTTTTTTTGTAAATTGATACATATTCAACATAGAAAACACCCAAACCCCGAAACAAATACTTGCAGATCATACAAACATTTGACCCAAGCCGGGAATCAAACCCAATACCTCAAACACTACCACTGCGCTACATTGGGCGGCGATATCGCTGAGAGCCGTACAGGCCATCTTGTGGAAGTTTGAGTGTTAGATGTTAAAGACAATGTGCACTTAGTTCAGGGGAATTACGAACATAACTTAAAACATTCCAACAACATAAAAATTACTGGCAAACGGGCACGTTTTCCCTGCTCTGTTATTAAAAAAAACCACTATTTTCACAATATCCATATTAATGACATTCTCGTCTGCGCTCATTAATCTGAATATATAATTAGCAATGCGAATGAATACCTTCATCGTTAATTGTTAATAATTTTGGTTTAGAACAAGAGATTTAGAGGGAGGAATTGGGTTACTCAATAACGTCACTTCAATTTCCACATGTATTTAAAGAAATTGACTTATTGTGGAATTTTTTTAAGTTTATTTCCTGTCTACTAAAGACATCAACCTCTTTAGTTTTTTTTTTGTTAAAGGGGATCGGGCCTAACAATTTGGCGAGTACTTATTATCCTTAGTAAAATTTTAAAAATATAAATTCGAAAGTAACTCTGGTTGTCGGTTAGGCTTTCATGGTTAAACCGCTGCACCGATATCAGTGAAATATGTCTTGGAAATATTTTGATTCTTGAGGAAGGACACAAGTCACAAGCTACTCTTTACCGTGATAACCTTAAACTTAGTAAATTTTAAAAAATCTCACCAGATGAAAAAGAAAAATTGTTATACGTAATCGCAATCTATTCATATTGGTTATATTTGATTCTAGTGTTAGCGATTTTAGCTGTGCTATGTTAAATGTACTTTTATCATCGTATCTGATCTTGGTAGCACATTGGTAGCAACCAGCGTACGGCCTTATCGAGAGAAAAAAAAACAAATTATTACTTATAGCTCTTACGAATTTCATAGAGCTGTAATAAATATAAAATATTTTGAACTGATTAATAACTGTGTATGGGTGTTATTTTTAAAGAATTTGTAGGAATCGGAAAATACACAAGCTACGTGCTATCATAGTATTTATAAGTTAAATTTACGTTTGTTTTACTTCTTGAAAAAAAATAGCTTTCAGGTGTCAAATACTATGCGAAAATCTATCGTGAGAGGACATTGTACTCCTTGAATTGAAAGAGGATTACAACAACTGCTCCACAATAACATTAACTTTTTAACTTATGTCATTAGTGTAAAACATATGAAAAAGATTATGTTATTTTTACATCGACACTAGACGGGCACGGACACCAAGCCTTATTAACAACTCTATGTGATGTCCTCTCTCCACTAGTTTTAAGTTCCCGTTCTCTCCGGTGTCCCGCTAGAAGCAGCAGTGCATCACTTCCGAACGCGCTGGCCGAACGCACCGCGCCTACAACGTCTCAAAAAAAACTTAAAACCCGCGCTACCGACCAAGTGAGCGCGCGAATTCGAAAGTTATCTGTCAAATTATTTTATTTTCATTCCAAAGATAATTTTGTTGAATATCGTCAATGTTAACGTGAGATTGTGCTACTTTTGAATTGTGTTGTGTGAAATTTCCACAGTATTCCAACATGGCGAGCTATACGCTTTTAATATTGGTAAGTTGTGATGTTTTCAACTTTTGTTGGTAACCATAAGTCTTGACAAGACAATTAATTATGTTTTCTTTTCAAACGCTCGTAACTATCAGAACTTTGAGAGTTTTGGGAACAGTTAATAATATTGTATTTTTTGTCATTGCTTTTCTTAGCTATGAGTCTAATATATTTCGATTAAATTAAGCGTATAAAAAGCTTGAACTGATAATTTATGACAGAAACTGATACTGAGTGAAACGGTTTCCGAAAGCCTGGAAATACAGAAATATGTATGTATAAATAGAAAATACTTGAGTAAGTAATTATATTAAAACGCGTCCTAAATAATTTGGAGATTATGATTTATTTTATTTAAATATTTACTTAACTAATGCTTATTTTTTGTTTGGGACAATTCAGTTGACCATTTTATTTTTTAATTCATTTCAATCTTGGACTACAATGAAAGAATGCCGATTTTCTATGTATTTACGGTAGGTATCCTTTTCTCTTGTTCTGTGTTCAACTCGAGAATTTTTGAGTTGCAGATTTCAATGGTTGGCGATTATCACTTACCAATAAGGTATACCACACCATAAAACTAAATTTTCTAAAACTATAATCCTATTTTGTAAAAGCTTTCGATAAAATTTATATGGTCTATGTCAGCCGGGCCATTATTACGAATCTATTGATATCGCATTCATTAAAATCGAGTGAGAAGCTTAGATGCTACGTTGTTTTTTAAAATGTGTACAAACACAGACTGCCAACACTATTAGCCTTCCTTTTGGCTTTGACTCGGTTAAAAAATCACATACACACTTACACACATACACACGCACAAAGATTTTACTTGGATTGGACCTAGGAGAAGTATTCAGGCTATATATATTATTTTGACTATCGACATATACGCAGGTAAAAGCTTAGGTCTTAGCTTGGCTAATGCCTTAGGCCTTAAAATAGTCATAAAGACATTAGCATATTCTTGTTAATACACGCAATAAAATATGAAATGTAATGTACAGTATTCACGGATGCAGTAAACGAGAACAAATATGTAAAAAAAAACAATTCTCGGAACGAAACTGAATTAAAATAACGCATTAATAGTAAGTCGGTGCGCGTTCGCGCATCCGTTGTAGAAAGCAAGAATTCACTTCATGAGATAGCGGAGAAATTACACTATTTCAAAACGTATTCTGAAATGATTTACTAAAGCACTTGTTATAGTTTTGTACAGAGTCTGCGGTGTTTATTCAAGTCTTCATAATATACTTTAAATTCCTAGTTTAGTGTTATAAATTCAAAAGTAACTATAACTTTTTGACTATACGTTCTCACAGCTAAACCACTCAACCGATTTGGATGATTATCTGTAAAAAGATATTGAACTTAGGAGAAAGATGTGGGCTAATTTTTGTCGCGAGATCGCAGAGAACTTAAGCTATTACAAAATATCATCTAAGATGATTTACTCAAGACCTTGTGAGAGTTTTGTACACAGTCGTATGTAAAAATATGGCACTGCGGGCACGAGATAACTATCGTACTTTCTATTTTTAGTAAATCGACATTTAATGAAATACATACTCAAAAGTCTAAGTAATCAACTTCTAATTTAAATTGAAACCAGCAGGATTTGGTTCCGACTAATGTGCTAATTTTCTAATCACCCTAATGTGTTGTACCTAATAACAGATTTTTTATAGGAATTATAAAAAAATTAAATCCCGACAAGAAGTGACCGACTGTGGCATCGTTACTTCCAGAACGGATGGATTGACATTATATTTTCACTAATTAGGAGTAGTGACTGGTCACCAGCCCGCGCTACTCGTCTGGGTCTATTTTCAATCATACCCGGTTTTATTGGTCTAAGCGTGATATTAACTATCCTGTCTTAGACACTCCAGCAAACACAGAATTTGAAAATATAACGTTAAAATCGGTTAGATAGTTCGGAGTTCATCGTGAGCAATACGTGGCACGAGAAATATATATAATACACATTTGTAAGGATCTTGATCCAGAATGTTCTTCACTCATAAGATATTTTACTAAACTAAAATAATTAAAAACTGAAAACGTAGTCTTTAGTGAAGATGTATCAAAGGTGTACTATGGACCGACAATATCTTTATTTTTATTATAAAATAGAATTTTATCAAGTATTTTAATATTTGCTATATGATTCATATCCAAATCATAAGCAAAAAGTAGATCTATTTAACATCACTTATCGGCTGTAAGCAGCTAACAATTAATAGGCTGAAAAATATTTTCAACTAATGTAACCCCATTGTACGTACACCTTTTCAGCAAATAATGAAATGAATAATGATTATAAAAAAAAAGAAAAACAACGGCAGTTCGTCGTTGTATGCAAATCAGCTACATTTTGGAGAAACCATCACACAAACAGACTTTCTCTCAAAACAATTGTTGCAAAAGAATTATTTACTTCCACTTTTTAGGCCGACTTCACAAAAAACGGGTTGGGTTATTGCTTTTTTTCGCATTTTATATCTTGTTGTAAATTTAACTTTCACTGTATTAATGCAATCTTGATCAACTGTTTTATTGATTGTTAGGTCTTTTATGCAGAATAATTTGAAAGTTTCACTCGAAATTTACTTATTTAATTATTTTTATTTGAGGCCAAGGCCGGTCACTTACCTTGGCTAAGATTTCTTGTGATTGTTATCGTTTTCAAATAATACAATAACTTGTAGTGCATGCTACAAGTTATTCGGACTATGTCATTAAGGTGACTTACGAACTTTTGCTTCAAATACTGACGAAGTGCCAAGAACTTCATATTTCTACAACGCCTTAAGTTTGACTGGGAGGGAATGCCTCATGGCATTAAATCCGTCCTCGTACAACATGTGCAATAAATTAAAAAATAAATAAACTTCTAAGAGATGACAAGGATGCAGAGAAATTGGTGAAATATCTTCATAAATCATGAATAGTAGTTTATTTCATATTAATCTAGCTAATATTTAGTTACAAGACTTTATAAATGGTAAACTAGAAATTATTTTCAAGACACTTTGAAAACGCACTTTGACACAAGATACTTGCATTTACTATGGGGAGTGCTCCGAGGAATTGTTTGGACTGATCCCTGTCTCCACTCGCCGCCATCGTCCTACGCGACAAAAGTTTCATACCTATCATCTAGATGGTTGGCAGTCCACAACTTTGCGCTTTTAGAGAAACTTACTGCCTCACAAAACTAAACTTTGGCATGCACTGTCGCCTGCGGTATTCCCGGACCAATACCGGCAACGCACTTGTGACGCCTCTGGTGTTGCGGGTTGCCATGGATGGCGGTAATCGCTTACCATCAGGCGATACGTCTGCTCGTTTGCCTCCCAAAAAATCCTTCTTTTGTTAATATTATAATATATATCACTTCTCGCTTGGTCCCATTATTGCAATAAAAGGGTTTATATTATTGAACTAAAAATACAGTTTTTAGATAGAATATCTACCTATTATATCTATCATGAAATTACTGTTACAAGTTCCGCCGACTTTGATGCGCATACATCAAAAAAGTATACTATTGGTAGGTTTGATTTTCATAAGAAAAGAAAATTGAATGGCTACCGTGGACATCTTAGATATTTTGTTTCGTCCAGTGCTTGTCAAAACCATTCATTATGCATTGTTTCAGTAAACGGCGTGTTCCAGTAACCCAGTTGTATAATTGCAGCAGTTTCATTACATATCTCCAAACTCTTGGCTATTTGTTGCCGTTGTATTTCTTATTGTAGGTATGTGGGCTTCGGTCACGCACGCAATACGCTCTGGAAATGACCAAGTACTTGAATTAATGCTTCAATTTGGTTATAGTTTTAACTGACTACCTGATGGAGGAAATCTCTCTGTGAGGCAAAAATTGGTCTGAGTGATTTCTACAAGACTTGATTTTGCTAGTTATAATCATAAAATTGTAATTAAAATAATTTAAACTTTTCAATTTCTTTATGTGCACGCAAACTATCTTTTTAATTAACCTCATGGGTTGATGTCTTTTTAATTAAGACTTATTAATTAATGAAAAAAACGTTAGATTTGAAGTCAGACATAAGTAATTTGATATAATAAAGTGGATATCAGAGAAAGCGACCGAAAGGATAGTCATTTAATTGTTTTAAAAATCTATACAGATAAATAAAATGAAAATTTGTTTGTGACTTTAAATTACGAAAATTACATCAAAAATTCATATATTCTTTAAATTCATATGTCTGTTCCGGCTAAACTCAGGAACGGTTGCCCCGATTTTGATGGGAAGTTCACTAGCAATACAAGGAGTAAAAATGCTACTCGCTTTTATATCCAGATTTTTAGGGCGCAGGTAAATATGAAAATTGTTACTGGAGCCTAACTCCTTTCCCTCTAATTCTGAGATGTAGTCCTGATATGCAAGCATAATAGAAATTATATCACAAATGAAAAATCCTTCTCACAATGAGTCATTGAAGAAAGCATGCAGCACCAAGAATGTTAAGATTCCTATATTAGTATTCTATAACCGGCTAAATAAAGTGTGTCACGAATATCCATATAGTTCGATATAGCCTATACACTGCCCACACCGGCTTGTTATCCTTGAATACAACTTGCTCGGTGTTCCGTTAGGCTTTCTCCACAAATTCCTAAACAGTCGTTTAAGGAATTAAGGCCACATTAACGTAGAGATTGATGGCTTTAGCACCAAAAAGAATATAATAAATGTTCTTTAGCGACTGTGGAATTAAGGGCATCTCATAATTATTTTGCGGATAATTCTTCGCTCAGGGGTTTAAATTATGAGGCCATTAGACAAAAACATTGCAATTTTTAAAAGTGCAGCCAATGAAATTACTATAAAAAATGTTTCCCTAATTATTTACATATTTCTAGTTAATCTGTCTCTGAGTAGAGGCACTCCTCTTCTTGTTATTCTATATGTCCATCTTATTCACTGAATACAATTATTTTTTTCGGAATTTGGGTGTTTTCTATGTATAATATGTATATATTTACAATAAAAGTTTTACTTATCTTGTCTGTAAGATGTCCGAAATATTTTTTTATTTATTATTTATTTATTCACTGTCTTCACCGTAAGTCCATTCTATTGTTATTTTGCCAGAGTATTACAATGGATGCATTGGTATTCTGTTTATGTCTTTATGTATACCCATAATTCTTCTTGTATCTAAAGTTTTTTTTTATGGGAGAGCGGGCAAACGAGCGGACATATCGCCTGATGGTAAGCGATTACCGCCGCCCATGGAGATCTGCAACACCAGAGGCGTCACATGTGCGTTGCCGGCCTTTTTGGGTATGGGGAAGAGGATAGGGTTAGGGGAAGGGGTTGAGGTATGGCCTCCGGTATCCTCACTCCCACGGTGAAACACAGCGCAAGCGCTATTTCACATCGGTTTTATGAGATTTCCAAGAATCGTGATTTTATTCTAGCTTGCAGATCTAAGCAAAATAGGTAAGTATTTACCGTGGGAGAGCCACTCTTCGGCACGAATTGGCCGTCTACCGGAGTAATACCACGGCCTCACAGAAAACAGGTGTGAAACAGCGGTTGCGATGTGTTTCTCCGAGTGAGTGAGGATATCGGAGGCCCATAACCGACCCAAAACCGAATGACCGCATAAAGTAGGCGCCATTCATGCATTCATTTTTGGAAAATAGGTGTAGAAATGTTTTTAATAGTGTGTTATTTCGACAGACATTTATTGTAGTCTATGAAATAAAATGAATAAATGATAAATGATTTAATGTAATCTATGGATGTACCTAGGAATAATGTACAATACTAAGTTACCTTTAAAAACTAAAAGCAAATTAAAATATTTCCCATCCTCTAACTAAACAAAATTCGTATTGTTCATATTTTATTGTAAATGTGCCGTTTTTATCTTTAGCTTCAAATTAGCTTCTTAACTTTGATGGACTTACCAACAACTATAGGTGAAAAACAGTATTGTAAATCTATACTAATGCATACAGCTAACGAGTTTGTTTGTTTGCTTGAACGTGTAAATCTCAGGAACTACAGGTCCGATGTGAAAAATTATTCTAGCGTTACATAGCCCATTTATCGAGGAAAACTATAGGCTATATATCATCACGTTGAGTCTTATAAGAGCGGAGCAGGATGATGATAAAGAATGTTACAAAAAAGGGAGAAAATTATCACACTACGGGCACACTATTGGAGATACAAACGAGGTTACTTGGGTCAGCTAGTGTAATATAATACTATAGCGGGCATCGAACCCTCGACATTGGTTTTTAATGTTCCATCGCTTCAACACTCGAAATAAAAATGTTGTTGAAACATCTATCTACAAGTACATACTATGTCTGTATTCTAAGTGAAATCACTTCGTAAACAAATAGGGACACAATTAGCTATTTTAAACATTTTGACCTCAAACAATTGACCATACACGTATACAATTACTAAACATTTTATTCTACTCTAATGTTTAAACAAGGTCTTACAAGTAGTGATTTCTTGACGTATCTTCCTTCCTTAGATCTTATTATAAAAGATAGGAATACTAAAAGTACGACAAGGTCTGTTATGTATTATCTGTTAGAACTAATAGCGATATGTAGGTTTCTAACCTAACTCATTATGGAAGGGTGCACCTACGTACTTATATCGACATCCCTCTTTGGTAAATAAGGTTTATAAATTACCTCCATACAAAATCTAATATATAAAATTCTCGTGTCACGGTGTTTGTTAACAAACTCTCCAAAAAGGCTGGAACGATTTTTACGAAATTCTGTGTGCATATCGAGTAGGTCTGAGAATCAGCCAGTATCTCTTTTTCATACCCCTAAATTGTAAGGGTGACCTACCACGAATTTTTTTTAAATTTTTTACAGTGTTTTTTATATTTGGCAAAATGTTAGCCCAGTTGGCTAGTAATCATATATTTATAAGTATTTTTACACTTACAACGGCCCATTCAAGAGGCTATGTACGGATATAGCCCGGCAAAACTAACAAACAAGTAGTTTTAAACTTTTGTTACTCAGTTTGTCGAAAAGCCTCTTGAATTAGTGGTAATGCAGCCTGACTGCAAAGCCGTATACTGTACAGGACAAATAGTTGTTTAATGGACACGTTCATTCCTACACCTATTGCATCAAGTACAGGAGCGATTTTTATTCTCAGATTTTTGTAAATATTTGTAGCGATTTATTTTTTCGAATATCAGGACTCTAGATTCACTCTTGAAAAGTAATGAAAAAGAACCGTTCCATTTTGTTTTATATTATTCATCCCACAGTACCCTTTCAAGGTTAATACCTTCACCTAATACACAAGGTCAGAGGGTCGACGCTCGACAACCGGCCACAGAACCTGTGAAACTCAACCGTTTAGCAAAACTTGTTATGGAAATATTATTAATAAGTTAATTCCACATTCGAAGTTGTTTTTTTAGGTCATCATTTTGTTTTTGATTTTATTTGTGGTGATAATGTGTGTTAATGACCTTCGGAGAGAAAGTCACTGCCGTGTGCTTTATACGAGTATTTGGTGATTACGGGATTAGTAAATCAGTTATGGTCGTAAAGTCAGTACGATTTTTAAATTGGTGAACTTAGTGGACTTCTTATTAAAATTATAAAGGTGCAAGTTTAGTACAAAAACTAGTACCTACCGCTGTTTGCACTCATATCTTTTAAAGTACTCGACGAGTTTTAATGCAGCTTCCACCAATAGGTAGATTGATTTGAGAGGAAGGTAAACGTGTGTAATACATACATATTATAATAGAGGAAATCCGAAGTGTGAAAAAAAGCTATGTGAATACTGTTTGTATATTTGTTACTTCTTAACTCTTGACCCTGAATTTACACAAAAACTAAATTTGTCGTGTTCGGTAAATCAACAACGAGTAACACCGTGGGGCGCAGCTAGTTACCAATAACTATCCTTTAGAAAAGAATGTGGAATATATCAAGTGGTCAGGTTGAAAAGTAGGCTGTCCAGTGCGCTGGTCGTTGCCCCTTCGCTGCGGCAACTAGGTGAAGGTCACTTCACCTCCGCTAACGGTTAATCCACTTCAACAAGTGTGACGTCAGCATCGAGATCACGTGACCCATTTACATTATAAATAGTTGTGGTTTAATTGTTATTGAGATAACCTGGATTGTTTACATTTCATGTAATGTGTATGTGAAAAAGTTGTCTGTATGTTTTCAAAGCATCGTAGTTGAATGAAACTTACTGGTTTTAGATAATTTGATCTACACACCTATAAAAAATAAATGGAGTGGCTGTTTATGATATAATGCATAATGGTACATATACCAAAATCCCGTTTTTTTACTATTTTTGTCTATCTGTATGGCGGTCTGTCTGTCTGTCTGTTCCAGCTAATCTCTGGAATGGTAGACTGATTTTTACAGAAATTTCACTGGCAGATTGCTAATGTAATAAGGAGTAACTTGACCTATTTTTTAAGACTAACTTTGGCTCAGCTAGTCTGTAAAATAAATTTCATCAACAGCCTTTCTCAGTCCTCTGCTGGATATAGAGCTCAGCCAATCCGCTTGTGGCTACCACCACGCTGGCCATAAAGGTTAGTAAAGAGAAAGAGAAAGAGAGAGAGGGAGAGAAAGAGGGAGAGAGAAAGAGAGATAGGGAGTTTGTTTCAAGTTACCTTCTCTTTGCAGTGATATTGTCTTAAGTAGTTTGCTACCTCAGTCGCCTCTTATGCCACCCAGGGATGGGTGACACTCCGCATTCTTAATCTGTCACCACACGGAATACATACGAAGTTTAGTCTAATTTGTTATTCACGATATATTTGTTATAGGTAAGAATTTTCATCCCTTAATTTTTCATACTAATTGGTTTAATATTTCCTTTGAAATTCAAATAAGACCACACTTGAGTGTATTTAACCGTCTAGATCTTCCATATTTATATACATTTAAATTATAATCTAACAACATTGTATGTGAGAGAAAAGTAAGTAGGTTAGGTACGTTGTGTCTCTACACAAACAACCAGCCCTTCTGATTCTGAGGGTGAGTACTCAAAACACGGCAATGCAATTGTGTCTCATGAGTTGCTGATAATCACGAGCGGCGGCACTGGCAGTTACCATATAATCCTTACGCAAGTACTCATAGGGCCTTGCTACATAGCTCGGTTTCTAAAAAGAAACATGATAAGAAGAGTAAGTAAGGATAAAGATCCGTTTGTTATGTTTGTGATCGTCAGCCGGTAACAGTCCGGACGCGCTCTGTTTGCGACCGCAAGTAACGGAGCACACTTGTCGAGTATCTGCTAATATGTGCGTAATGTGGACTTGGTGCGTGACAACCTGACGCTTCAGTTGTTAATTGTTTTATAGACTTTGTGACTTGAGGTAAAGTTGAAGGGAGCTTCAAAATAAAACGTTTTAAGAGTTATCTTTTGGGAGAAAAAAACTTGACAAATCAAATACACGACCGTCCGACAAGAACTAGACAGAATCTGTGCTATTATAATACTTTATATGCTAAGTATTATATGAGTCGATTTATAGCAAAAAGGCACCTTCTAAACATGTTCCTTTTAAAGTGATCCTACTGAGCCTGATGGAAAGCATAAGCAAAATCTAAGAGTGATGGACACCGTACTATTTGCCAATGCAGACAATGCAACAATGCAGCATGGCGACCGACTGTATGGTGGCTATTTGAGTTTCAGCATCTATTATGCATCCCTAATGAAGACCAATGACATTTAAACCAATTCAAATAGGGTGTAACTATTACAGTGACCATATATTGTACTTGTATAAGTGTGTAAATTGAAAAAAAGGCATCTCTGTGATTTGTTTCGGCGTTCTAGCTATAAAGTTCGACTTGTAAGAATCGACGAATCAAATAAATACAAATTACTTGGTAGTAAATATTTTCCATGCTGTCAATTTATAAACAACTACACCTGTTGTATGAAAGTGTAATTTATTTGGTCACTTGAGATATCTGTGTCACTGTGCTACCTGCCAAGACGTGATGTTATGAAGAAATGAAAGGGATCCACTGGTACGAACACTGGACACACAAATTGCTCGTCTGATTATGGGTTCGAATAAGACGTACACCTGTCTCCATTCACGGCAATATGTCAGTTATATCAATTATTACACATTTTTGACAGACCTGTTGGTATAGCTGTAAGTTAGTGTCAATGGTAAGCCAGGGGATGACCTCTGGCTTACCACTCATTCCAACTTACAACTGGGTAACGAACCCTCATGGGTTCCTTTCCCAGTTAGGACATACGAATATGTGATAAACACGATCGTTTGTTCTGCACCTGGTTATGATGTAGTTTTATGTGTTTAGAAATATATAAGTTTTTTGTGTCAAGTTCGTATCCACTTCCTCGCGTCGTTATCCTCTTTACTGGAGGTCGAGATTCCCCAGGTGTGAGATGATCTTCTGCCAAACAGTATCTCGCCGCTCGTTCGGTTAAATTAGGCACCGACTTCAAGGCTCTCCTTGAAGTTGGTGCAATAATTTAACCGTGAAAGCGTAACATACAGGCAGGCAGAGTGACTTTCAATTTTATAATATTATTAACTAAAAAAAAATATTAAAACTAAAAATATTGTTGTTTTTGGTTGAGATTCAAAAGTATTTTACATGTACATCATACTTTTTGTATCGAAAGAACACAGACATTACAAGATATAATGATTGCTTACAAAAAAAGTAGCAGCAATAAATAAATGTAAATGACTGGTGCCTCTAAAAAGAACTTGTCTCAATATAACTCAGACTCGGTCGACGGCTCTCAGTAATCACTGTATTTATCTCCACTATCCCTAAATGACACGAATAAAACCAGAAGCGTATAAGTCGGACAGACAGACACGCTCACCGAAGATTCCGTACCAAAATATGCATTAAAATCAGATATACACGCAAATTTACTGATTAAACTTTCAAACACTTAATTATCCTTTCAAACTTGAACATAAAATAAAACAGTTAAAGTTTTTGTTCAATAATAAGACGCAGATGCATATCAAATTTGAACTTAAGAATTATCTTACTGCGAATTATTATTAATTTATTGTAAACACGGTACGCAATATTACCGTGGGAGATCCCCCTCACCATCCCCCTACCCCCCAGGCCGCCATAGTGTGGGTCACCATGCTGCATTGTTCTTTTTCGCATTGAGGATGGTGACCACCACTCTTGGATTCTGCTCATGCTTTCCATCAGGCAGGGCAGAGTCATTTTGGCAGCTTAAATATAAAAAAATAAATATATATATATTTCAAAAATGTGCAGGCAGGCAAAGTTCCCATACTAAGTAGATTTACGAGCATAGGACATTGCATGGTATACACCCAATGATTGATTATATCATTTAAAAATATAAGTTATTAGAATTTTTGTTTAATGTTATATTATCTATTTAAATAAAAATGAATTACCGAAATGTATGTACGCGCGCATAACTCCCGATTGCCTCCATCAAAGTGGATTTTTTTTATGTGTTTGTTACTGCCAGGACGAGGTTTGTATAGAAATAAAAATATACGGCAACCAGAAGGAATATCTTTTCTTACTCCGTTACTGAACACTACCCGAGGTAACTAGAGGCGTATCTAGATAAATACTAAAACAAGTTTTTCGGAAATTTAGGTATACGATAGGCGGTACGAAGCTCGCGGGGTCAGCTAGTTTATAATAAAACTTAGGTATACGATAGGCGGTACGAAATTCGCAGGGTCAGCTAGTTTATAATAAAAAAATAGTATGTAGTTGTTGACTTTGTCTACTCATACAATGAGAAAATATTTGTGGAGGAACGGGTCACATGTCCCTCCAACACAAAGGGAGGATCCTCCAATGTTGTATATATGCTAATCTGCGCGAGAACTTCTATTGCGCGATGCAGGATTGGTAGTTTCTTAGTTTCCTTCGTTACTCCGTAGTTCGACGTATCTTCGGTAGAAGACGCTGTAGTGAGTTTCTGTTGTTGCTTTGTATATGGGAGTTGCCATGTCACTCCGCTCCACTTTGGCTTCACCTTTATCTGTAAACCGGGAGTGGCAGTTGTGAATTTGTGTAAAAATAAAAGCAACAAAAATAAAACAAGAGTATGCAGCAGAATCACAGTAACCACCAAATAATCAGTAAGAGTGATTTGAAATGTCTCTGATAACGCAGGGGTCACATATTCATATATATATAAATATATATGTTGAATGAGATGTTAGGATTATTTGAACAAATAGCATTTCTTTAAGCATACACCCCTTGTAGCAAACGCCATTTTTTTAATATTCTCGAGGAATCCTAGTACTCTGTCCAATTGTAAGTGAACAACATACAATTGGCAGGTGTATCAAAGCGAGTAATGATAGCAACCAACCGCAGTTAAGTGCGTGTGACAGTTATGTGGCAACTGAGCGCCTCTTGCTCAACTCAGATCTTCGCAGTGGCTGCACATGTAGGCTCAGACCTTTATAGGGCTTATTAGGGCGAGAAGTTATACCTCTGAACTGCTAAATGAGGAGTACTTGTCGTTTATCGTACATGATGACAGCAACAGAACGAAATGATGACTTGAAGGGTTCGGAACGCTATATCTGCATTGATATTATAATGCTGAAGAGTTCATTTGTTTGTTCGGTTGAACTCACTAGTTCATGAAACTACCGGATCGAATTGAAAAACTATTTTAGTGTTTGTTAGCCTATTTATCAGGGAAGATACAAGGCTGTGTAACATGCTGCTACGACCAAGAGGAGCCGAGTGTCAATGAAAAATGAAAAAGCTTGGAAAATTCTTTCGTTTTGACATAGGCGGTAGTTGCGTTGGTCAGTTAAATAATTTAGAGTAAGTATCTTATTCACGTTATTTCTATATTACATATTTTTATTATCTAATAATGAGACACATTCCATCTTAATATACTAATTTCTTAGTAATTGAATACCTTCGGTGTAATGAAAACCACAATGAACCACAGTGCTTGCATAATTTTACGTTTCTGGTGAAATGCTAAGAACTATTACAGTACTTGTTGAAAATATAATACGTATATATAATTTACAACGAAACTATGGTTTTTGTAAAATATAAATAAGTATAAAAATAGTTAAATTCGCAAAACCAGTAGACACAACCGAAAGTCGAATAGAGTATGTAAAAAAAACTTTTAAATGGACGAAGCTTACAAATAACATAAATAAAAAAAATAAGCTTTTACCCTCACTTCACACTTACACACGGTATCCTTACTCACTCGGTGAAACACAGCGCAGGCGCTGTTTCATACCGGTTTTCTGTGACGCCGTGGTATCACTCCGGTCAAGCCGGCCCATTCGTGCCGAAGCGTGGCTCTCCCACGTTGAAAACGTCATCACGTTAAAATAAGGAAGGAATAATATCATATGTAACAGTGGCTATTATTTCAATTAAAACTTTCATAACTATTAGTTTTCTCTTTCAATTAGAAATCACTCGAGTCATTGAACACGAATATGCTTACGACTTATGCTTATGCTTGGACGATTTACGTATTTATGGTCGCTCAGTGGTCGAAATTCGATCATAATTTAAATTTTATTTTTTGGCTTTCTGCACTTCACACACAGTTTCACAGAAAACACGCTACAGCGCCATCTACATAGAAGTTCCCTGTCGGTTAGCTTAAAGGCATAAAACATCCCAACATTAACCGTTGGGCCTCGGCCCACCAGGCGTGATCACCTCGCATCATCCTCCCATTGATTAGAGGGACATGACACCCGTTTCTCCATACCTACTCCCCCGTTAAAACACCTACTTAGTTTTTTACAAAAATTTAAGGTAAAGGAGTACGAAGTTTTTGCTTCTCTTATTAACATATAAGTAATAATATAATATATACAATACTGATAGTTACTCTTCATGGTTTCGCTCTAAGTATTTACAATTGACAATTTAACGACGACGACAATATAAGTTGCCTCATTTTGGCAATTATGGAAAAGCGGAGTGTATTGGTGAAGGTAGGCCTCTAGTTTGTGCATTTATACTCAAAACTGGACAGATAGATGCCTACCGATTTCAGAGTATAATTACCTTACATTTTATGAAATTCTTTATACATACACACAGGTTTTTTACATGGTTTTTCCAGTAATCGTACATACTACGTTCTTGAAGTAGAATACAATATTTAGGGTTTCCAAACCACACCGCCCCTAAAAGGCGTTTTAAATATTAAAAGCTGAATTAAAAAACGTATACTTGATGACAAATTGGAGTGAAATTCTTGTAACTGTTGATGTCGTACGGTTTTTATGGTCATTAGAGAAATATAAATCTATTTAAAATTTCACCCGTTTCATCGTTTTCATTGTCCGTCCGTTATTGTATTTTCCAGTCTTTATTGAGGACATGGTACTTGAGAGCTAAAGTTATTATCATCTATAATTTTGAATCTCTGTTATTTTAAAATAATAAAGGTTTTTTTTAACAACAATTTGTTAGACCTGTGTTGGAAACTCCTAAATAATAACAGATAATAACAATAGGAAAGGAAACGAAATAATTGCAGTTATTATAATAATGTAAGTGACACCTTTACCCAAGTTGTTTGAATAAATAACACTTTATACATCAAATAATACACATGAGAAGCAATTTATATTCACACTAGTTCATACTATGTTTTTTATAGTATTTTGGAAGTTTATGCCGCCTTATCTAAACAAATAAATGAAATTGAAGTATCTATTAGTAATTTCAAATTAACAGCTTTTCACTAAATTCATAGAGGAGCTAAATTCTTTTTTTTTGTGAAATAAAGTCAATGACACAGACATGTCAACTTAAGTTTATCTTTTGCAAGTAGATTTAAAGTTTAAAAGTATATCAAAATATTTTATGAATTAAAGATATTCAACATTACTACACAACGACTAATTTTATTGAGAACTTGCAGCAGTAAAAGCTTTTATATAGTCTGATTATTTTCTAGAATATCACTCTTCAATGATTTTAGAATAATTAATCTCTTGTGTCGTCAGGTAGCCAACGATCTCATCTACAATAACGTAATGGGACCATACATACGTAGGTATTATCTGTTTGTCTACGAGAGAAAATACCACACATAATTGGATAATGCCGTGATCCCTCAATTGAGGAGAAAGTTGCTCTACAATTACTTGTTGAAAGTAACTTCAATATAGTATTGTCTTAGATAAATAACAGCACGATTGTGATTGTTGTGGGCAATTCTTACAAACATATTGCTTGTCTTCCGAAAAAGTCATCATTATTTTATTTGTCCCACTTATCTTTTCTGCTCCACATGTTTCAGTGTAGTCATTGAGACACATTATACACAAAGATGTACCAAATCATTAGAATTAGTTTTCGTCGTCATTACTTTTTTTACTTTTCAAAAACTTATTAGTTCTTATAGTGTTGCATGTCGGTGGATTTGGTAATTCAGCAGTATTGGCAAGAAGGCCGAATTATTTTCTCAATCGTTTTCGATATTACTAAGCTTTCAACTTGAACCATTTTCATGGAAATATATTGTGTTTGATAAAATAAAAATCTATCTAAAATCTCTTGAGGGTTACAAAAATATAGTAACATGCCTATTAAAGATTCCTTTTACCAGAATCGTTTGACCTCCAAAAAAGTCTATAATTACATAACATTTCATTGTGACGTCACATCTCATCTTCGAATGTAAGATCTGTCAGCGTATGATCGTCTAAGTGACAGTTTAATCGCATGCTATAACATTACAAGTTCACACGTCGCTAGCGTGTAGGCGAGTTAGCGCTGGTGTGCCGGTATGCAGGTCAGCGGGCACTAACGGTGCAGTGCGCTTTACGTGTTGTGCTGTACAATGTTTGTAAGTGGAGCGGTACGGCATATTTATAGGGATGATACGTATATGGAGAGCATAGCAATGACAGATGAATCTAACTACAATTTGATCTTGATCGCTGTTAGAATCAGAGTTTTGTTCTACATAGAAAAAAGTCCTGTAGATAATCTTTTTTTTCGACCTTTTTTCAATACACCTATAGAACTCATTTTGGTATAAGAAGAATTGAACGTCGTAGGTGTCTGATTAAATCTCACTATTGCATGTCATTACTTCTTTGATTGAAGTATGTGTCATACAATAGACTTGCAAACCAAGGTAGCCAAGACAGGCAAACGAGCACAGGCCGCTGTATTCGTTTGTCAAATTGGTTATAATAAACCTTAGGTATGTAAGTACTCTAAATCTTGTTCTAAATCCCATACAAAGTATTGAACAATGAACAACACAGTGCACTAAGGTATTCGGCTCGTGCATGGTCCCGCGCTGATCTAGAACTAGTGTTCGACTGACACGAATTTGCGGCCCACTTGTCATACCTAGAAATTTGAGGTGCAACAGCCGTATTATATGGCGCCGCAAGTCTGGCGCCTGCCTTAGTTATTACCAAAACATTTGCATGTAACATTGCATTAAATCCCGTAAGATTGAATGTAGAACTATTTCTCCCTAAATGTCTTGTATTTTGAGCTTGCAAGCCTTTAGGTTCCAAAGCCTTTAGTAAAAATATCATTTGAAATAAATGCTACGGTATTATCTAAACTACAGGTATCTAATTAAGTTGTTTATAATTCTGATAGCCTCTGTGGCACAGTGGTAGCGTATGTGCTTTGCTAATACTTGTTTAGGAGTTTGGGTACTTTCTATGTGTAATATGTACCCTATGTATTAACAAAAAAAGTAGATAAATTTATATTTATATCAGTAGTCTTGTACCCATAATACAAGATCTGCTTAGCTTCGGACTAAGTTTTTCTAGTTGAGTGCTAGATATTCAAAAATGTTTGTTACTACATAATAATTTCGTGAAACTAGTATCTAAAGTTTTGGTGTTCACATTAATAAAGGACTTTTTATTCACGCCGATCTGTTACCTGTTTCAATATAATTTTATTACTTATCTATATTCTTAACAACATTTTGAGAAATAAGTATCAAATCAATTTTCCCGATTGACCACAAAGTATGGCCGACCTTCAAATTAGCTAGTATTACATTTCATAATACAGGATATTTTTTTTATTCACCAATCCGTATGTCTAGCGTTGCATAGCAGGCTAAAACCTCATCTTTTAGAGAGGTCTATTTTCAGCAGTGGAAACACAAAGTTATGTTATTAAACTTTTAGTTTGTTTATTCACAGATACTCAGTATATGCACTCGGTTCACTTTACCGGAGCCTACCGCCTCACCGCCGACGAGTGCAGAAACAGACATCGACAAGGACGTTGAGTCACGCGATGATGCCCTCAGCGAAGACAGCGAGGAGCCCCCTGAAGGCTACTACGCTTTCGTCGAATCTCCTAATGCTACTCCACCTAGGTAAAGAGCCTCTTCGGTTTGGAAATGTTTTTTGTTAGAATTTTATTTCATTACTTATATAAACCTGTCTAGCTAATGTACCTCGAAATCCCCTTTCTAAGTAGATTGCCGTGGGAGAGCTACGCTTCGGCATGCATGGGCCGGCTCGACCGGAGTGATACCACGGCCTCACAGAAAACCGGTGTGAAACAGCGCTTGCGCTGTGTTTCACGGGATGAGTGAGGATACCGGAGGCCAATAATCCAACCCTTTCCCTCATCCCCCAAGGCCGGCAACGCACTTGTGATGTTCTGGTGTTACGGGTGCACATGGGCGGCGGCAATCGCTTACATCAGGCGATACGTCTGCTCGTTTCCCACCTATTCCATTAAAGAAAAAGATGCATACCGATGTCCAGCAATAAACTATTAAGCGCTGTTGACGTGACATAATGATGTGTTCAAAGGAAAAAGCCTTTGAGTATAATTCTGTCGATAAGTGCTGTCCTAAAACATTCCTGTTAACGATTTTATTATAAGTATTTATATCTTTTTGTTTTTTAACGTAATTAACAGATCAATCTAAGTTTTAAATTTTCGCATTCCCAGGTAAATATTTATACATGTAGTATGGAATAACCGAGATTGCGTAATAGGTATTAGATACCTCTGAAGTGTCTAACATCTAATACGTAAATAATTTGTATAGAAGATTTCCTATACCTAATGAATCCTTCTTCTCAATTGCCAATCATAAGTTCTGTCATGTCACTATCTCTAGACATATTCTCTGTAACTTCCTCGTTACTTTCACCACCGTACATAACACATCAATAATACCACGTATAATCAAATCATGAGTAATGTCAGTGTCAGGTGTGGCTATGAAACAAGCATACACTTTCACTGACCATGTTTGACTGACGACCTGTCTTGACCATTGATGGCGTCGGTGACCAATGAGGATAGCGGATATCTTTTGTGTTACAAATAATGGTCTCGATAGCTTTTGAACTCAAAGAACAAGCAGTTAATCTTACTTTAAAGTGCAAGAATTTGCAATACCTTCATGAGGAAATTTTATTCACGATGTTCTGCCAATTAAAAAAAAACGTATTTTGGCTTCTGAAGTCTTGCTCTTGTTTTGGACACTTGAAGTAATTATACATTTGCAGTATCTGGAGTATTGGAGGCTTTAGACTTTGTTTATGACGCAAACCTATACAGTTTAGCCAACTGCTTCAAGAATAATAGGCATGGCAATATTTCTAAAGTAACATAATCCTGAGAACTTTACGGTTGCAGAAAGAGGAAGGAGTTACAAATAAGTGGACTGCAAAAAATGCTCTTGATTGTTCCAGAGTCCGGCCTCCACCCTATCGCCAAGTGTCATCACCATGTCCTGACGTGGATTCCACGCGCCCGCACGTTTCCGCGAATAATTTGTGTGGAGACCTCAACAGGGGTCTCATTCCTAAGAACCCTATGGGACAGAACCCTAACGGAGAGCCCTATCCATTGTAAGTATCTAACATTTTATTGTACCTTTATATTTGGAGATGTTCAAAACTTATGTTGTTCAAGTAAACGGTAGTAGGCCAAAACCTTTTTTCTAAGAAATAACTGTAAGAAATACTAAGAACTATTTCTAGCAGTGAGTTGTTTATGGGTCTAAAATTTAAGTCCAACGCTGTACTATCTATAAACGTGCTTGTTTATGGTATGCGAAGCGGTTAACCTAATGGTAATTTGCTATTATCGGTTATGGACAACTGTGTCTAAAGTAACTGTTATCTTTCAGTTGGTATATCAGGATCTAATGTAAAAATAAAACCGTTATTAGATGCATCATGGATTTAACTAATGAATCTTCTAAAATTGTAAAAATTTACAGTACATTTTGAAATTTGGATTAGTGAGACTGAAGGAGAAAACATACTCTCATTAAATTCATCATGTATCTCGCCAATGGATCTCCTGAGAATGAACAATTTTGCTATCAATGTGTAAGATTGTAATGATGTATAAGTGTTTGTAATTCTGTGATGCAAAAACTATGGAACGGATTTAGATAAAACTACAGTAATATAGTTTATACATTAGAATAACATTGCGATAACCGACGTAAATGTGAGTGGAACTACTGTTAAAAGGTATACAAGGACAAAACAAGTTTCTTGTCCACGTTCCGAGTTGTCAAATCGTCATGATAAACGCATTTGACAGATATCCCGTTTTGTTCTCGCTCCTCAATAGGGTAGTTCACTGTATCGTAAATAAATACCGATGTTTCCTTCATTAAAACGAATATTACAAAACATATCGCTCAATTGAGTAGTCTAACACGGTGACGTCGCAACTTTGTATTGTACATTTTTCATACAAAGTGATCGTTTTGACAGACGATAAAAGTAAGTGATGCGACTAAGGTGTCAACTGCCTTATATTGAAGTCCTTTGAAGTACCAGAAGCTTTAAAAGCGAGTTAAGTTAAAGTGGTTTGTGGTGCAGCGAGCTGATCCGCAACCAGACGCTGCGCTTCCTGTCGCGCACGCTGCCCGTGCTGCGCGCCGACGACACGCTGCCGCGCGTCGCGCACCTGCCGCCGCCCGCGCGCGCGCACGACCTGCAGCACAACCGGTGAGTCCCGCCATAGCCTGGATCTCTAATCACTGGACCGAGAGGCTTATGGAAATTATTTTAGTTTTTCCATTTTTTCATTGGCAATATTAACGTTAGGTATACGTGTCACATTACATATGTAGGATACAAATTCTTGTAATAACTTCTTCGTGAATATTTTCTAGGATTCAAGCGTATTTAGCATATTTTTGTTTTTATCTTTCATGTGGAAATTCCATAATTAATTTAATTTTGAATTTCACATCTCATACTATCATCTGAAAACATACGAAATTCTGTCTCGATGACATGTTTGATGAAATTTTGTCATCAAATATGAAAAAAAGTATTCAACTGTATCACTAGGGAATAAGATTAAATTTCCTGCAAGTTAGAGGAACGCTCTAAACCTTCAATCTCGGAAGTGAACAACGCGATAGTAAAGAACGCATATGAAATTTTTTTTCTGTCAGGTTATATGACGTCTTTGAAGCAGTTTAAGTATATAGACTCAATTTTTGCATCATCGATCGTATCACTGAAGTTCGGCTGACAAGTATCACTATAGAAAGTTCGTCGGGAAATATTACAGAGGATATTCAACTGTATCGGCAAGTAATAAGGTTGAATTTCGCTCACAGGCTGGAGGACCGCTCGAAGCGTTCAGTGTCAGAGGCGCAGGACGCGGCGGAAGGGCCGGAGGCGCACGAGCTGCGCGCTGAGCACCGCGCGGGGGGCGCGGGGGGCGCGGGGGACGCGCCGCGCGAAGCCCGCAAGTTCTGCGACGGCGGCGGAGTGTGAGTACATGCACATTAAACCTCGCCGCTATTCGCACCACGGGTGGCAGCGGTTCTAATTCTAATTAACACTGAGTGACATTCATGAACGTTAACTTGAAGCTAGTTAAGTCATAGATCGACACAAACGGACGCCACAGATGTACTGTATTGTCAAAGTGAATTAGGTGAAAATCTACTACTTGCCATTGCGGTTGAAGCTCACCTCGCCGCTTCCCACTACACTAAGACTTATGAGTTTAAACCACACATGAAACACTATAACTAACGAGTGATGAATTATTGAAAAAAACCCACTGCGTATAATTATTTTGTTTTGTTCTCTTGTTGGTTTTTAATTTTGATGTACTCACTGTCACTCTCACGACCGAGACGAATCTATTGTTACCTCTCACATAAAAATACGACAAGCCGTTTAGGCTCTAAGACGCGCTAAAGAAATGTACCTTCGCAGTCGGATAGTAAATACTCAACAATAAAAAAAACACTTAGGACACCACGCTGCATTGTTGCAATCACAGTGAGTTTGGTGACTGTGCTCTTGGATTCTACTCATATTCACTTTAGCAGGCTTCGAAATCATTTTAGTCGGTTCGAGTCCAACGTAAATAATCACACTCCAGTGAGGTGAAAACTCAACAATTAAAAAGCTAACAATAAAACAATCCAAATGTAATTAACTCAGTTTAATTACAAAACAATAATTTAATAAATTCTTAGATTTAAACATACACGATTCTAAAACATAACTGACCATTACATATTCTCATTTACACTATATTTTTTCTTAATTTGTAAGAAATTTCGCTGTTGGACTTTACGAACAATATAAATATCACATTATTCATTTCCATGACACCCATTGCTGGATTCACAAAAGTTATAACTAAAAATAGTGTTTAACGCGAAAAATAACGTGAAAAAACAAACACTTATGTTACATATCTGTATAGATGTTATAAAATTTGATAGATTAAACTCACATTTGCTCGTCGGTTAACAACTTTTGTATATTAGAAATTTAAATGAAGCGAGCATTAAGGAGAATCTAGGCTGCGTAAATACATTTTTTAATGATATAAACACTCAAAACTATAATTTCATTTGCAATCAGGTTGACTGTACTTTGCGTTTATGATTTTGCAATTCAGCATTAAAATGTGATTCCTTTGATATTAAGTTTATCTCTTCAAGATCTTTATTTAGTACGATACGGCTTCGTACGAGTCTTTAAAATTCTTGGATTTTCTTTACTATTATATGAATGTATTCTTTAGGATAAACCTTCCTCTTTAATCATTCTATCTATTGCTCAAAACTATATTAAAATCCTTTGAGTAGTTCAAAAGATATAAGCGGGAACGACTTTATTTATACTATTATATACTAGTGAGGTTGGACAAGGACCCTGTGCCTAACATTATCTCGTGCACGGTTGTACCTCAAGGCATGTGAATGTGTCTATCGCCTAGTTTATTTTTTCTGTTCCATTACTGTTTTGAGGTCGTTCAACACTATGTCGAGAGCGTTTGGAGATTTGCCGTCCAGGATCGTGATACGGGGATTTTGCTCTATCTGAAAGTAGATAAATATAATAAAGTATAAGAAAGCGGACTAAGTGATGAGATGAATTTATATACACTATTTCTAATGTCGAAAAAGATTTTATACAACCGTTCATCTACTTTTTTACAGAGATTTTTTGTTTACAAACAGCCTTATACATGAATATGAATGTTACTAGGAAGTGTTCTTTTCAAATATAAACTTACAGACTTAAAGTTGAATATAACATAGAAGCGTATGTTACAATAAAGTTAAATAACGGTTACAAACAAGGCTGAAAATGATCAAAGAAGTTAATTGTGAGATTGTTTCGAAAACATGAATTACTAAATTAAATTAATGTAAGAGAGCTTCGCTAAGAACAGCTCGCATATAGGCATATGTAATACTTTTAAACTAGCAATTATTCACATATTAACATATTTCAGGGTCGCTAGGGCGATAAATGTTAGATACGTTCATAGAGGATTCATTTGTCGAAATATAAACAATACTGAATAAAGCTCGGTCATCCATGTACTATGTATTTAACAAAGTAACTGCCTCGTTGATTTAGACTGATGATGATTCGAATCGCGGGTTAGGCCAAGTGTTATTGAGTTTTTTTTCATTGAAATACTTAATAACAGCCCGGAGTTTGAGAGTTGGGGTCTGAACCCCCGTGCCTCGGAAAGTTGTCGGTCGTGCACCTGATCTCTCCCTGATCGTGTTGGTTAATCGTCCCATCGGATTACAAGAGTGAGGGATCAGAGGGTGCACCTGTGTGTGTGTGTGTGTGTGTGTGATTGCGCACACACTTGTGCACCATAATATATGTTGCGTGGTTGAATGGTCTCCGTTGAGACTGGCCGCCGTGGCAGTAATCGGCTAGCAGAACATCATTAAACATAATTTTTTAATTAACTGTTCTCTCTTTCTAATAGGGTAGTTGACTGTATCATAAATAAATACCTGTACCCTTTCCTTATAACGAATATTACAAATCATCTTGGCATAAAAAAATTAATACATTGCAGAATCGATTGGTGTAAAACAGTAACGTCACAAGTTTGTATTTAGTACATTTTTCATACAAAGTTATCGTTTGGCAGAAGATAAAAAGTAAGAAATTAGTGTAAGGTGTCGTGTGCGGTATCGAGTAGTTACTCACCGCCTGGCGGTACTTGAGGTGTTCGGGCCACACGCAGCGCTCGAAGTAGCCGGCCACGTCGGGCGGCTCGTACACGCGCAGGCAGCGCCGCGACGCGCACTCGCCGTACTCCAGCACGAAGTAGTAGCTGCCCACGACACACTTCACTCATTATTGCCATTATCACATATGATCTCTTCTTCTCTCTCTCTCTCTCTCTCTCTCTCTCTCTAATAATAACACCCATCCCCTTTGCCCCGGATGGTTTAACAAGGAAGGCATGGCAACTTGTGACTCTTGAGTTGCAGGTGATCTAGTCTAACGATGAGACAAGTCGTCGTTACTCGAAAAACATAACCCTCCTTCTTTCGCAGTCGTGTAAAACGAAAGGTAAAAAAAGAAAAACATGTATGTCAAAACACTCACCTCAGATTACACAGCTGCATAATAGGCTCATAATTTAAAACTGTGAACCCTTCGATAATCAAGAACTTCTTGTTTGGTATCTTGAATATTTGCTCATCATCGTGGGTACTCGAGCGATGGGACTTATCGGTCCCCTCTATAGTTGCACATATGTCTTTGTACATAGTGTCCATGTCCAAAGCGGACAAAATATCATAGTTATTGTGATCTAAATTCTCGCACTTGACATGATGTGGGCTATCGTCGGGGTAGAAGTACTTGTCTTGGTGGAATAAATATACCGGAGACAGTTTCGTATTTAACTGATTCGCAAGAGACGTTTTCCCACCACAGGTGACCCCAGAGATACCGATGATGATCCATTCATTTCTGTGCGTCATTTCAAACATTGCTTCCTTGTTTTGGGAGGTGGCAGCTAATCTGGTTGTTACTGGGATATGAATATGTGGTACACAGTAAAAGACATCAGCCCTCCTACGAAAAATAGACCCCAAATGCCGCAGAATAGTAGATACCACTTGGGGTCTGGTACCAGGGAGTAAAATGATGAGTCTAAAAAAAAATAGAAGCGCTTTTTGTTACTAAGCAGAGGTCAAGGAACAAAAAATAGTGTGTTAGTGTGACCTGCACAGAATTTTACACCAATCGCGAAATAAACTCACACTAGGTCCTCAAGCTTGGTTTAGGAATTGATGATAATAACTATTGAACGTCTTGGTTTTGCACTCTTTTGTATGTGTGTGTAATCACTCTTCAAGAAAAGAGTGTACTCCTTTCTTAAAATCATAGTGTTGATTGGTGGTGTTAAGTTTTAGCTGCCTAAATGACTCTACCCTGCCTGATGGAAAGCATGATTAGAATCCAAGGGCGGTTGTTACCATTTTCAAACGCAAACGTGGAGATCACGGTATGGTGACCTAGTTAGACAATTTTTACGTCCCCCTTAAAGGACCCGGATCATAGTGGTAGGAAAATACATCTGCTGATAATGAAGGTTTTTCAAGGTTTTGACCGCTTTGCACAGGAAAAAAGAACTGTTGAGTTCGAGAGCAAATGTCAACCTCTAAAACGATGACATCCAGCCATGCCAGCATGTTTCTTTTTCTTTTTTATATCTAATTATATATATATATACATATACAAATTTAAAATTTTTTGTATCAGTTATGTATAGGAAGCTTGTCATAAGCAATTTAGTTCATTTATGTATTTACGTTATTAGTATTATTAGTCTATAAGCTTTCTTTAAAATAAAGTAAATAATAATAAAAATCAAAATGTTATTATACCAGAGTTCCCAATAACGATTGTCATAGAGGTTCAGGACAAAGTGCCGCGGCTTAAAGTGCTTCCCAAGACACATGCGAAACACCCCAGCACCTTCCATACTCTATGCAGTGTAGGTTTATTATAAACAATTTATTATTAGGACAACTCTGCAACACTTTGCATCAACTCTCAAATCTAATCCGAGATCTCTCGATCAGCAGTCATATATGCTAACCCCTAAACCAATGAGTAACCTACATTGATTTTGCTCTAAACATACAAGAAAAATAATAATATAAAAGCATCATACCTTCGTCGATGAATGGGTAGCTGTTAATCCAGAGAGTCTGCAGCAGGAATATAAAAGAAGTTGTACCCAATACGACCTTGGCAATCACACGGTCAGGCACATCCATATATAAGCATTTTATCACACAAATAATCACTTAATGGTTTATATTTTCTTGAGATTTTCCACACTTTTTAATAAGTAAATTCTAACTGCAGAAAAGTTCTGTTTCAAAATCTTCAAATGATTCAGTCCCTTCTGGGAATAGTATAGATTTGTTTTCGTCTACTTTGACAACTGGTTTATCAGCGAGTGGTTTCTGCTTTATTGCTCGCTCCACTATCTGTAACAAATATGTACTTGATCATTATCATAACATAGATAATAATTATGGCTTACAACTAATGCGATATTTTAACATCAAAACTATATTTATATACGTTGAGCAAATAGGACTATTATATCTTCAATAAAACACCAAATATCCTAATTTGTGTATTGAGGTAAGTAGCCTAGAAATACAAGTGGATAACTCATAAGAGTAAGGCAGGAACAGCAGTTATGACGGAGGCCAGTTTCACAACCCAATAAACATAAACTTATAATGTAGGTAATTACCTACTTACAACAAGAACAAAATACCTTACAATTTATTGTGACTTTTTAAAATACCTGCAGGTTTTGGGAATGTACATAAGGTTTGTATAAACAGATAGTAGATAGGAACTTCACAACCTGAGATACTACCCTCCCAACTGTCTAGTTCCAAACTCAACAGAACTTGTATTACAGTTATCAGATTACTGATAAACCTGCTTCCGCATACTACTACTCCATAGTAACATTTCTATCTTTAGTACGTATATCTTGATGTATCTTTACTAAAATTGTAAGCTGTAGTGTTTCTTTGTTTGATTGAATATGCAAATCTCAGAAACAACTGGTCTGATTTAAAATATGTTCAGTGTTAGCTTGGGTATAAAAAAAGGCTTAAGGTTATATTTCAATGCGCTATGACTAATCAATTCATTTTAAGAGCTTTCATTGTGTGTGCTGTGTAAATGGTTAGTTTCATTAAAGTAAAAAAATGGATTACCTTCAAAAACTGTATAACATTACGCTACAGGCAATAAGAGACGCAAATGGGATTGGGTCTTCTAGATATTGATAAATTATATGTATTATTATATATATCAGGGTGTTATTATTAGTAGAAACAAAACCCAAAATTAATACACACAGTATCACTACCCACTAAAAACATGGTATAACCTAACTTATAATCAGAGCCATTTGCAATAAGAGATAAAATAGTTATCGCTATACATACACAATTTGAAGATGACATTGACATAATTAAGCCTTGTTAAGACCCAACATTAAAATAGAATTTATCAGTTTCTGTAACACAAACATTGACTAACATTATTTAACTTAAGGCAAACGGTTTCGTGCTATTTTTAACTTTAGTCTTATATCCTTAAAGTTGTAAATAAAACCGTTTACTGTTTATGTGAATAAACTTAACATTTGCTATTTCCGTTGTATACATACATAAAAGTTGACTTTGAAAAGTTTCGGGTTGTGTTCTTCTATATTATCTGCCTTGTGATTTAGAGCCCCTTGTGAAAGCGGCTTAAGATTAAAAACCTATATTAAATTTACTTCAGGACACACCACGGTGGTTTAGTCTAAATACTTACTGAAATCACTGTGGCTAATTATGTAGCATTAAATGGAAAAGTAATGATGCAAAAAAACTTGACATGATTAGAAATAACCATATGTTGTAACTTGCGTTTGCCCATGCATTGCTCACAGAGAATTAGATATTTTCATCCCCTACCCCTACCCCTTAGGGGTAGAATTTCAATAACTACTTTCTTTTTTTCAGGAACAACAGTAAAATTTCAGGAAACTAAGTTCAGTGCTTTGGGCTGTGCTTTGATCTCTGGCATCTTAGCCATTCAGCCATTTTCCTCTTTTATATACAAAGATAGATCATGAATTGAGATTTATGACAATAATATGTATTGTTTCAAAGAGGTATGCAGTCTTTTTATCCGACTGAGAACAAAGGGGGATTATGTTTTTGAGTATATGTATGTATGTATATTCCTTTGGCATGCCCTAGAGCTTAAACCGCTTGTCATATTTTTATGTTAGTATTGTATATTAGAATTGTCTCAGTCGTGAGAGTGACACTGGGTGCATCAAAATTAAAAAAAACAAAATTAAGGATTTTTGGAGTCAAAAGTAATCTCAAAAAAAAAGTTTTCAAATTAGGTACATCTGAATGTTGTATCAAAATAAAGATTTTTTTTAACAGTGATTACAAATATATATATATGTATAACTTATATGTTTATATATGATATTGATGCAGTGGGGTTTTATTTTTTTAATAGTTAATTTCTTGTTTAAGATGTCAACCATTACAGATTTTTAAATTAACACAATTTCAGAGAACCCTCTACAGAAATGTTTTTAATGTCAATGATCATGGTAGCATCCTGATTTATACCTAAAAATAAATAAATTAGGTAGGTCTTTGCTAAGTTAAAATAACTTTACCTTTTCGGCTGTGGCTGTATCTGCAGTAGGCTTAGACAACACCAGCAATTTTTTAATATTCTCCTCAGTAATTTGATCCTTTGACTTGCTCACTTTAATTGTTTTACTCTTGTTCTTAGACAAGCGCCGATAACCTATAAAAACAGTCATAAGTATTTGAAAGATATTAGAGAAATATAATAACGGTGCACTGGATTACTTATAGCATGAGGCATTAAAACGTCTATAATAGTAATATAAAGTAATTGACGGTAATAAAATCAGTCATTAAAACAATTCACCGCAATAAAGAGCTCCTCCACTATCGGATACGAGTACGAATATGGCATATGCTAACTAATAAAATGAACGCTACAATTGTGATGTAATCATTTCTACGAACCTTGACCTGTAGGCCGTCGCACGCGCTCGCCTCGCTTCTTGTTTAAACCCTCTAAAACAACATAAACAGACTCAAATTTCTCACAATACAACATGGACATAATTCAAAACTCCTTAGAATACACAAACCTTCTTGATCAACGAGTTCGAGAGCCTGTCGAACTAAAGCTAAAGACATTTTAGTACAGCTGTACGAACGAAATGCATTTACTTTTGATAATAAATTATTTACACAAGAATTCCAATTCTAACCTAAAACCGAAATGTGAACTGTCAGTGACTGTCAGCTACGATGTCAGTTCAAGTTCGTTACGCTACGATTTAGGTAGAAAAATTATTTTATGTTGCCATCATAGCGAATAATATGTTAATAAGAAATCATTCATGTAATATCTGTTACCAAATACCATTTTAAAATTAATAAAACAATGAAATTATTGCAAAATTTTTTCATTGCGACCCTTTTTAAGTGTAATTTTCAGACCCACCGTTATCGTTATGTACTAGGTAATAGTGGTGTTTAAGCAAACATCGGATTTATAATCAAAATTAATAATATCTTTAGGGTCGTTTCCTTTCCAAACAAAATCATTTATATAACTATTCACTGTTCATGTAAAATATAATTCACTTATTTTCCACAGGTTCTGTATGCTTTATCGCGCTATAAATGGCGACAGTGACTCTGCAGCTGGAGTAGAGAGGCGTGAAGACCCAGGTCCACAGCCGCATCCTCAGCAGGCGCATCGATATGAAGTGAGTGATTACTTTGAAACCAACTTAGTTAACTATATATAGGTACAACAGACATCACTTTTAAGTTGTAACATTGATAAAAAGACAACATCAACGAATAGATTAAGAACTTAGAAAGTGTTTAAGATGTGCGACTAATATATTTTAACTTAACGCAGGGTCCCCCAACCCCGTGTCCAGCTCGTGTAGAATACGCGACTCCCGTGTTCGCCCGCAACTACCAGGGCGTGTGGCGATACGTGGTGCAGATTCCATATGAAGGATACTTTACACAAACGGTTGAGGTCACCAGGTCAGTTATATAATTAACTAGGACTTTAACTTTACTATTTAACGAAAGAAAAACAAATATATTTTCTAGTCCGCTTTATGCAGTTATTTGGAGTTGTGTAAGGGAAAATGGAGGATAAATATGTGGTAATGATGCACAGATGTATGCAGTCTCGCTGCCACTACTTAGATGGCGGCTGCTTGAGCTCACCGCGCTGGGTGTCACTGCTGGTGGCAGAGCTGCACTACCCTCCGAGACAACATCAGGTACCTTTCTCGCCTTTTTTCTCTGTGTTGAATAACTAGTATACTCACTGCCTAGATACTTAATCTGTCCCCTTTCTTGTTTTTTACAATTTTACTTTCAGGATTACCAGCAATTTGCACAGAACCGCGTAGGACAGCAAGCTGATACCGATTCCAGCACCGACAAACCCTCCCATTGTGATGGCCACGACGAAATGGGTTGCTACCAGGTAACCATAACTGTCTTTCATGTATTACACAATAAAAAGCACTAAACGAATTGTTTATGTTCATTAAAAAACTGTGATTGGGGTTTTACAAGAAATCAATTTATTTGGCTGTCTTTATTTAGTTGAACAGGAAAACATTTGTGAATAAGTCTGCATAAAATATTCTGCATGATCCTAAAGTCATCAGCCTGTAAATAAAAGTGCAAATAACTGTACCTTTTAATTTGCAGGTACGTCTGTACTACGATTGGTTCCTAGTGCCCGGCTCCTGCAAGTGCTGGAGGCCTGACTACTTCGCAAGGTACGTCCGCCGTCGCCAGAACAACGAACTGTAGATATATCCACCATAAAACTCCAGGGAAACTTGACATAATTCATCTGAACTTTTATATTTATAAAAATTATAAGGTAGTATCCTTAAATTTTCTTATATTGTTGCTATCCTAAGGCAATGCATATACATATTGCATCATCTATGTAAATTAAAATCACAATATCCATATCGAACATCACATAATACTCTAAATAATTCAAATAGCATAAAATTATTCACAAATATTTTTTGCTGCTTTATTAATTTAAAAAGAAAGTTAAAATATTACCATTGCACTATAAGTGAAAATGAATGATTAGAGTTTGTTGATACGTCTTAACTAGATCGAAGTCAGCAAAATGTTATCTTATGCAAACGTAAAGTTTGAACTATCATTATATTTTGGTGCTACTGTTAACTAAAAAGTTGTGACACTAAGACTGTTTTTAAATTAATATTTTTGTGTAATAGTAAGTAAGGATGTGTACCATGCAATAAAATACATACGAAGATCCTATGGTAATCATAGAACTTAATTTATACGACAACCTTTTAGCAGTTTACGGCAAATTTAATAATATTGTGTAACAGTTGTTTTTGGTACCTACTAAAATATCATGCTTAGTATAACTTTGAGGCCCCATTACTGTAGTAAATGGACAATCCCTGTAGAAATACTCATAATTTAGTTAGTTTTAGCAGAGGTAGTATTGAAGCTCAAAATGCATTTATATTGGTAACTTTCTAAAGATGGTATTAAAGACTTAACCATGCTTTCTTTTACTTATTCCTCATAAGTTTTCTTAGATAACAGAAAAATAAAATAATACCTAACTAGACCCCCGTCATCCAAGATACTAATACATGTTGTGTATATTGAAAGTAAATGGTTCAAGAAAGCATGGTTTTATAGAACTTAAGTTAATGTTTATTTATTTTCTTTTAGGACAAATTATTTAAGTTGTATCAATAAAGCATTTAAATATTATACGAATTGTGTATATGATTTTCAAAATAACATTTATGTACGACAAGTATCGTATGTTAGATGAGGTATGTTTATCAGCATCTTCATACACTGCCTAACACTGTGTGAGGTTCTTTGTGAAGACTGACAAGAAGGACGCCGTAAGCGTCCAAGGATGATCCATCTGGCTGCTAAGCAATTTAATTGAAAGCATTAACGCTAAATTCTAGCCATAACTCAGCTGTCCAACTATACTGGATCATGTGTGTCAAAGGTTTTGCGACTTGTAAAGTCAACTAAAACAATTTCGAGTTCCCCGATTCGTCATTTAAACAACTCGATGTGTTAGTGATGACTTGCATAAATTCATTAAAATTTTCACAGCGCTACTAGTACCTATCTTAATTAATACAACGCTTTTGTACTCGTCATAAACGTAATGACTATTATGACTAGGCTTAGGTCCAACACCCACTTATAGTACATTTTATCGAGAATTAAACTAGACTTCACTCTGATCGGTGTCCACCGTTGCCATTGTAAGTGTCTATCGTTGTTTCATCTACTCTACTTAAAGTCACGGCATCAGAACTATTTTGCACAACACTACTTCTGTCTGTGTCGGCAACATTACTGAGATGTACACCTGTATCAGTACTAGATTTTGTTTGTTCCTCGCTCTGTCTTTTATGAATCTTCGGTACTTCATTTGTATTTTTCAGTGTTTCAAGACATGTAGAGTAAGGAGGTGGTGGTTCTTCAGAGTTAACGTCGAAGCTTTTGTTGACGACTTTATCGTTACTGGCTGCGCATTCGAAATACGTTGGCGGTAGATCAGAATAGCTGTCACTCTGTGACGAATATTCTGAGTTGACCAACAAACTGAAAGACCCATTGTCATTGTTGTGTTCTTGTGCTGAAACAAAAACAAAATTCGATATAAGTTTGAAATAATAATAATTATTCCAATGGAAATACATATTGTATTTGTGTGTGTATATAATTAACATGAGGACTAGTGAAATATTTGCTTTTTTATGCTTCATTTAAGTACCACCCTTTCTAATACTACCCTAACAGCCGTCCCTCGTGTTTCCTTCCTTCTGCGGGGCGTGAGAAGGCATCTCTGGACCGTTATAGTGCATGTTGTTTCGTGTTACCATGTTGCTTTATCTGCATTCGCAACGAAGATGGTGACCACTACTCTTGAATTCTGCTATGCTTTCCATCAGTCAAAGTAATACTTAAAAAAATTGTTTACTCACAGAAATAACTATAAAAGTGTGGGAATATCGCTTAAGTAATTCAGATTAACGGCAAATATGATAAAATTCCAGATACATTTCTAAACATTACATATTTTCGATAAATTTTAGTACTTGGGTCAAAGATTATTGGTATTATTGTGATGTTTTCAGCTAAGGCTATATACTAAGACTATATAGTAAATGCTACTCTTCACTGTATCGGCTGAGCTTACAATTAAGCTAGCGATTTTAAATGATGAGCTACTGTCCGCTACTTACGGTTTGCAGGCGAAATGTTTGATGAACTCCGCTCTTCTGTCATTTGTCTTCGTATGCTTCTATCTTCACTTTTAGTTCGTTGAGCTGTTTATACATTATAAATATTTATTAATTTTTATTAAACATAGGAATGACAATGTCATTGAATACTGTATTTATTATTACCTACCTAGTCCCATTAACTCTAACCTCAAAATAGAGGCGCCACCTTTCTTGTCTTAGAGTCTTAGATCCGTTTCTCGAAATAATTATATCTCATATCGTATTGTTTCTCTCTAGTTTATTTTAAAACTAGTCGAAACACTGCAATTTCACACGCTTAAAGTTTCCGAAAAATTGGGAAAAGCTTAAAAATAGACGTGCGTATACGTATATATGGGACATAAAGCTTAAGAAGCCTTTGTCGCGCTCTATTCGTGTAAGTTTTATCTAAACAAATTAAAAGTTTCAGGTAAATAACTTTCTACTCACCGTACGCAAGAATTTTTAGAATACAAAAAATACAGAAGAGAGTAGATGTAACCAACAGCCATATGGTCGACGCCGGCATGTATTTATTGTTCACGGGCACTTCAATTTTAGGTACTTTCATGACGGGCTCCTTAGAGTTTACCTGAAATAATAAAAACAGAAAGAATGAAAAACAAGACACAATGAAGCACTTTAATATGTTATGGTCTATCATCAAATTATTGGATTTATAGAAGGGCACCTAACACCGGACCTGGGAGCGTTTCTTAGTCTTATTACATTATCTATGTAAACTTTACTGACATTTAATTCAAATCGATTGGTTTTGCGTTAGAACGTTACGTTTTTTTTTACATGTGGAAACCCCATCGGGCCTTCACCCCCCTCCCCCCCCGGAGTTTAGCGGCGGGGCAGTGTGTCGGAATCGAACCGACTAAAACCACACGGTGTGCCACTCTGCGCCTGAGACGGGACAGATCCGGGAACCGCTTTCTTACGCCATCCGGACCCAGCGGTACTCTAGCTCCTTTGACCTATTCGACTTCCTCAACACATTTCACCTTGTTCCTTTCTTCCGTCTAAAACCTCAAACATTTTTAAAGACGCTTGGCATCAAACAGTCGACTGGCAATTAAAGAAAAACCAGCGAAAATGTTTCATTGCACAACATGACCCTGATGAAATTAAGAAAAGACAGAAATAATTACATGTCTGTAATCAAAACAAATAAATAAACTAACATTAAACAGTGAAGAGTAATCCTTGGTTAGGGGTGGAGAATACAAAGACGCCACGTCATCGGAATTCCAGTGTGAATTGTTCAGGAGACGTCTTAATCTGTAAAATAAATGTTAAAACTTAAAAAGGAGAATGACCATGAATGTATGGGTCACAGTATAGTACTACTTCAGGTCAAATGTTTAAGAAGATTTATAAAACAAATAAATATAATTACTAAGTTACCGAGATAGCTTTTAAAGTTGGTAGGTTGAAGAGTTAATGGGCTGGTCAATTATGTCGCAAACGTGATGTGGGACGCCCTCTAGCCAGATAGTGGGACCGATTACGTAAGAGGGCTGGCAGCGACTGGGTGCAGAAAGCTACAGATTAGGCCCTGTGGCATTCCTTGGGAGAGGCCTATGTTCGGCAGTGGACTGCAACGAGCTGATGATGATGACCAAATAAAATTTACAGTAACTTTTTTGTAATAAACAACCAAGTTTTTTTTTAAAAACGAAACGTACCCTTCCTTTACATATCGAAATGATTATGGTAACACCTTCCTTGATTACCTATTTTCAAGAAGAGCGTACTCCTTTCTAAAAGCCGGCAATGTACTTGTGACGCGTCTGGTGCTGTAGGCGTCAGGCGTATCAGGCGATACTCCGCTCGTTTGCCCCCTTTTTCATAAAAAACCTTTTCGTTTGTAATTTCATACCTGTTAAAGTACTCGCCACTGTTGAATGCTTTGTTTCGGTCTCTCTCTCTGCTGTTGTCGAAGCCGCCCAGACTTGCTGGAACAGCATTTACAAACAGTTCAATATTCTTTAATCATGACAAATTAGTCTAGCTTTACAATTTTATTAATAACTTTGAGTAAACTCATTAAAATAAAATCAGCCAACAATTGATGACTGCACGTATGACCTAGTTGGCTTAAGCGGTCGCCACGCCGCTTCCTACTTCACCGATTGTTGTTGGTTCACTTCCCACGTGGGATAACACTTATTATATACACAAATTGTTGTTCTTAGTCTGCATGTTCTGTTTTTTCTTCCCGCGACACAGGATTTAATTCTAGTGCGGCAGTTGTCATAATAAAGAAAAGACAAAATTAATGAAGATTCCGCATAACATAGTTTAAATAAATAATGAGGCGAATTGTAAACTTTCTGCTTTTTAATTTGGTTGAAAACTGAAAAGATATTTGGAATTGTGACTTGATTAAATTAAAAAGATAAAGAAAATTAATGTTTTGACTCTAGCATCTGCTTCTACTCAAAGGCGTCTCCAGCCCGTGAAGCGCCCGTGTCTTGTCCGAAGCAATTATTACTCTAGCGCCCTTCAGTAAGTGTAGCGCATTGAGTGTGCGCGTAGATTTATTAAAAGTGCCTCAGCCAGCGCCCCTAAGGAGCCGTCCATTAATCACACGAGGCTTAATAGAGGGGAGTGTTAGTCTTAAATCTCATCACTATAGTCAAGGGTGACAGACATCAAAAAATGCTAAAACAAACATCACGTGATAAATGGACTGTCCCTAACACTGCTGCGCCCGCGTGCTCCACAAAGCCTGCGCTATAGGGAAAAACGCCCCTGCTTCTACTTCAGTTAAATATTCTTCAATTTCTGATATAAATTGAAATAATATCATTTATTCTGCAAATATGTTATATGAACACTTGTTAAGTTAATTTATTTTTGAGCAGATGAATTTGCCCTTATCTTAGAAGAAATGACAAAACAGCTCAGGGATCATCGTCTCTTTTAAAATCCAGACAAGCTTCTTTAAATGCAAAGGACTTTCTAGTAGTATGTAAAAAAGTAACTATAATAATTCATACTAACCTTCAAAGATTTTATGTAAATTGTGCGGCTGGTGGTGAGGGGGTGTCAGAAGGGGAGTCTGCGTGGTCGTCTGCACCCTCCGACGTATTTTCATTATGTGTCCGCCACCATACGAAATCTTAAGACTGAAACATCACAAAAACACTGTTAAAAAGGTTAGACACCTACCTTTAGAATTTATCTATACAAATAAATAAAACTGGAGTGTCTGTTTGTAATATTAAAATAACCGTTTTTTACTAAATGCATACGTATGCATGTGTACACGTACATAAACCAAAAAAAAAAATTTAACTGTTTTTGTCTGTCTGTCGGTATGTCTTTCTGTTTGTTCCGGCTTATCTGTGGAACGGCTGGACCGATATTGACGGGACTTTCACTGGCAAATAACGGATGTGATAAGGAGTTACTAAGGCTACTAGACTTTTTTTAGACTAGAATTACCCCGCGGTATTGCCCGCGGTTACAAAAATAATCATGTGTAACACCGCGGGACTCAGCTAGTTATTTATGAAATGAGAATAGTAAATCAGATATTATTATCTGTAGCCTTACAATGTTTCACAAAATACATTTCTACAACAGATACATTATCCTCGACTGTTAGAGGCTGTCGATGAACATGTTTAGGGTTCCGTACCTCGAAAGAAAACATGAAACCCTTATAGGATCACTTTGTTGAGCACTTTCGACTCGCAATTGGGCGGTTTTATTGAAATCTACACACGAATGTAGTTATATAAATTTGTAGATAGCGTGTGAGCTCTTAATAATAGGTACCGAGTTAGAGCGAGCAAGAGGTGAGCACAATGACAACCAACTAATTAGGTGCCTCTACCCGTAGACAACACAGCGTGCGACACAAATGTCGCTGTCATTAATTATACTAAAGGTATTTTAAAGTGGAATTTTAATGCGGTTTCCTTGAGTGGGATTTTTGATATCTGTTTGTTACGGAGAAATAAATGACGATTGTTCATGATTTTCTCTTGAAAAACAGTTTATTTTGCACATACTCACCCATCAAATTGAAGTAAATTATTTGAGGTTAAGTGTTTTCTGTATGCGTATATGTGTGTACATCATATAGTTATTTAAAAATTTCTAGTTAGGTATATGGAATGTTGTAGAAATCCTACAATTACTTTAGGGTCGTACAGCAATCTCTAGCAATGATAAAAAGCGGTGGTAATTGATTTTTATCTTCATTTAAAACCTCCAACTAAACTTCAAAATTGGCCAAATCTATTCCAATATTATTTGTTGAATTTGTTTAGTTAAACGTGCTAATCTTTTGAAATAATCGTACGATTTAAAAAATATTTCAGTGTTAGAAAGCCCAGTTATCAAGGAAGGAGCTGAGTGTCCTATTCAAAACTATTCATATACAATAGGTGGCCAACGAGCAGATGTATCGCCTGATGGTAAACGATTAGCGCCGCCCATGGACACCCGCCATACTAGATGCGTCACAAGTGCGTTGCCGGCCTTTGGAGGATAGGGAGGAGGGTGGGGTGAAGGGTTAGGGGTCTTCGGTATCCTCACTCACTCGGTAAAATACAGCGCCAGCGCTGTTTCACACCGGTTTTCTGTGAGGCCGTGGTATCACTCCAGTCGAGCCGAGCCATTCGTGTCGAACCGTGGCTCACCCACGGTAAGATTTAAAAACAAAAACGAAATATGCGGCTTCGCCTAGTTCGTGTTAGTGTTCTGCAAATTTTTCTATTACAACTTGTACTCATATAACGGAAATTCCTATCGCTAAAAATAATGCCATCACGACAGGAAGGAAAATGTAGTATTTTTAATAACTTTGATAATAATTATTCGTATTGAACGGGATTTGTGGTATGAACATAATTAAACACGATGGAACTCGAAAGTCTGTTAATTTTATTGTAATGAGTACAGTAAAATTAACAGACTTTTTGTAAATCAAAGGGATTTACTTTCGAGTTCCAACGTATGTAATTAGTTTCACACAACAATCTCGTTCAACAGTTACCATGGGATTGTTATTTGAGCTTTAGTAAGTAAAATACGTTTTTTTTTTAAATTAATTACTAGCTTTTGCCGGGTTCGCTCACACAGAAGTACATATTTTCATCCTCCATTTTACCCTCTTAGGGGTGGGTTAAATATATAAGATACATGCAAAATTTCAGGATACCCAGCCCAACCTTAAGGTTCAGTGGTTTGGGCTGTGCCTTGTTCTCTGGGTATCATAGTCAGTCAGTGACCTTCCTCTTTTATAAAATATATATAGATAAATTTGACTCAACATCTCAAGATATATAATTATATCCAGAATACATTTCAATTGAATGTGAGTCGCATTAGTTTTACGAACAAAAATGCAAAAAAGCTCTGAAAATATATTGAAAAGGGATTAACATTTCATAACAACTCGAATTGTTGCATACTGCCATCAGCACTGTTAGAAAGATTAAATTCAATTCGAGATACCAATAACAGACAGTTAACAAACGTATGGAACTAAAGCATACCTGTTTTCAGAGTTTATATTCATTTTCGGCAAGTTCTGAGGCACATCCAATGCCACACAAGTTCACAACGCAACTGGTTCAAGCACCGCCCAGAGCGGCAGCCAGCCCACAGGAAAAGATCACATTTTCCTCTTTCGTAACTGCATATATTATTATTTGTTTCTTTTAGTTTTGCTTTAGGAACATCTCATGTTTTTATAACGTAATAACAATACTTCGGCTTACTCAGTCTATCTCTGTTTTCGTTTTATGGCACATACTTCAACAGACAGGTGGTATTCCGCATAGTTACCAGATTACTACTGCTCATATACTTTTATATCTCAAGATACGGACAAGACAAGGTCAAAAAATAGAGTATCACTACCCCTATTCATCCCACGGGTGCCGTAAAAGACAACTAAGGAAGGAATTTGCCAACAAGATCATTGCAAAGAGAATAAAAACTTAAAAAAACAAACCCAATACCAACCCCTCTGTCCAGTGTGACATAGTAGAGCAAAATCTCTTTGGACCCTTTAAGGCTGTGGATTATAATCTGAAGACAATTATGCTAAAAGGACGTACCTTTGAGTGCACATCGCCTTAGAGGCTGCCCTCGTTAATTCAATCATTCGGTAATGGTTGGCGCCGGTTTTTTGCGAGGGCGTGGAACCGGTATGTTATAAAGCATGGCAAAAATCGCTCAATGAAACTCCCCATGAGCTATGTTTTTTAAATACAAGGATAACAATGGGTAACACTTGTTTTTCAATAACCCGTGTGTGTAAAGATGTTGCTCAATAATCCGTTTTTTGTCATTTTTGAACAAAATTATTTCCTGCGACTTTATTTTGATGTTGATTCTCAAAGTATATACGGTTCTTACATCAAAAAAACCATATTTTTATTTTTTTGTTTATCTGTATTTGTCTGTCTGTCTGTCTATGTGTTTAAATTAATTTCTGGGATTTATTAGACTATCAACCGCAGATAGCGGACGATATAAGAAGTAACTCAGGCTTAGTACTTTTTTCGGCTTTAGCTTCACCTCGCGGCGGTATTATTTTAAAGCTACAATAACCGCGCGTAATACCGCGGGTTCACTTGGTTCAAAACTAAAATCGGTACCTGTCTTCTAGAGTTTGCCAGCCGTACTGACATTATCAGAATTTAACTTCCTCGTAAACTTTTATGTTTAATTTTACGAAGTTAATGTGTCATAATTACCCGCTGGTCCAGTGAATAGTAAAGCTGGTTGCTAAGCGTTGGTCATAGACTTAATTCTGACCCATGACAAATACCAATTAATTCTCTTCTGTGTCATTTCCACTCGAGCGTACTGACTCCACTCTCCGTGCGACGTCCGTTACTCTAGTTCTGCATCGATTCACGTCGTTCCGAATTCTGTGGGGCGAGAAACACCCAACATCGCACGGTGAACTAAGTGTGATACTTTAGTTATATCATCATGTATTTTTCTGGAATGGGGAAGTAACATTCGAAGTGGAAGAGCCATGCTTCGGCATGGGCTGGCTCGACCGGAGTGATACCATGGCCTCACAGAAAACCGGTGTGACACATTGCTCTACCGAGTGAGTGAGGATACCAGAAGTCCATACCATCCACCCATCGGGTGATACATCTGCTCGTTTGCTCACTATTCCATAAAAAACCAGAAAAGCTTTTTTTTTTAGGTAGATAGATGCTCTTTGGTTGCAATTCAAAAAAGTATTATGTAATCTACAATATGTTACGAAACAGATTGGATTGGATTATCCTGTTTAGCAATACTTTTTACTCAGTACCATTCAAACATTTAAAAACATTTTTAATTATTTATTGATATTTTGTTGATCAAATTGTGTTTTGGCATAAACAGTTAAAGAAGTACATTGTATAAGCAGTGGTTAATATAAGAAAAAATCTTAGCACTGCCTCAAAAATACTCGCACTTTAATTGACTTCATAACTATGTAACCCTACACACCTGCATTATAAGATTCTACACCACCCGAAGGTTGACTGGAAGAAAATGCCCTGGGCATTAAGTCCACCGATGTATAGTATACTTAGTGCATTAAGTTAATAAATATATCATGACAACAAGCTTTCGTGGCTTTACAAAAAGAACAATTTGGATCTAATCGGTGGGAACTTGTATTTATTTATTAGAAGGAAGTCCTTCTTCCGCACTGGGACATGCTCTGTGTGTTCTAGTAACATTCATGAAACTGACGTTGACAGCAATCTGTGTTGCTAGTGCTGCCCCACGTGGGAAACGTACCTACAACACTCAGTACAGTAGGAAGCAGCGAGGTTGTATATTCATGAGGTAAAAACAAATTTAATAAACAATAAAATATCACATTTATTTTCTTCTCAAGTTCAATAACGAAAATTGACAATACAACGTGATAAAAATCCTTAAAATTATTCTTACACATATTTATAAATGCATATTTAAAAAGTAAAATGTAGTGTTGGGACGTTTAACACCCGGGCTCTTTACTCATTTAAAGTTACGAGTGAAATAAAATAATAGTACACGAACAAATACGACGGTCCCACGAACAGGAAGGACGGAATTAGAGGCTTTGATGAGGTTTTGCAATATACAAATATAATATACAAATTAAAAATTCAAATGAACCCTGAAGTGAAAAGTGCTGATGATTTTCGAACTGAATACAATTTCGTTAAGCATACACAGAACACCTCAGTAAACTACATCATCATCAGCCTATCGCAGTCCACTGCTGGACATAGGCCTCTCCAATTTCACGCCACTTAGTTCGATCTATGGCTTCTCGCATCCAGCTCCTGCCAGCCGTCCTGCGCAAATCATCGCTCCACCTGGCTTGTGGACGTCCTACACTACGTTTGCCGAGACCGTTTACCCCAACGGTTATCGGTTCTTCGGCAAATGTGGCCAGCCCACTGCCACTTCAGCTTGCTAATCCTGTGGGCTACGTCGATGACCCTGGTTCTTTGTCGGATCACCTCGTTTCTAATGCGATCCCTTAGAGAAACGCCGAGCATAGACCTCTCCATAGCACGCTGAGCGACTTTGAACTTCTGGACCAGTCGAACCGTAAGTGTCCACGTTTCGGCTCCGTATGTCATTACGGGTAGGACGCACGCATTGAAGACTTTTGTCTTTAGGCACTGTGGGATCGACGATGAGAAGACCCGACGAAGTTTCCCAAACGCTGCCCAACCTAGCTGGATTCTTCTGTTCGCCTCGTCCTTAAAGCTGTTTCTACCTAGCTGCAAAGCTTGCCCGAGGTATACATATTTTAGAACAACTTCGAGATCGTGTACCGCAACTGGTTCCGGTAGTACCTGTTCATTGAACATGAACTTGGTCTTGTCCGAGTTCATCCGTAGGCCGATGCGCACAGACGAGTCAGCCAGGTCGTTCAGCATCTGTTGTAGGGCCCGCAGCGTTTCTGCCATGATGACGATGTCATCCGCAAATCGCAAGTGAGAGATGTATTCGCCATTGATGTTGATACCACGCCTTTTCCAGTGCAGCGTCTTAAACAAGTCCTCCATTGCATTAGTCAATAATTTCGGGGATATAACGTCCCCTTGTCTCACTCCTCGATGCAATGGTATGGGTCTTGTATGCTGATCCTGTACTTGGACGGACATAGTAGCGGCTTTGTAGAGACATCTCAACACTTGGATGTACCGCCAATCTACTTGGCAACGCTGCAGGGACTCCAGAACAGACCAGATCTCGATCGAGTCAAAGGCCTTTTCATAATCCACAAATGCTAGACACAGGGACTGTTTTTTTTTATTTTCTTTTTATATTTAAGCTGCCAAAATGACTCTGCCCTGCCTGATGGAAAGCATGAGCAGAATCCAAGAGTGGTGGTCACCATCCTCAATGCGAAAAAGAACAATGCAGCATGGTGACCCACACTATGGCGGCCTGGGGGGAAAGGGGATGGTGAGGGGGATAGGCGGCGTTGGATTGGGGTATGGGCCTCCGGTATCCTCACTCACTCGATGAAACACAGCGTAAGCGCTGTTTCACACCGGTTTTCTGTGAGGCCATGGTATCACTCCGGTCGAGCCGGTCCATTCATGCCGAAGCGTGGCTTTCCCACGGTTGTTTATACTCTTCGGTCTTCTGTATTATCTGCCGCACTGTGTGGATGTGGTCTATGGTGCCATATCCGCTCCGAAACCCAGCCTGCTCCGGCTGGTGGCTGGTATTCGTCGAGTCTTCGCGCAAGACGGTTCGTGATGACTCTTGAAAACAGCTTATAGACGTGGCTCATGAGGGAAATGGGCCGATAGTTCTTCAACATGGTTTTATTTCCCTTTTTGAAGAACAGGACGACCACACTCCTACTCCACGTCTCTGGAGTCCTCCCTTCGAACAGGACAGCGTTGAAAAGCTTTTGGAGCGCCGTTAATACGGGTTTACCTCCAGCCTTTAACAGATCTGTAGTAACGCCATCCTCTCCAGGGGCTTTTCCATTTTTCAGCTGTCTAAGAGCCATCTCGATTTCGTCAATGCTGACTTCTGGCAGATCTTCGGTGAAGTGGCGTGTTAATGTGGCTCGAGGGTCCTCATTTTCGGGATCAGGTCGAGATGCATGCGAAGCGTACAAATCGCCATAGAAGCTTTCTACTTCCGAAAGGACGGCCAGCTTGGAAGCAACGACTTCTCCGCTTGCTGTGGTCAGCTTCGTCAAATGGCTTCTTCCAAGAGATTTCACAAACACTTTTGACCCCCGATTCTGCTCGATTGCTCTTTCAATCAAAAGAGTGTTGGAGCGTCGGAGGTCGTGTCGTACACGCTTACTAATCTCTCGGTTTAGAGTCCGCTTTGCCGATGAAGTGACTGGCGGGTTCTCACGTCTTTCCTTCATTAACCCTAGTGTCCTCTCTGAAAGTTTCGACTTCGTGCCTGTACGCTGCAATTGACAAAATCTTGTACCTTCACTCCTGAGGATTCGAACCACATTTTCAAGGTTCCGGTTTACGTCTCTTGTGGTTTCCTGGATTTTATCATGCGGACACGTTCAGCCTTAAAGTTGACATTCAGAGAACCTCGGACTAGTCGGTGATCACTACCGGTGTTAAACCTATTGAGCACTGAGACGTCTCTGAATATGTGCTTCCTATCCGTCATGATGAAATCGATCTCATTTTTGGTCATAGCGTCCGGGCTTTTCCACGTCCACTTTCTTTGGGGTCAACTACATCTTGAACAATAAAAAAGTAAATTTGATCATAATTTTATCTGTATTAAGCCACAGATAAACACAAACAAACAGACGTTAAGTTACTCACGTTAAGTTACTCACGTTAAATTCATGACTGCCCACATTTTTTACCGACTTCAAACAAGGAGGTGAATTAATAATTCAACTGATTTTTATAATAAATAAATAAATATTTCGGACATTATAACACACAACGCCATCTAGTCCCAAACTAAGCAGAGCTAGTACTAAACAACTGATATTAATACATATATACTTTTTTTTCATAAATACATAAAATATTATACATCGAAAACACCCAAACTCCGAAACCAATATTTGCAGATCTTACAAATATTTGGTGCGACTCAGCTCCGACTCTAGCACAGCAGTCGCATACGCTACCACTGCGCCAGCGAGCCAATGTTCGTTTCCTCATATCTTTCGACTGGGTGAACCGATTTGATGAGTATTTTTTATTAGAAAGGTGGTGCTTGCTGTATGGTAAATATTTTAATTTGGTCTAGTTATTGAAGTCCATTTTTTATTTTGTTCACGCAGGATTTATCAAAACTATTCGTGTACAGTTTATTGCAATCCGTAATATGATAAAAAGTAATTAATATAAAGAATTATTGTTCCATAATAACATTTTATAATAGCTGCAATATCAAAAAGCTTCTTAGTACCTATCTTGTAATATGCACTAGTAACACAGTCTTCATATATACAAATAACTCTTAAAAACCATATCATTTATGTACCATTAACTTTGTTTTAACCGACATTAACTTAAAAGTTTTGTTTTAAAATTACATCAAATAAAAAAACACAATTTATTCGGGGTCAATGACAGAGATTTGAGATACTAAAAATTAAAACTATTATTTTAAAAAAGTATAGAGACCGGCACGTAATTTGGTCAGATTCGTAGATGCGCAGTAGTTTTTTAGGTCCATTTGGTTGACAAAGGCACGCGGGGATTGTAGTAGCACCGTTCCGAGCTAGCGATTGGAGCATCAGTCGACTACACTTTGATTGTGTTTTTTTAATTATTACACTTGTGTACTATGCGTGAACTTACCTCTACCACGCCGAAATCTGGCCAAGTTACGTGCCGGCTCCTATACAAATGTTTAAATATGTAACTGACTTATATTGCTTTATAGAATTGCCAGATAAATCTTGGACCCAGATAAATTTCTTTACAATGATTTATAACTTTAATTTAATTCATAATTCAACAAAATAATGTATGACTAGGTTCTTTTACAAAACATAATCTACTGAGAGAAAACTTTAGCTACTTGATTGTGGTTGATTTTTTGCGCCATTTTCACAATTTGTTTCAATATTACTTCCAAATAAATTATTATATTCATCAATACCTATAGCTGTTTCAACTGTTCGGTTTAAAGGAACTGTAGTGCTAACTGATTGGTCAACGTTATTTCTATTTGCGGTGTGTAAGCTGTTGAGATGTATGTCTGTGTCACTGGACTGTTCTTCTTCACTCTGTCCTTTGTGTACCTTCGCTTTGTCATCTGTTCCATTCAATGTTCCGATGCACGTGGAATACGAAGGTGGCATGTCCTCAGAGATATTATCAACTGTTTTATTACCAGCTCTAAAATTGTCGACGGCACACTGCGAGTATGAAGGCGGCAAATCAAAAAGGAAATTATTCTGGCTAGAGAATTCTGCATTTATAACGATGGATGATGTAGGGGCAGTCGGAGGGCCACTTTCGTTTGGTGGTTGTGCTGAAATTACGTAAAAGTAAATATAAAAAATATTGTGTTAAAATGTTTTTGGTGTAAATCTTACCTAATTGGTGTCAAGTGAGACGAAAAAAAATACGCAATCATAAACGAAGAGCGAATATTGCAAAAAAACGGCTATACTAAGTTCTGCAAAGTTAAAAAGATGTGAAAATAATAAAAAAAACGTTTTGATCTACCTACGATGGTAAATACCTGTTACACAATTCTATATATAGTCATTCGTTATTATATTTTAGGAAATATTTCATTACAGATATTTCTATTTAAAATGTGAATTTAATGTTGGAATGATTGGACAGTTTGTATGTGTTGTTGTTACTATAACTATAAACAATGATTGTTCGAAACTATAGTAATTTAGACATTATTAATTAATATGTTTCTTTTCCAAATACTTACGGACTGTATCTGAAACGCTCGGTCTTTGGCGCTCTTCTGACAATCGTCGCCTAGAGAAGTTTTCTGTTCTTGGAAGACGTTGATCTATAATTATGAAAGGAATAACTTAGTTGGAGGACACTCTGTATTATCTCTGTCTGTCTGTATAAGCTCTAAACAAGACGTTTTTATATGAGCCTACTAACCTACAGGTTCTGGTCGAATAGTTAATATGATGATTGCAATTGATGATAAATTGTAATGTTTGTCTGGTCACTAAAGTGATGCTTCCGTTCATTTAAGATCAGTTCATTTAAAAGAAGCTTTTTAAAATTTAGACATAAATACGCTCAAGTTTTCATCTCTGGGGGCAGAGAAAGCACTCCTCCGTCGACGATGCAAGCCTGTTGCTCTCGACTACTAATCACACACACTCACCACATCTGCTTCTAAAGAAGCATTATTATAATGAACCATGTGCTGGTCATACAGCCCGGTGTACATAAATTAGGTTGCTATAACATAAAACCATAAGGATATCAGCCTTACTTATAATAGGGACGGAAAATACTTAGAAGAACTGGTATTATCATTTACTTACAATATAAGAATATTTTAAGTACAGCTAGAACAAAGAATAGAATGGTCGGCGCTGACAGGTAGTACTTCCATGTGGGGGTTCTTCTTATCACCACGTCTATTTTGGTCGGGAGTGGTATCTGACAAGGAAAAAAAAATACGTCAGCAAGACTGGTTAAAGTTAAATTATTATCTACCCGTCTGTAAGAAAAAGTTCCTGTTTCATTCGACAAACATGCAGGTGCTCTAACGAACCTATGTTTCTTCGTAATTTATATAAATATCTCAAGTAATTTAAATAAATTTTATATATTTTTTATGGATTACGGGACAAACGAGCAGACGTATCGCCTGAAGGTAAGCGATTAACGCCGCCCACAGACACCAGCAACACCAGAGGCGTCACAAGTGCTTTGCCGACCTTTAGGAGATAGGGGGAGGGGTTGACCGTTGGGACATGGGCCTCCTGTATTGTTTTACACCGGTTTTCTGTGAGGCAGGGGTAACGCTTTGGTCGAGCCGGCTCATTCGTACCACTGTAAGTTTGTAGGTATAACTATATTCTCTTAGTATATTTGGATCTATTAAGAATAATTAATGGCTCGTTTTTTTTTAATCTATCTATGTCTGGCCAAGAACCACACAACTGGGGCGAGCCTGCGTTTAACAGTGAACGGTGACAAGCTGATGATGACCCATATATGATTAAAATATAAAGTGTGCCAGGGAAAACGATTTTCTTACCTGTTTATAATACATCCTATGTCGATCGTGGTACTTACTTTGAACATGCTGCGTTTGAAGTGATTCCAAAGATTTCGTTTTTTTAGAAATTCATGTGATTTTTTTTAAAACGCATAATTTTAGAAGGTACTAACTTGGTACAGCGAGGAGTAATCATTGGTGATGTTCGTAGAAGAAAGCCACGGGAAGTCGCTGTTCAGTAAGTATGTGTTATTGAACAACTCCTGAAATCTGAAAGAAGAAATATAAATTACACATTCTCCATCAGCCGTTGGCTTACTCAAGATGAACAAGGAAGAACAGATGTGACCCAAAGGCTTATATATGCTTGGTAAATTCAAATTTAAAATCATTAATTCAATGAAGACACAAATTTTTTTTTATGGAATAGGGGCAAACGAGCAGACGTATCGCCTGATGGTAAGCGATTACCGCTGCCCATGGACACCCGTAACACCAGAGGCATCACAAGTGCGTTGCCGGCCTTGGGGGATGGGGAGGGGGGTGAGGGGAATGGTTTGATTATGGGCCTCCGGTATCCTCACTCACTCAGTGAAACACAGCGCAGGCGCTATTTCACACCGGTTTTCTGTGAGGCCGTGGTATCACTCCGGTCGAGCCGGCCCATGCATGCCGATGCGTGGCTCTTCCACGGTGAAAATATTTCACTAAATGACATCTATGAACATTAAATTGAAGCTACAGATAAAAATCGTAGATCGACATAAACAGACGCCACAGATGTACTGTATTGTCAAGGTGAATTAGGTGAAAACACCATATCCATAACTTCTAGTTTCTAAATTACGATTATGAGAAGAATACTGGCAAAGAGTACAAAGTGTTTAGCAAATTTGTTATATCATTCTGGACCCATAAGAGTAATATGAAGGGCGTCCCTCACCCGAAAGCTGTAGGGTATGAAGAGTCTTGTACGTCTAAAATTGCGAAAGTTTGATATTTACGAGATTTGATATTGTTGACTCATCATTTGACTCAGACAATTTTATATATAAGTGACAAAGTTTTTGTTAATAATTTAAATTATATTTAATAACTAATTTTTATCTTTAAATTCATAGACTAATGGTAGCCGAGAGCACAAACTTCGACCATTTTTTTCTGTTTTTTTTAGGTTTCTGTAATCAACCTACATATTAAAATTCACCGTGCCAAGTTTCATACTACTCTGTTTGCATAATTTTAGTAAAAAGGGGTACAAAGTTTTTGTTTCACATAAGTAATAATCTAAAGATAAATTATTAACTAGTACTTGATTTTAAAAATCGTTAATATTTAGCGACAATAGAAGATGATTAATAACTCTGACCTCAGTCATCACTCATCGCTTTCACTTTTAGATCACAAAGAGACAGCTAAGTCTGGAGTTTTCTCGCAAAGCAGCAGAGTCTTGTTCATATATTATATTTTACCTATAATCCTTTTTTATGGCATTAGGTACATCTGATGATAATTATCTGACGTCACCTATGGACACTCGTTAATCAGGGTCAGAGCGTGATGCGTTTTGGATCACTCAGAGGAAAGAGGGTGTATCCCCGGTAACGTCAATCTCTCGATGAGAAGCCGTAGTCGCCGTTAGTCCGTAACCAGTTGCGAAGGAGGAAAAAATTATCTTTATACGAAATCAGTTTTAAACAAATATTTTTTCTTTACACAAAACTTATAAATTGAGAAGAAGCCCAGAGTACCACAGACCGGCAGACCGGAGGGAAGTAGCTATAATGTCTTTTTACGATACAAAACAGTATTTCACTTTTGAAATCATCACTCATGCACCTTCTAAACCCAAATACAAAAACAATTGACAGTCACTATGAACTCACACATAAAAATTAAATCAATACATTTAGATTTTCACTCACAAATTAATTATTTCTATGTAATCGTGGTCTCGTAAAAAGAAAAAAAAACTTCTAGTTCGAAACTGGTTTTCTTTAAAGATCATTTTTCCTCCTTCTTAGCTACAAGTAGCTATAAGGAGGCTATAAGCAAACCTACCGCCTAAGGGAATAATAAATAGAGTTGGGAAAGGTAAGGGGCAGTAAAATTACACTAAAGATAATGAAAGAGGTCATACCTTTTACGAATGTATGCTCTGTCACTGTCGCTGTACGAGTCGGTGCGTGCGGTGGTCCCGTTGGAGTTGCGAGAAGGTTTATAAGTCGTCGCGATAGATGGGCCGAGCGTCGTATCCATCTTTGTTGGAATTTTCTGTATGTATGCATCGTCGTAGGATAACCTCGTACTGAAACATTACAAATTAAAACAATAAATAAAATATGATCGAAACATTTTGTTAAAATGACTTTGACAAAACATATTGCCGGAAAGTTTGTATTATTGATTGACTGCCAATGATGACAAAGCATCTCAATAGACCGTTACAGTGTGGGTCACCATGCTGCTGTATTTCTTTGTCTGCATTCGCAATGACTATGGGGACCTCTTGGATTCTGCTCATGTTGCCAAACATGAACAGAATCCAGGAGAAGAGAAATTTTGAGTGACTTTGACTACAGACCCTCGCTGCGTCTACGCTCTCCACCTAGGTAAATTAAGAGTATGAGACTTTACATATTCCCCAAGTTTCACCCAGGTCGAGAACCAAGGTGAAGTACGGAATTGTCCGCAAAATTTTCATATAGTGACGTATTAAGAATACCAAGGGTCTTAATGCCATATCGGGTGCGCTAAGAACCGATTAAGCAAGGAAACTGCACAGGACAAAAGGACTACAAAGACCAGAACTTGACACAAACTATATACAAACACAGCTGGTCAGAGTGGCTTAGTAGGTTTAAATTTTATTTCTAACGAGAGGCTTATGTCCTCAAGTGGGCTAATAAGGGCTGTTGGTAAAGATGATGTACTTTATAATAATGTATCCTTTTTTCCATACTTAAGTTATAAATTGGAAAGTAACTCTGTCTGCCTCTTACATTTTCAGAGCTATACCGCTTTACTAATTTCAATAAAAGGCATGGAGATACTTTGATACTTGAGGAAGGACATAGGCCACGTTATACCATGATAACAGACTTCCTCGCGGGTGGAGTTTTACTTTTTAATCTTGTTTCATAGGTGATGCTATTATTAAAAATACTTTTCACTATTTTTCTTTGAGACTATTTTTGTATTTCATTAAAGTAATATCAAAAAGAATCATTGAATTGAGCAATTTGTGTCAGTTAGTAATTATAATAAAGACGTGTTACGATCTAAGATGTTTCTTCAGGTCTACTTCAACGCAGTATCTTTCGTATTACTCACATCCTCATTCGTTTTACTTGTAACTAAACTTTCTATTTTTTTCTTGAACACGCCATCAATTAGCCAACCTATTTCATAACATAGCACAATGTTTTTAACAACGGCCAATTTCAAAAAAAGAAAGTTCTAAAACCAATGTTTAAGTAGGTAGGTAGGTACCTGCACCTATGTCCAACTGAATGAAGTGCTATCAATACGGAACATAACCTCTGCAATTTGTCTAATCCACTGAACCACAATCCAATTCGCCTTCTGTGCCTTACTCATTAACAGCTACTTATAAAGCGAGCAATGTATCTAAATTTTCGTTTAAAACACACATTACTGTAATTTATTAAAACGTAATTTAAACACAGATACTTTTGGAATCACAGCATGTGTTACACGGCCAATAATGTTGATACCAGTCACTTAATTTAAGGAGAATTATAGTTTGTATGTATGTATGTGTCGTACCTGTTCTCAGTTGAGGTTGCGAAGTGTCGCGGTACACCCATCGTGAAGCAAGTCCACAACACAACTGAGTCACAGCCACAGCTCTCACGGTCGCACATAACGGTGTGCAAAAAAATCAAGACACATTTTTCCTCAACCAGGCCGCGCCGCGGTATGTGCGTGATTATTTGGTTATAGGAAAGTCCAGATATTTATTTGATATATAGGAGGCTCCCAAAGAGACTCTATATATCATTATCTATATCGCAGATGGTATATCGCTCATCAAGTTATACTAATTTTCCAAAGTCGATGAGTCTATTGCTAAGCATTTTTTTTAAATTTACCTTAACTACTTACTAACTGAGGCCTGCTGCGTTACCCGTGGTACGAAGATATCGTGTTTACTGTATCTTTATGAATTGTAGCCTTTTTATTATTCTGATGTATAAGCTATATTATAGTAAAGTTTTATTAAAATCTTCACTAGGGCCAGGCACACGGCTCGATCATAGTGATACCACGGCCTCACAGAAAACTGGAGTGAAAAAGCGCTTCCGCTGTGTTTCATAGAGTGAGTGAGGATACCGAAGGCCCATACCCTAACCGCTCACCCCGTCCCCCAAAGACCGGCAATACACTTGTGACGCATCTGGTGATGCGGGTGACCATGGGCGGTAGTTATCGCTTACCGCCTTTTTTTTTTTTTTTACGTGTTGGTTTGCCTTTACGCACTTCGCTCCCCCCCGCGGGGACGGGGGGTTTGCTTTGTGTGGGACTCCTGCCTGACTCGCCAGACTACCCACTAAACCACTACGGTGTGCCACTCTGCGCCTGAGACGGGAGAGATCCGGGAACCGCTTTCTTACGCCATCCGGATCCAAATCGCTTACCGTAAGGTTATAATACGTCCGCTCATTTGGCCAAAATTCCATTTAAAAAAAAGTAAAATTTAATTCTTACGCTACCGGTTTATCAGCCTTACCGTGTGACGGAATTTTTTGACGCTTGTATGTAAATGTTATAATTTTATTACATTGCTGTTTTTATAAAAATCTAATATGAAGTTGAAAGAGGTCTTGTTCTGCGGGTTTATGCAAGTTTTCATAACCGGTTCCGACGTGGATGACCCGCTTGTCACTTGCACAAAAATCCTCAAGCCGGTGGGTTCACCCCTCCTCGCCCCTCTTTCACTTCACATCTTATGGATTCTGAAGAAAGTGAAAGTCCAAGAGGAAGTATCATAATCGAAGATTTGAAAGACATTAAAATCATAAATATATGTACAATATATGATATAAATATATATCTATATCGTATATATTAACTCAAGAAAGATGTCGTTTCCAATGTATGTATTTTCCCTGTGTAAAATCATCGTTTAATTTTTTTCTACTGACTGATGACACTTAACCATGATTTAACCGCATTGAAGCGGCGATAAGGTCGGATTTTGTTGCATTAAATATTGACGACGCAATTCAATAACGTACTGATAGCACAATGTCATTACCAGAGGAAAATTCTGTTTCTAATTTAAAAGCAATTTGAAACTATACATAATTGTTTTTAAATTTTACACATACCTATGAACGTTGACAATAAAGCAGCTTTGTAGCTACACTCAGCGGTGATTAAAACGTGCACTTGAACTGATTGTCTCGATGCCCTTATTACCACGTGTTGACTTACTAAAAAGTATATCAGTGTCAGAACGAGAATTATGATCTGATTCTGCGAAACAGATCCTTAAGTGGACTCTACTAGAATACTTTTTATTTTACTCTGTAATGAGTTCTAGTAGCGGTATTAAAAATATTGCTTGTATTCTAGCCGTTACGGGATTTGAACACATTTAATATTTTATTGTTTTTAATCATTTATAAAAGTAGGTTTTTACTCAGAGTTGCTTTATATTAAACACCAGCGTTTGTTATCTGATCATAAGTTTATAGAAAGAGAGAGAGTTCAGGTTTTATATTCTGTCGAGTGGGATCCCCAGAAATCCAAGGACATGACATTATTAACTGAAAAGTCAATGATGCAGGAGCATCTCAATATGCCTTGTTAGTGTAGCTCACCATGCTGCATTGTCTGGATTAGCAATGAGTACCATTTTTATATACACAAAATACATATACGCACTTTTGGATTCTGCTTATGCATTGCATCAGGCAGGGTAAAGTCATTTTGGAAGGACCACACTTAAAAAAGCACAATAAGAGTTTCTATTTATAAACTTACTGTCGTTTTCAAGTTATATCTGCTCATAGTATGAGATTGTCCATTACGCGATACAGGATATGTAATTTCAACATACTTCCACGTAGTGTCACGAGATGACGCTGAACTGAAGATTCTTTTACTGCTTTAAATAGGCTAGTTTCAGAAATCTCCTTCAGATTGCAACAACTATTTTTGTATTGGACTGAGTGATCCATTGATGAAGGTTGTGGTCAAGTAACATAACTTGATGATATACAGTTCAAGAGAGCAAACTCAATCCTACAATAATACTGAAAATGGAAAGAATGTTGAAACAACCCTATGTGTAGCCGTGTGGCCGTAGATCTATGTCCAGCAGTGGACTTTTGGAGTTTGTTGTTGATTCATATCACCGCTAGGTCCAGTGGCTTCACTGAAAAGATTTATAGGAATTACATATGTGAGAAAACAATAATAAATAACAAATTTACATCTTTATTTACTACCTATTTTATATTATATTGACAATATTATCGCAATGGAAACAATTCAATTTACAGTCTGCTACAGCCTATTAAATATATATATATATATAATCTTCATTTTAACGCTCATGTTACATCTTAATTTATATTATAATAGAATAAAAATGTAACTTTGTCTCGTATTCTCTCGTCGACTACGTAAACTAAGTACCCTTTTATGAATAAAACTTGTAAGAAATATAAAAAAGAGTAATAAAGGTTTATGTAACACAGGGCACGCAGGGATACAGGGACACAGGTTTTAAAACAGGGATCTTGTAACATCTGGTCTCGTTATTATAAGGTATTTTTATCAAGCTGCAAGTATCTGTAAAACGCGTTATTCTTTTACTATCAAAAACACAATACATTGTATGACTGACTATACTTTTATTTACTCCTGATAAACTTGAAACGTGACCCTCTTGGCCGATAAATCGTTTGAAATCATCAAAACAACGTTTTCTTCGTACTTAGGACATTTTAAATATTAAGTAAGTTACATTAATACTTGTCTAATATTTATCCAGTTATTACCTTAATCATCAGTGCAGTATATTAAGATAAATCAGTAATAATCTTGTTTTAATCCATACTCTTTGGAATTCACTATAAGTCAGAACAAATTACGAGAACTATCTCACATATCACTGCAAAAGATAATTCACCGTGTGGCCAAATTACACACGACAAAATCGTAACCACCGAAATGCATATTTACGCGATTGTCGACATAGTTGTATTTAAATCTCGGTAAGAAAGTACGCTTAAAGTGGGCCATATTTCAAAGTCGATAGTACCTACAGACAATAATTTATGAGCCTATCTCAGTGGGAATTGCAACCCGGCAAAGGACACACAGCTTACAAGACCTCAGAGCTACGGCAGTCGTAGCTATTCTCATACAAGGAAATATAATTATGAGTTCATGTATTCCTTTTCTTTTTTTACGTGTGGAAACCCCCTTAGGGCCTTCATCCCACCGGGGTTTGCAGCTGGACGGTGTGTCGGAATCGAACCGACGAAAACCACACGGCGTGCCACTCTGCGGCTGAGACGGGAGGGATCCGGGTACTGCTGTTGTTAACACATCCGGACCTAGGGAGTTGATATATTCCTCGCCCTAACCCTCTCGTACCCGTGTTTTATAATATTGTACCCTTCTAATCTATCACCTCGCTGTTTGTCTTATCTGAAAACGACGTTCCCTCAAAAGTCGTCAAAAACCCTTCAATAGAAGATCACAAATAAAATTGGGAAAAGCCTGGAGAATGATGTTGTATATTTAACGTATAATATAATAATGACTATTTTGCCACAAGTAGCTTACAAGTATTTATTAGTATATATGTACTTATAACTAAACACAACCACAATCACTTAATGAAATATTATTTTTTTATAAGGGACAGCATTTATTGGACATACGTTTTAATTTATTTGGCATTAATGTTATTTATCAAAAACAATAACTGGATCCGTCTCACACACCGACCTTGACTGATCGTGATTACACACTTGTGCCGCCTCTGGCGTTGCGGGTGTTCGTGGGCGGCGGTAATCGCTTACTATCAGGCGATTCGTCTGCACGTTTGCCTTGTTTTCTTGATAAAATACTTGTTCATTTCTAACATAGCGTTTTAAAGGCACACATATTTAGCACATATAGACTATTACATCCAGACGTAAAATCTAATGATCGTGTTCATCACACTAACACGACGATGGCTGCACGGTTGGCTTAATAGGGCCGTCGCCAAGTGTTGTGGGTTCGAAGCCCACATGGGATAACACTTCGTGTGATCCACATATCGTTGTTCTGAGTCTAGGTGTTCTTTGTGTCCGCTTGTGTCCGTCATGTATGTTTACACAGTCTACCACGACACGGGATGGATATTCCGGGAGATATTACGGGAATTTTCTTTTAAAATTGTCCTGGATAGGAATCGAACTCGGCACCTTTGTCTTCTCAGTTACTTACTACTAGAACAAATAATATACTTGCGTAGACAATATGACTAGAACAAGCTATGTAACTTATATAAATAAACTAGCAATTACATGTAAAAAATGTTGTCAAAAAAAAACAGGGGTGGGTTACCCTTAGCATTTCAATAAGGTATGAAAAATAGATGTTGGCCGATTCTGAGATCTACCCGATATGCACACAAAATTTTATAAAAATCGGTCCAGCCATTTCAGAGGAGTTTGTTAACAAACACCGCGACACGAGAATTTTATATTTAGATCTTTTTATTTTTAGTATGAGTTTGCAGTGACCCGCAGCATTAAATTACAAATGGAATGAACTCCTCCAGTTTCCTTCAACCTCCACATTAGGTGGCAGCAGCCGACACGCACGAGGCCGAACAAACGAACAAAAAACACCATATGGCTAACGAAACAATAACGTAAATATAGAATAAAATCCCTTGTATACCTGAGAACTGCTTCTGTACAGACAAACAGATTCGACTCACAAAATAATCTTAATTGCAAGTAAATGAGGTTATTGGACTTCGAAATCACTCTTTTACCATTTTAACCCGATTACGAAAGAAGGAGGGCTATGTTTTTCGAGTGTACATATGTATGTGCGTATGTATATTTCTTTGGCACGCCCAGGAGTCTAAACGACTTTTCATATTTATATGTGAGCGGTGTCAATAGATTCGTCTAAGTGAAAGTGACACTGAGTACATCAAAATAATAAAAATCTAAATTAATTATTTTCGGCGACAAAAAGTAATCTCATACAAATATTTTCAAATTACATCGAGTATAACTTATATGTTTTATATATGACATTGACGCAGTCGTATTTATTTTTTTAATAATTCATTAATAGTTATGCTGGGTTACACTACAGGTACAATATAATGCAGCTAGCTTTGATTGACACGTACATAGTTCATAGTATCACTTTACTGCCATCTACGAGAGTAATTTTGCATGAAAAGGTGCGCAAGTGTTACAGGAAGCAGAAGAAAAAATATTTGAGAAGTGAGACCAAGTGAGACTATAAATGACCGACAAATATGACAAAATTGGTAATCTTTAATTAAAATATCCATTGCTCCTGGTAATAATTAAGTACAATACTAAAACCGTCTCCTATTTCAAAATTTATTGTTGATATATATATCAACATCTTTCAGAAACTGACTTCAGCACCTATATTGCTATTTATCTAGCAACGACGTGGTCTACATACGTTTTCGCTTGATTATTTTCAAATACTAGCTGACCGTTGTTTTGCCATAAAAATAAAGAAAAATATTTAGGAAAAAAATTCGCCCTTATCATTTAGAAATACGAAAAATAAATTTTGGCCGAACCTCAGACCTACCCGATATGCACACAAAATTGCCAGACGTTTCGGAGAAGTTTGGTAACAAACACCGCGACACGAGAATTTTATATATTGGATTATTCTGTCTATGGATCTACCATTTGGAGTCGCAAACCCATTTTCTCATTCTATACGATCGTTCGTTCTATACCCTCAAGGCGGGTCACATCATACCACTACTCTAGGGAGTAGAGCAAAATCTTTTCAAAAATGTAAATTCAACACATAAATCTACACTAAATTCCCATTTCCAGCTTCTGATACACCTTGACTGCTGACTAAGCTATTAACTAAATTTGTTGTATCAACTTCAGTACGTAATGTTCTAGAACTAATGTCAATATTTCTTCTAACGGTATCTTCTACATTGGTAAGGCGTCCATCTGTGTCAGTAGGTGCTTGTGGTTCTTCCACAATCCCTTTGCGTACTTTCGGTATTTCATCTGCATTCTTCAACATTTCAAGACATGTGGAGTAAGACGGAGGCAGTTCGTCGGAGGAGAAGGCGGGGTTGTTAGTCCCAGAGGAGTTGGTACCACATTCGGAGTAGGGCGGAGGCAAATCAGCTTCGTTGTCACTATGATCAGAGTATTGTGACTCAACTGAGAGCGTTACGGAGATATTGTCTTCGCTTCGTTGTGCTAGAATTAAAAGAATTAACTTTAATTTTCTTTTGACCGACCTCGTTTTTTTTATATCAACGAGCAGACAGATTACTTCATGGCAATATTCACTGCCACCGACTTCAGTACGGGAAGAGGATGCGGAGAAAGGGATTTGGGTTTTGCTTTGGACATCTAGTAAGTTTAATCACTTTGTGAGGAGCTAGGGAAGTACTACTCAACACAGGCTATCCTTCAGATTGTGATCAACCAACTTTTAAATGTCGAATACAAATGAAACTTTGTATACTTATAAAAGCACTGAGTTAGGATGAAAAAATTTAATTTGTGGCAGTAGACCTCTTCAGTGACTACTTGAGTTTAGATTTATTTGACTTAGTTTGACCAGCCCAATAAGGAAAGAAAGAAATAAAAAGATTTAACAGAGACAGTGAAATTCTTTTTTAAATATGCATCCGGTCTTATAAGAAGTTGTGACAAATTCAGAATCTGGTTTTTGAACAGTTCATGTTAAATACTTACAGGGGACAGGCGAATCAAAACGGTTTGATCTTTGTTGCTCTTCTAACCGCTCTATCAGGAGACAGGTGTCCTGTTGTGGACGAAGAAAGCCTGCAATGGACGGGAAAAAATATATATATATATATAAGACAGTTTATCGAATATACATGATTTCATGTCGTCATTATAATGCTTAGTCACGTTATATTCATATGCCTGAAAATTTTCAGCACAATCGGTAGAAGATATCTGCCTCAAAATTGAGTTACAAGATTCCACCCGAACGAACATGGTTATGTACATTCATTGCAAATTAAATAAAAAGATACAATAAAAAAATGGCTTTGTAATAAAAACGCAAATATTTAGTACAAGGTGTAAAGTTTTAGGGTTTAATAAAACTAAACAATTAGGTATATACGATATGGGATTATTGTGACGCAGACGGAGCTTAATAAATATTTGTTAAAGGTAATGGTATTTTTTCTATCAGGTTTCAATAATTTCAACTTTTGAGTTCTTTTTTTTATAAACAAGTAATAAAAGCATTTTTTTAACTTGTCGAGATTGATTACGGCGTAGAACGAAGCGCGTAGTTACAAGCAGTATTTTGCCGTTATGTAGCCCCTACGACGCTCTCAATGAGCCCAAACTCGATGGGGTTGTGTCATTTAATTACCGAGTTCCTATGGCCATCTTCAAGCTCCATCATTAGACTTTTGTTATCATCTAGCACCAAAGTACTCTTTAAAATGAATCATATGAGCTCAAGCTCGAAGGGTTTGTGTCTTTTAAATACCGAGTTCCTAAGTCCATCTTCCAGCTTCATCGTCATACTCAATCAAAAATTTGTCTCCCTTTCATTTGATACCCATTTTGGGGTGAGATGTACAAAAATATGTACTTAATCCGCCATTTTGTACTGGTAGCCATACTGGATTTCAATTTTTTATCGGAAAATCGGGAGGTGCATCAAATTGATTACAGACAAACCTCGGGACAGGTGAAATAAAAAAATTAAAAGAAAAAATAAAAGCTTGTAAATGGACTAAAAACTTTTTACAATCAATCAAGTCAATCGGAATATCGCATATAACATGTGTACATACATTTCGGCTAATCTAATTTTATTTATATACTAGCTAACCCGGAAAACTTCGTACCGTCACATTTGTTTTCGTAGATATTTTCTAGATTTTTGAAAAACTTGTTATAATAATTGAATTTGTAATGTACAGCCGCAGACAAAAAAATATTTTGCCGGTGAACTTTTGTTTACACAAACCTTCTGAGAGTAACGAAGACATGAAGAATTTTCCAATTTTGCTGTCGATCGGAAGTTATGCGCGTACAAACATTTAGGCGATTCGTTGTTATTTACATAGATATTAAATATATTTTTTCTCATATAACAGTAAGAGGAGAGCGGCTTGTACTCACAGCGAATAATCTTGCGTAACAGTATTCCCAACAGAAGCACGAGAAAGAAGCTGAGCAGCGGCGCGGCCAGCCACAGCGCCGCCGGGGGCTCCTCCTGCGCCACGCACAACGTCTACAGCGGCCCTTGACATCCTCTGGCTGCCTTCGGGCTACGCGTCTGTTCGTTTACCCCTATTTCATATCGTTTAGTTTGCCCACACGGCCCATCTAAGAAGATCCACCATGTCATGACACATAGTGTATATGGTTGAGTATGAAGTGTATGTGTACAATATGGTTAAGTTGTGTGTGAGTAAACATTGTTTTTGGTGTTCTCACTTTGTTATTGTATGTATTACCAGGGCCCAATTGAAAACCAGCGTCAGACATTTCATCTGACACAATACTGAACTAAGTCCTTTCACACATAGCACGCTAGCCAGATGGGTTCGTTTAGGGGTTGTTACGAGCCCTTGGCCGGAACACCCCCGTGGGATTTGGAGGCGGAAGTGCTCGCCGAAGTTTATCGACGGGTGGCTGAATTCCGGGCGGAGAGTGGCATGCGCCCTCCGCCCGAAGAGGTACGCGAGTGGCGTGAAGCCGCCCGTCGAGCCACGATGGCTCGTTGGTCTTCGCGGCTGGAGGCTCCACGTGCTGGCTTCGCCACCGTGGAGGCGCTCCAGCCCGTCATCCTCGAGTGGGCAGGGCGGCAGCACGGGACCCTTTCCTTCCGACTGACGCAGGTGCTTTCCGGGCACGATTGCTTCGGGATGTACCGGCACTCGGTCGCGCCGAGGGAATTGAGTCCCGCCTGCCACCACTGCGACTGCAGTGAGGAGTCGGCCCAGCATACGCTGATGGTTTTCCCCGCTTGGGCGCCGCAGCGTCGGCCCCTCACTGCAGTCATCGGAGGAGATCTCTCATTGTCGGCTGTCATTCGCTCTATGGCCGGTGGCGAGAGCAGCTTTACCGCGGTCGCGACCTCCTGCGAGGAAGTCATCTCGCAGAAGGAGGCGGCGGAGAAGGCCCGGGAGGACGATCTCCACTCGGACCCGATCCGCCGCCGGCGAACCGGGCGGCGGAGGCGCGCCTACCAGCGCCTTATGCCGCCCNTCCCGCCTGCCACCACTGCGACTGCAGTGAGGAGTCGGCCCAGCATACGCTGATGGTTTTCCCCGCTTGGGCGCCGCAGCGTCGGCCCCTCACTGCAGTCATCGGAGGAGATCTCTCATTGTCGGCTGTCATTCGCTCTATGGCCGGTGGCGAGAGCAGCTTTACCGCGGTCGCGACCTCCTGCGAGGAAGTCATCTCGCAGAAGGAGGCGGCGGAGAAGGCCCGGGAGGACGATCTCCACTCGGACCCGATCCGCCGCCGGCGAACCGGGCGGCGGAGGCGCGCCTACCAGCGCCTTATGCCGCCCGGAGTGTGGCCGCGGATGGGCGGGATGGGTTATCCCCTCCATCCGCTTCAAAGGCCAGCCGCGAGGGAGCGACGATACGCGTATGCCGTACGTCGCCTATATTGAGAGTTTCTAACAGCAGACAGTGCCCGCTTCAGTATGGGCAGGCGCTGGGAGGGGTCCGGATGGCGTGAGAAAGCGGTTCCAGGATCCCTCCCGTCTCAGGCGCAGAGTGGCACACCGTGGTCCGTGTGGTTTTAGTCAGTTCGATTCCGGCACACCGCCCCGCCGCAAACCCCGGTGGGATTAAGGCCCGAGGGGGATTCCATGTAAAAAAAAAAAGTTACAAGGATTGTGTCTCTTTGCATTGCTCTTATCCTGTATAGCTCGCTGGTTTAGTCCGTTCTTATGAATTTTTTTCTGCATTCAACAGTCTCTTGGCGTTGGTGTGGTGTATGTGTGTGTGTGTGTGCGCGTGTGAGCGTGTGTGTGTGTGGTTTGTGTGTGTGTGTGTGTGCGTGTTAGTGTGTGTGTGTGTGTGTGTGTGTGTGTGCGTGTGTGTGACGATGATAGAGCGATTCTGATGCGTTTTTTTCAGTTCAATTTCTTTGCGATGATACTTGGCTATGAATACTCGATGAAGTGCTTGCGTAGGGGATTTTTTAAATTTTATTTTTTTTATATTTGTGATTGTTTTTTTTTTTTTGGTCTTTAATTATTGTAGTTAGTGTTTCGTTCTGATTTAAGTTAATAAATGATACTGGATAATTTAGGTGTGTTGATTCTCAGTATTCTTAATTCGTCATTCGTAAAATATTACAAACATAATACGAAGGAAGAAAAGTCTCAACAGCGTAAATTAGCAAACCACTAACACCGTGAAGCGAGGAGTATCGTTTGGTAACGGCTGCTGGGAACTGCTGCGGTATGTCTTCATGAAAGTACCTATTCTTCAACAGCTGTTGTAATCTGAAAGCAGAGAAGATAAAACTTCAGTGTATCAAAAAGAAGAAAAAGCAAGAAGAATGTCCTGTATAAACTGTATGAAATGGGCCAGATCGAATAAAATAATACTACTGCCTTAAGAAAACCGTTAAGCAATTCTTTCTTTAGAAGGACAGAGGACGTTCACGGACAGACAGATGCAGATATTGATGTGTTAACACACTTTTTTTTATGGAATAGGGCCATGGACACAACAACGGCAACACCAGAGGCATCACAAGTGCGTCGCCGGCCATGAGGGGAAGGGTTGGATTATGGGCTTTCGGTTTCCTAACTCACTCGGTGAAATGCAGCTGTTTCACACCGGCTTTCTGGGAGGCCGTGGTATCACTCCGGTCGAGCCGGCCAACGCATGCCGAAGCGTGTCTCTCCCGCGGTGAATGCTATATGATATCTTATGTTTTTCATGGAATTGGGGGCAAACGAGCAGCCTTTTGATGGTAAGCGATTACTCCCGCCCATGGACACTCGCAACACCAGAGGCAAATGCATTGATGGGCCCACTTGGCCCATTCGTGGCGAAGGGTGGCTCTCGGTAAAATGAGTATTTAAGGCTCTAATATAAAATTATTTCGAAATAGTTCAGCCGAATGTTTCACCAGTATTGGTGTGTGGCATCTGCGCTAAATTAACAATTTACCTGTCAGATGTATCATGATTTTTGTCGAACTCTTTGTTGGGGACCAGCCGCACGATGGGCCAGATAAACGCCGGTATGGAGCCATTATCTCTCAAGTTATTTCTGTTGGTGCCACCATGCGCTGGAAAATACAAGATTGGTATTGACTTGTCTTATAACCCTGAGATTGTAGACATTTTCTTAACCAACGACTTATTATAATTTTTAAAAATACTGTATTAAGATAACTGATGTGTATGTAACGTTAGGTAATGCTTCCAATCACATAACATTGTTTTATGTTAGAGCGTGCTCCGTGACGTGACTCATACGGTTAGTGTGCGATCTGGTGATAAGTCTTCAGGCAAAGCGTTGGTTACTGTCAGTACAATCTATAATATTTTTAATTCAAAAGGAATTCTGTTATCGGTCTGTTTCGCGGCTAAAGCACTGCACCGAAAATTCTTCATTCCAATGAAATTTGCATTAGATACTTGATTCTCGAGAAAGGACATGGGCGACTATTTCCCGCGATAACCGGCATACTCGCAGGCGCAGCTGCAGGTAAAAACTAATCTATATATATATATAAATTTATGTACACACAACTTCTAATCAACATCATCATCAACATCATCAGCATACCGCAGCCCACTGCTGGACATAGACATCTCCAATTGCACTCCACTTGGTTCGATCCCCTGTTTCTCACATTCTGCTCCTGTCTGCCGTCTTGCGTAAAGCATCACTCCACCTGGCCTGTGGACATCCTACACTACGTTTGCCGAGACGCAGTCTCCACTCAAGAACCCGTTTCGCCCAACGGATATCGGTTCTACGGCAAATATGGCCACCCCACTTCAGCTTGCTAACCCTGTGGGCTAAGTCGATAACCCTGGTTCTTTGTCGTATCACCTCGCTTCTGATGCGATCCCTTAGAGAAACGCCGAGCATAGCCCTCGCCATACCATGCTGAGTGACTTTAAACTTGTGGATCAGCCATACCGTAAGTGTCCACGTGTCGGCGACGTTCGTCTTTAGGCACTGTGGAAACGACGAGGAGAAGACCCAACGAAGATTCCAAGTGCTGCCCAACCCAGCTGACTTCTTCAGTCCATCTCGTCCTCAAAGTTGTTTGTACTTAACTGCAAAGTCTGCCCGAGGTACACATATTTCTGAACAATTTCGAGAACGGGGCCATGATGACAGCGTCATCTGCATATCGCAAATGAGAGATGCATTCGCCATTACTGTTGATGCCGCGCCCTTACCAGTGCAGCATCTTGAATAACTCCTCTATTGTATTAGTGAACAATTTCGGGGATTTAACGTCCCCTTGTCTCACTCCTCGTATGTATAGGCCTTGTATGCATAGGTTTGAGTCTGGTTTGCTGATTATGTACTGGGACGGACATAGCGGCGGCTTTGTAGAGACATCACAACACTTGGATGTATCTTCAATCAACTTGGCAACGCTCCAGAGTTTCCAGAACAGACAAGATCTCGATCGAGTCAAAAGCCTTCTTCTTCTTCACGAATGCTAGACACATGGGCTGATTATACTCTTTGGTCTACGTGTAATCTGCGGCACCGTATGGATGTGGTCTATGGTGTATATGGATCCGCTCCCAAATCCAACTTCTAATCAACTGCACCAAATTGAATAATTATTTATTTTGTGCGTTCATTGTTGTCAAAATAAGGTTTGTTTAAAAGAAAATAATAGGAAAACTGGAAAAAAATCAAATGATGGTACGAAGTTCGCTGGGTTAATTTGATGTATTATATTAAGTTCGTTAGTGTACGCTTTGAAACCTGTAACACTGTTTGAAAACTGAAATCCTAAAGTTCATCTCAATTGTTCGCGTCGTACGTGTCTTTCCAAGTCTACATGAAACGGACACAAAGAGACACCATGTGCGGTTAATGTATTTATAGGCACAGAAACATATGGTATGTGAGTTATGACAACTCAGGCCTTGTTTATTATTTAGTTTTTATTGTATAACAGGACTTATTCGCGATGAAATTATTTAAAAGGTTACGATACCATCTACCTAATAGCAACAATCGTAAGGGTAATCGTTTATTGTAATCGAAACAATGAACCATTATCGGTTTGTGTCTTCGCTTACCTTTGAGTTCGTCATCGAGATTGAGTACATGGTAGATTTGATACAGCGGTGACTTATCCTGCTCATTGGCTCTGTCTATTTTCTCAATGACGTTGCTATTGTACTCTGTCTGCGTACTGGAATCGATAATAAGCGATTATCCTATATCTATCGTCGTCAACATATGTCAAGAATATGGAGTGCCTCCACTCTTATTCATCCCGTGGTGGTCGTGAGACTAAGAGAGCAAACTGCGTAGGACTGCAGAACTGGCAAGAGAGGGCAAACTTGACACAAACGTTATATGAATCAACCTGTCTGTCTGAAGTAAACGAACCTACTCTTAAGCGTCTCCCAGTCATAACACAGACAACGCAACGATACACTCGCAATTCTTACATTCACGATACTGGCCACATTCTTACTAATTAGGCAACTACGAAAAAGGAAAAAAAGAAAAAGTATGTAATTTTGTATTTAGAATGTTATAATTCTAATGTTGAAGCGTGCCGGACGGTTTATAACCTTAGACCTTGTACAACTTATCAACAGTGCAATACAAAGAAATTCTTACTGTTATTTCTACATTCAAATTTGAACCTTATTCTTATGACATATAAGAAACAAACGATTAACCTTCGCGTTTGCATTATCAGCAGATACACGTGAAGTTAGACGCTTTGATTATTACTATTTATTAAATATTGGTACACACACTTTATAGTTTATACAGAATGTTGACATAAAGTTAACTAAGTAGGCACAAAATACTTTTTTAGAAAGCTTTGATAGGAATAATTGCTATCCACGCATTACTAACAACATAAATGCATAGATATCCACGTTACTCAGTAATTCAAAAGGCAATAATCTAAAAACATTACATCTATCAATATTCTCTCTTTTAATATTTGATTCTTATTTGATGCGCATCTATACTAGCTATTCGATTTACCTGACTTACTTCTCTACAAACAGGTTTATTACACCATTTAGCTATTTTTCTTCCCGTATCCATCAACATCCATGACTTCGTATATTCATGTTCAAATACACATTGTTTCATACGCAGACACTAATCAAGAAATGGTCGCGTTTCGCGTCAAATATCAGCAGGAATGTCGACATTTAACACAAATACACGAAATTAAAGTGAACGGCGTACCTGTTCTCAGTCGCTGTTCGGAGGCGCGCCGGTACACGCATCGCTACCAAGCTCACAACACTACTGACTTGAGCCACTCACGGCCTCACATAACGGCCAATATAAAACTCGTATTGCGTAACTTTATTTTGAGTAGAATCATAATGTTTTTCCTCACCCATGGCAATATTCTAACGTGTAGTAAAGCCCTATGAGTCATTCATATCCATTATCTTGAGCGTGATCATGCTCTGTGGGTTCACAGATCACTTATAATTGTCAATACCCGATTGACAGGTTTAACTTTTAATTAATAACAGCTGGCTACGGAAGCAAGCATACGGCCCAGCCGTCTACTATAACCGGATTAACTAAAAACTCGCAATAGGCGCAGTAGTGGTGTAACTTTCGTTGCCAACTTAATCCCCCCTATGTTTTCGCTTCCTGCATCTTCTGCTAAATGTAGAATTGTTTTTATTACGTTCGTTTGGTGGTTGTTTATCTAAAGTTTCATAGCCTTTTACTGGGTTGACTATTTACTTTGTTTTTCTTTGTTAGAAGAATTGATCTACTTCTTAGGTTTTATTTATCTGATGTCTTTTTTTCTGTTCTATTTGTTAATAATGTACTATGCATTATCTAAGAAAGTAAAAGTACTGGTCCCAAGGGTGCTCACTTCTTCAACGTTTTTCTTGTTGAAAATTTTTTTTTCATTTACGCCTGAAGATATCGATGAAAAAGAAAATAACAATAAGTGCATTATTTAATGTCCAAAACGTAACAAATAAAAATAAGCAAAATATCATTAATTAAACATTACGCAATGTCTTTGAAGGAAGTGTAAATTAATTGAAACATATAAACAAACTGCCTTTCTCTACTTCAATAAAATTAAAGTGATCACAACAAGTCTTTGGCCATAAATGAGTGAGAAACGCCTGTAAGATTGCAACCAGCAATATTTAGTGAAAAATATTTTTTCCTTTTTACAATAGCTACTAATGAAAATACCATGTCATGAATGGAATTTATAATATCACTTAAGATAGTAGTCGTAGCAGTGGCCGTAGTAGCCAAAACAATTAATGTTGGGGATAATAAAGGATGAAGGAGGAGAAGGAGAATTGCCGTGATATTATCGTCATTTCACGTATTGCTATAAACTCGCCGACACGCTGTAGGCACAATCCTTCGTGCCTAGAGATTCCCTGACGATAGAAGCGTGGATCCACCCGAGGACACTGGCTCAAAGGGGCCTATGATGTTACACAAAGAATTATTCAAATCCGTCTGTAAGTTCCACGGGATGGTATAACATTAAAATAAGTACGGTATTTATGTTTAACATCGTCATCTTTTCAGTCAAAAAATGTCCACAGCTGGAGATAGACCTCACCCAAGACTCTCCACAACATCCTGTCCTGTGTTGCCCTCATCGAACAGTTTTCTGCCTTCTCCAGCTCGTCGGATAACCTTGTAGACAGCCTTTTAGGCCCACTAATACCTAGTGGTAGATCATAGATAAAAAAACATTTTACTTCTTCCAGAAAAATACTAGTTTACAAAGATAATTAGTAATGTTAGTACTAAATTCTTTTGTACTTTATTTATTTTAGTTTGTTAGTAGCTAAAGTTTCATAATATTACTAGCGGTTGCCCGCGGCTCCACCCGCGTTTATGTCGGTTACCGCGGCTCATAGTAGCCTATGTGTTATTTTGATGTATAAGCTGCCTGTAAAGTTTCATTAAAATCCATTTATTAGTTTTTACGTGAAAGAGTAACAAACATCCACCCATACTTACAAACTTTCGCGTCTATAATATTAGTAAGATAGTGTAATTTTTCTTTAGAACTCCTCTACAGGTAAAGACCTCCTCCGGAGTTTTATTAAAAAAATGAATTTAATAAAGAAGACAGGTATTGACGCAGTTAGATTTCCTTTTATTTCATAAAAAATTTCATGACATTTTTGTTAAAGCTTCATGTCCGACAACCATGGGTCAAGCATGGAATAAGACAAGAATGCTTAGGCTTCAGTGTGATTGGCATGTTGCTCTTAAATATTTCTTTAAGGCTCCAATACTCATTGCATGTAAACTGAGCCCTGCGTTCAATCTCCTGGTAGATATTTAGTCTGTCGAAGCTCATTTGCTTGCCTATGTAAATGTATTTTTCAGTATATAGGAGAGACTCGTGGTCGACGTATATTGGTACCTTGGTGCTGTTGGTCATTACCATAGTTTTATAGAGGATCATTTCTAGCCCAGCGAGCTTGCTAGCATTATTTTGTGACTCTAGTTCTTTTCGCTTCTCTGATATCAGCACAAAGTCGTCAGTAAATCGCAAGTGGCTTAAATGCTTTATTTTTACTTTTATACGGCATTCAGCTTACTTGTTATCGCCTCTAGTATAGCAATAAATGGTATAGGTGACAGTGGGTCCCCTTGTCTTACACCTCTCCTTACAGAGAACCAAAGGCCTGCTGTTTCTAGTTTAACTATGGTATACTTACAGATAATTAAGTACTCATCCGGTAGCCATACGAAAATCGTTACAACTAGTTGGAACCCTAAAATATCTGACAACAATCTTTTTCCAGAACTTCGAAATCGCCTACCACTTGGATTATGGAGATTTAATGGTAGTCGGTGCACGACAATTTCGTCGTATCCGTAGATATAGTAGACTCAAAAGCGAGCGCAACTTAGTTTGGGAACCTGACTTTTAGGAAAAACAAATTCTTACTAAGATTCAAGTTATCAATCGCAAAAATAAATTATACAAAGAACCCTCAGCACTCGGAAACATAACTGTTCATGGGAAGTTTGGTAAAGTCCATGGCTATGGTAATTATTGAAGCTTACAAATTGAAGGCGTATGGATAGGTTTTATATGGACGGTTACATTTGAAATACCACTGTGTGAAGGTGCCTCTTCGAGCCTAGCCTGAGTAGCGTAGGTATAGGTATAGGTAGGCTATCTAACAAGGTGGTTTCATTAACACCATCAGCAACCCTCACGAGAGGGTTGGGATAACACCCCTCCTCCGTGCTACCCTGTGAAATCCGTCACCAGACTCTTAATTCCTCCACTGGCATAAAAGCCTGAAGCGGATCAAATGGAAGTATCATAGATAATTAACAATTAGACACATTGCAATTGGTTTGTTATGATCACGCTATCTTCCTTTGTGTACCCAAGATTTAGGTGAATTAATGCTCTTCTATCACAGGAGATCTGCACTGCACGATCAAACGCCATAACCGTTTGCAGTAAGTGCATTAGCCCATATGCTATCCTGACCTGGTATTACTGAATACCGAGTGGCATTTAAAAATGCTCCTATACCCGGTTTGAAACTCGAATCCAATTTTGGAACTGGTATCACAACCGATTACCTTAGATGAGGAGTTTGCCTTATAATAGTAATATGGTTAGAAAAATCATCACTAACCATTGCCAATGGAGACTGAGAAACTCACAAAAAACTATTCTCACGTTTCTTTTCACTGAGTGAATGAAGTTTCTAGAAAATCAACCTGCAACCTATAATTCTATATATAACTCTTAATACTGGGGTGACTTTTGTCTCTTGAGTTGCAGACGTCTACGGCTAGTGGTAGTTAGGTACATACCACCAGGTAAGGCGTCTACTCGCCGTCTACGGTCTTTGTACTCATTCGCAACCCCTTATTATATAAAATAATAGTCTTAAGTAAAATAAAAACAATTTCAAGTCAAAATTTATTGAAAATTGAAACCTAGAAGATGTACAATAGTAATACAAAGGAAAGACTAAATATAAACTTGTTTAAGATAAACATTTTCTAGTTTCCTAGTTAGACAGGATGCTTCTTTTCTTGTAAGGGGAACCAGTTCGGTTCGCTCCTCGGGGCATTTCCGAAATATGCCTGTTACTGAAATCGCTTACCTTTTAAATGTACACTTTTAACTTTGAGCTACTGTTTAGTTCACGTGTTTCCTATCTCTAAGTCTGTTTCTACAAAATTACAAAAATATCTACAAACTAACAAGTCCAAATAATCAGGTATCTTTGGTGAGCATCTAGGGAGATACACTAGCGACTTGCTAATATATACATTAAACAAAAACGAAGCAATACACAGAACATGTTTTGAATTTTAACACTTCGGTATCATGAAAACGTTTCAAAGAATCCTATTTAATATGGGCTTACTGAGTAAGATCCTCGGCATGGTAGCTGCACTAAAATACCATACCAAGTTTAGATTCAACCCGACAGTTACAAATAGTTCAAAACTTCTAAGATTCGTGTACAAAGATGCTAATGAAAAAAAACAGTAGACATTTATTTAGTAGTAGTTTTACCGCTCATGGTCACGGGTAGACTAGTGTGAGCTTCCTACCGCTGCAGATGTCCGGAGCATACCAGGTGGACTGCACTTGCGGCAGCTCCTACATCGGCCAGACAAACGCACGATAGCGGAACGAATACAAGAGCTTATTGCGGCTATGAAAAACCGTTAAGTTAACAAATCGACGATTTCGAAGCACTTGCTGGAGTCAGGACCAAACCTCTGGATCGAACTTTTATCCGGTTCGCTAATATTTGGATCGCCGGTTATCTCTACAGAACCTAGCTCCTTTTGTAGACTAGTACGTAACACGGTATGGAAATCTATCAGCATCTTGAAATCCTCTCATCAGCGGAAACAATCTCCACCGTAAGGACGAAATAAAGTGCGCAGACGTCATAAGTGTAGTGTGTAGAAGTACCGACCTTACAAATAATTTATTTATTATAAACTTTATGCACTTCTTAACATCGGCGGTCTTAATGCCCAGGGCATAATTCGAAAAATTATTGTCCAAAAATACTGATTCAAAACATTTGCGCAGTCAAATATTCATTCAAAATTCTTTTAAATTAATTGCTTGTAATTTGAGCAAATCAAACTTTACCCACTAAACAAACGATGATACATGGCATTACTCACACTAAACGCAAGTAAACACACTTATTACGAATCATTCAATTTAAAGTTACCGTCATTTTAGTTTAAAGTATCCTTCGGAATTTGGAAATATGATTTTATTTGCGCTTATAAAATAATATAACAATATCCAGCCCTATCTGGGCTTGTTGAGGAATGAATACTACATCCCTCCAAATTGAAGTGGAGACCCTCCCTATCGGAATCGGCAAAACGACTTATTGTGCGATACAGTGTTATTAATTATTGCCTAGCTTAACCTGTATTCGCTAGATGGCATTAAAGTATACCCTAGATGCCAAAGTCATCACGATATCAACTGCAATGTGACTATTATTGTAAATTATACTTTCTGTACCAGAGTGAATTAACGCTATGATGATTAACGCTATAAATCTAAGGTAGCCAATCTTATTGATATTGTAAAGACGGTTATCCCGATACTCGTCCTTGCTTTACACAAATATAACTCTATCTTGACTGCTCGCAGCATTATCATCGACGTACGGTACCTCATCTTCGAGAGCGTTACCGATGACCGTTTCTCCCACTTGAGCAACTATGTCTGGCACATTGTCAGCGCTCTCCACTTCTATCGTCCTCTCAACTATTCGCCCGTTATCAAATACTAGCTCCAGTCTAATGGCTTCATCGTGATCACTTTGTTCAGCTTCCATCCTGTACCCGTCTTCTATGAGGTCATTTTCAACGTTATCTACTTCAGAACTGGTCTGTGGCCCTTCAATTGTTTCCTGTCTATGTAAATATACTGTAGGGATATCTTTATTGGAGAATGTCACAACACAGGCCGAGTAAGGAGGAGGCGGCTCTTCGTCGTCCAATTTGTGGAGCAGCTTTTTGGCGTTGATTTCTTTATTGGGGGCGCATTGAAAGTACGGCGGGGGAAGATCTGAATTGTGGTTGCTGGGAAGCGAAAAATCTGAATCATCCAAATGCATTGACACGTCTAGACTCTGTTGTTGCACTGAAATGAAAAAATAAATGTGATGAAATCCGTTATTTTCTAAAGTTTTATGTGTAGTTTTTTGTTTAATGTTAAATACGTTGTAGTTTAATTTTAAGAAATATGTATTGAAATTAATCCTAATTACTCATAACTTTTATATTACCAAATCACACCAAATCTTGGTGATAAAGGTAGGTAACTCCTACCAAAGTATTATCAACGATTACTTCCTGGTGATTTTGTAATTTAATTAATATTTTTAAATAAATTAATGCATACTTACTCGTGGCTGTAACGTTGGGCGTGTTCCACTCTTCGGAATCTCGTCTTGTATCTACAACAACAAAAAAACATATAATGTTTAAAAATTGAGGCAAATAAACACAAGGATATCATAAAAATCTTCGTTTTCTTCTAGGTGAGGATACATATAACATTTCTTTAAAATTCTTTCAGAAATATACAAACTTATTTATGTTGGCTATATATTTATTAAAAAGTTATTGCACATGTTGTACAGAACCATGAGGCATTCTTTCCCAACATGTTGTGAATGTGATGTGTGGTAATGTATAAATACCATAAACAAGTTATCTTTCCTTATTATGTTTATTACAGGTTTGAGTTACTTTTGTTACTAGATTAGTCTCATTATTAAAAGTAGGTTACTACTAACGCTAAATCTCTGTATTTCATGATTTATGTTCGGTTCATATTAATGAATGATGTACGTTTTCATTTACACATATATGTCGTCAAATATATCACTTATAGTTTCATTGCATCGAGATGGATATAGGTGTATGAAGCTATGACAATACTCACAGTTAAAGAGTCTCCTGTCGAAGCACTTCTCGGTGGCTCGCACGATGAACACAAGCAGCGCGACGAGCACGGCGCCGGCCGCCCAGCCGCCCCACGCCGACACGCCCGAGCCCGCCGGGCCCCGCCGCCCCGCCGGCCCGCCGCTCAGCACGTCCGCCGCGCCCGGCCCGCCCGCCGAGCCCGGCAGCATTATCGACACGGGCGAGTAATCGTGGAAGCGCTGCTGGTGATACTCCACCGACTCCTTACGAAAATTGGAAAATCATAAATCGAGGTGTTACAGAAGCTTAGAGCTGAAACTCGACAAGAACAACTATCCTAGAAAATTTTAAGGGATAGGCATGTTTTTCGTTATACATCTCTACTAACAAAAAAATACATAAGTAACTCCATCTGTCCATTACGCTTTCACGACTAATCCGCTTAACCAATTATAATAAAGTGCGTTAAAAATATTTTATTCATAACAAAGGCAATAGGCTATCTTTCAAATGTTAGACGCGTTGAAGTTCTTTTTAGGAACTTTCCTAGTGAAATTTTTGTTGTATTTACAGTTTTTTAAAGTTCCAGAAATAAACAAATGTGATATGGAACTGAACGTTTGTTATTCCGTGTGACGGATAAGTATACAAAGTGTTACAACCTCTATTCTTCGTAGCGGAATCGTTAAATCGGCTTTGAAGTACCAATGAACTAACGAACCAAACAACACCGCAAAACAGCGCTGCGAACGAAAAGAACTTCTTTTTTTATTAGCATGTTTTTTTTAACCCCACCGGGGCTTGTGGCGGGGCGGTGTGTCGGAATCGAACCGACTAAGACCATACAGTGTGCCACTCTACGCCTGAGACGAGAGGGGTCCGGGAACCGCTTTCTTACGCCATCCAGACCCCTTCAAGCACCTGCCCGCACTGAAGCAGGCACCGAATGCTGTTCAAACTCTCAAATTTGGTGACGTACGGCACACGCGTAGCGTCGTCTCCTCGCGGCTGGCCTGTGAAGCGAATGGAGGGGAAAACCCATCCTGACCATTCGCGGCTACATTCAGAGCGACATGAGGCGCTGATAGGCGCACTTCCGCCACCCGGCTCATCGGCGGCGGTTCGGGTCCGAGTAGAGGTCATCCTCCCGGGCCTTCTCCGCCGCCTCCTTCTGCAAGATTCCGTCTTCACAGAAGGTCGCGACTGCGGTAAAACTGTTCTCGCTACCGGCTATGGACCGGACCGGCCAACGAAAATAACTATACCAACCCATCTGGTAAGCGCAATATAGAGCCTAATATAGGCGAAACCCTCCTGTTTAAGGAGAGGCCCATGTTCAGCAATGGACTGTTAAAGGCTGTTGATGGTTTTCGAATTTTTGGCATACAACGCCATTTATTCCAAACCTAAGTAGAGCTTATACTAACTTTTGAAGTTTCGCGTTTCATGATATAATATATATTATCATGGGAATGAACGCCGTCAATTACTTAAAGGCATTACATCCCGCGAAGTAGAGCCGGTCAGCCTGTGACCATGGCCAGTGCAACCTGGTCGGAAAGTCAGGCAAATCGGAGGTTTGTGATACTTTTATATATATAATAAGAATATAAAAGATAAGTGATCGCGTTAATCCCCATGAAAATAACTATTATAAGCTTGTACTACTAGACCATTGATATAAATAGTCATATGTTTTTTTTACAAAAACAGGCATATCTCTGTGTATACATAGTAAAAACCCAAACAAATCTTATAAATATTTGATCCGACCGGGGAACTGAACCCTGAACCTCAAGCGCAGCAGTCGCATCCGCTACCAATGCTCCACTAAGCTGATGATGTTTGTATGTGTTCATTACCTTAGACGAGGCGAGAAATGCGCGCCACCTCTCCTGGTCAGCGTTTAACCTCTTCAGCCACTCGAACGGAGGGGTGGGCATAGGGTCTTCGGGCTCATATTGAAACCTGTACAACAAACGATGAATTGTCATTTTCTATTTTTGTGATTCCAAAATCAATTTTTCAATCAATTTATCAATATTTAAAGGGGGTTTTCTGACGTCGTTTCTATTCGTATCCCATTCTTAATTCGGATTAGAGCAAACTGTAATAAGTTACAGTAGATGGAGCTTTTTTGTGGACAGTCTTCCTGACTTACACTCGCCTGTCGTATGCTTCACATCCACTACTTATCTACGAAATCATTCCATACTGTGTGAAATACCTCGGATTGTGTATTGACATAATTCTTAGGTGGCAAAAACAAGAAGCATCTGTGTAGTAAAAAGTCGATCTTCAGGCAATACGAAACGATAAGGTGAATTCGGAAGAATAATATACAATAAATGCAATGCAAAGCAGTAGGTACATACTTGACAAAGGGCATGTGCTTTTCTGTCCTGTAGAGGCTGGTGTAGATGGAGACGCGGCCCGGCGTGCGGGCGCGGCCGATGTTCTGCCGGTACCAAGCCAGCCATGACGGCAGCGCGGTGGGATGCATCACTCTAGAACACATAAACTCAATATGAGTAACGCTTGTCTTTCTATTCATACTTCAGAACATTCCATATACCATTGTTTAATAATCTCATCATTTAGTCTACTTTTACGCAATCATTACACATCTTTGCTTTCTCCGTAATAAAATGGTATCCAATTAATTGAGACTCTGTGGTGCCATATATTCTGAATACTATCTGTTGCAAAGCACAGGAAAATTGTATGATAAAACTGTGTTATTTAATTTAGTCTGTTTATGGTGTTGACAAATTATTATATTATCTGAGTTGAACGTAGATAAGGTTTACTTCATAAATCTTAGCTGACCTTCACGGTGCAGTGACAGGCTATCAATGTCCATTTTAGTAATTTTTTTTGCGCTTTAATCGTATGTATTGTTACGAAACAGCCACAAAACAACTTTTTATGTAATTTGTGCTAAAGATTAAGAGCTATAATGTTCCTGCATGTTCTAGGAAGCACTACTCAACTAGGTAAAGTTTTTGAAAGACCATCTAATAATCAATCGATCTTTCCAAAACCATTTACGAGTATAAATAGCTTTGTCTGTTCGAAAGGAATCGAAGATTCAGTTGTGAAATTAATTCACTAAAATCTTAGCTAACGCTGTGAATTACAGTAAAGGAATGAAAGCTTAACGAAATATTACTAACTTTATGTTTTAGGTATTCGAAATATTTCCTGAGAATTTAAATGGTACCAAAATAAATAAGATACAAAATCATTCTGTCATTTGAGCCTACACTTTATAAAGGTATTTAAGAAAGGATGTGTCATAAAGAAATTTTTGACGAAGTCCGCCTAGATTTTATGTCCTGGTGTGTTTCTTTTATTAGAGTTGTTTTACTCTTAAAGGCAGCAGAGCACTAACAAGGTAACAGTTTTTCGTCAACGTGTATTCATACACGTTGACGAAAAACTGTTACCTGAAGGCCACAATATTTTTAAAATTACATGCTCTATCGAAAACGCACCACATCGTACGCATCACCGATTACATTTGTACACATCCACGCAATAACTTCTTCCATAATCGTGTGATAATACACTGTAGAACCGCTTAGCCACACTTCACTATACAATACCATATATATATACTCGTACATGGGAATATATCTAGATACATTAACGCATATTCTAATGTGCTTTTTACTGCATTTTACTAACTGTAATTTTTAACCCTCGACGCAAAAAGAGGGGTATTCTTACACGGATGGACCGATCATCTATAATCGTAATCATAATCATCATCAGCCTATGACGGTCCATCGCTAGACATAAACCTGTCCCATTGCATACTAATCTTATCGATTTTTATCTCTCAATGCATCTCGCATCCAGTTCCTAACAGCTGCACCTGGCTTGTGGGTATCCTACGCTACGTTGGTCAATACGCGGTCTCCACTGTAGAACTTTTCTACTCCAATGGAATTATGTTGGCCACATTCAATCAGTTTTCCGCAATTCTATGGTCTCACTCCGATCAAGCATGCCCATTAGGGCCCCTCGCGGAAAAAAATTACCTCAACCCGGCAATTAGAGCAATTATTTTATGGGAAAAGGGGAAAACCAGCAGACGGATCGTCTGATGGTAAGCGACGATCTCCACCCGTAACATCAGATGCGTCACAAGTGCGTTGCTGAATTTTGAGAAGTAGTTTTATTATGTATGGCCCCGCCAAAATGACTCTGTCTGATGGAAAGCATAAACAAACTACATGCAGGTCCAACTAACGTAAAGAGTGGAGGAATGCGTAAATGTAGATATGTGAACTGCTGTGCTTGTGATAAAGCCCCCCTCCCATCATTGACCACTAAACACAGTAGATAGGCAATAAATTTCATTTAGATAAATTGTAAATTATTCGAGTGGTCATAAGTTCTTAGCGGGATGTAAAAAACAAACTAAATCGTGTTTGTTACCTTCCAACCGCTCGTTTGTATTACTTTTCTCGCTAGGGGCTGATGAGTAATAACATGTCATCAAATTAACTCCAGAAACTGTACTGAATATGTCTAGATAAAATGTAACTTTCGAAAAAGAACACTTAGGCGCGAGAGGTACATGGATATTGCAATATCTGGTTCTTTCATAAAGGAGCAAACGAACATATGCATCACCTGATGGTGAATGAGTACCCCCTTGAGTGCCCCCGCCAACGGACACTCAAGAGCAAGAGACACCAGAGTGTTGTCCACTTTTGAGTGTTCTGATCTTTGGCTGCTGGGTCTGTAGTAATCTCATTCAATTGATGAATAGCAACTATATTATTGGATGTATGTCTTTAGAACTGTCTCATTGGTCCAGCGGTTAGCGTATACGATTTTCGATCGAGCGGTTTTGGGTTCCCGAGTCGGGCCCAAAGTGTTGTTGGGCCGTTCTTATAAAAATTTTAATAGCAGCCCAAAGTATGGAAGTTTGTCGCTGTTTTCCGGAAATGCTCAGAGATCACGTTAAGCTGTCGGGCCCATTTGTCATGAACATCTATGGCAATTGTAATTAGGCAGTCAGTCGCCACAAATATACTGACAACTAGTTTTACTTTCAATTTCAGTTCGCCCCTACACTAGTTTGGAACCAAACAGCCGTGTACAAGATTTGTGTAGTTATTAATATATTATCTCTTAACTTGTTCTTATTTACTTTCTTCTAAAGTTTATATAAAAATAATCTGACCAAAAGTATTCTGGTTTTCACATTGGATCGAATCGCTACCAATAATATTTTGAACATTGACGAATGTTCTTCTTTAAATGCAGAAAATCAATTAGTCGCTTTAAATCATTTCCTGTAAACAATTATAAAAAATAACCTTTTAACTTTTATCGCAAGTTAAAGTTTTATTATAAGAAGTAGATATTCGATATCGCTTTGAGGGTATCGTCATGTGTTCATGGAAAGTAGAGGTCGAGCGTTCTGAAATGAAATCGTGCAAACAACTCACGAATGAATAAATAACTATATCGTTATAATAGTGTTCACTGAATTCTTTAATATCACTTTTATTACATTAAAAGTAAGCAAGTAAAGGAAATACAGGAAAATATTTTTTTTTATTAGAAATTGTATAAAAATCTAAATAGAAGAAATCTAAAATAAGATGATTTGATCTAAAAATAACACAAGCTCATGAAGAACACCTGGGTAAGTACCTGAATAAAATTAAATGGCAAAATGTGTATTAAAGGAAGCAAACTGCGGAAAAAGATGGTAAATTGTTAAACATCAGTGGTCTATCGTTAGAATAACAACAAAGTATCAAAATCAGACAATAAAATCTAGATATTATACAGGAGGCAAAAGTATCCACACAGGCGTCAATTTCAAAAAGATGAATAGCAACAAAGAGATAGTTATTCAGCACTATCCCTTGCTAATAGATAACCCAGTCCGAAAGCCAGAACACGGAACAGTGTCAAGGTCACCACGACTTTGAATCAATCTTAGAAATATGCACTCACCGATCGTCCATTTGACAAATTGAACTCAACGCTACCAATTTCAGTCCTCACAAACTAACAGCACTCACATTACATTTCACACTTTATAATATTTATTTTGATATAAATTATACGTTCGCTTTCGCTGGTAATCTTTAGATAAATAAATGGCAGGGTTTGCGAGGTGTGTCGATCTGCGCGCGGTTTAGAGGCTCCGCGCGTAGTGCGCATGTGTGAACTAGTCCGCGGGCCGCGACTGCGCCCTAAGCTGCCCTGCTCACTGCATGCCCTATTTATGAACATATTTGCATTATTATAAAATAATACCCAATCAGTTGTAGACCAGCATTGAATCTCAGATCGTAGTAAAACACAAGCTATTACATGAAAGCCTCCTGTTACCGTAGGGTATTGAAAAACATTACATCACTATTATTCACGACGGTCGTTGATGAGGCTCTATCGTCTCGGCTTTTCTTTTTATCTTATGAAAACCTTGAGGGTCGCTTGACAGGTATTTCGGCTATGACTGGATTAGAAACTCTAACTCTTAGAAAGAGAAAGCAAACTCATTAGAAATAGAGTGTTTGCTAATGTAACGGCCTCCACTGTTGGCGCTGGCGTGCGGCTTAGGCTGCCATCTCAACGGCTCCTATTGTGCTGAGTGTTGTAACTTTGAAACACATATGGGATTACACTTGCTAAGATCCGCAATTAGGAGTCTGGTTGTTCTATCCATATGTTCTTACCCAGTTAATTGTATCCCTTTCTTATCTTCCTTACTTACAAGTACATTTTGGATTCATTGTAAGTTCGGTTATGACATGACAAATTTCTGGATATTTAGTTGTCAGGGAAATAAACAACAGCTTATCGTAACCTACTGCGCGATATAACTCAAATCGTCAATTCACCTGACCTATGTACGTAGTATACTCATAGACGCGGTCTGTACTCTAGAATTCGCTTACCCCTGTCAATGTATGGCTAATATGGCCAGCACACTGCCACTTCAACTTGCTAATCCTATGGCTTTATCTATGGCCTTAGTTCTCTGCCATCATTCCTTGCATTCTAGGAGCCCAGGGGATGACCCACATAACTCGAAACAGAAGATAGGAACGTGTTGTTTGCGCGTGCATTTATGCCTTTTTCTTTTCGTGAGGATTCCATGAAATTCTAAAATATTTATTATTTATTTTGGTAAAAATATTTGTATTTACAGTTTAAATATAAATTACTTTTTATATTTGCATACAGTTGTGTTGCATAAAGTATGACTCAATTAAGTAAGATTAAATACATTTCTATTCGCGGCTGTCGGTTTAACAGTGGAAGTGGTTATATAACTGTATATCACTTTCACCAGAATTATGAACTTACTAGAATATAATGACTAACTTTACGTTTTCCCATTGATTAATTAATCGGGAATACAACACAATACACACTGAATACATTTTTTTTTAAAAGTACTCAATAGTACTCGATTGTCTTGACTATTTTCGATTTTGTAAATTCAAAGGATGCTTGTAGAAAGCGCTGTTAGAAAAAACGCCGAAAATTGTACATGTTTTGATTTTTTTTTTTATTGTAAGCACAGATTGTATGATTGTAAATCTATGTAATAATACCTTCGATTCTTGTGAATCATCATTAATTACAAAAAAAGAAATATATTTAATCGGAATCTCGGAAACGGCTCTGTCCAATGATTTTCATAAAATTTTGTTTGTAGGAGGATCCGGGGAAGATGAACCGATCTAGTTAGGATTAATCTTCTAAAAATTAATGAAATTTTCTAAAATTTTCCAAAAAAAAAATAGCAAGCAAAGTTCGTTGATCCAGGTACTATTTATTTATACCGATGAGTGCAAGTGCTTTGCCTACGTCCCTCAAAGCAATAAATCGTGTCCAATTTTGCAACATTTTTAATTTTATATATTTTTGGGATATAATAGGTAAACTGCGATTCGTCTTCATCCAATAAAAAAGAGTTTATTACAATCAATACAGCCGTTCGTGAGTTGTAAAACGTGTAACTAACACGACTTCTGATATTTATACACATATAGATTTGTTTAAGTTTTGTGCACTTGTTTTCTATGTGTAATATGTATATATTTACAAAAAAGTATATAAGTATTAATATCAGTTATCTAGTACCCATAGTACAAGCTCTGCTTAGTTTGGGACTAGATGGCGTTGTGTGTTAAAATGTCTTACATATTTATATTTATTTATTTACTTTTGCACAGTAGCGTACTTAGTGCCTGGAACATTCCAGTCGACTTTAGGATAGTGTAGAAATCTTGGGTAAGACAGGCACACAGAAACTACATAATTATTATGCAATCAATGAAATCAATATCATGTGGGTATTCAATAAAGATTTTTCTATTATGTTTTACTTAGAGAAAAGTTCTACAACTGTTGTTCTCTTTTCACCAACGGTTGAAATTACCGTTGTTTTTGTCAGCGTGAGATTGAATCTCTAATATATGTGTAACAATGTTTTCTAACTGTATCCTATTTTATATTATCACAAATTTTTGAACTCAATACTCTCTATTGCAGCTATTGGATGTCTTTGATTGCAATTAATGTAAAAATAAGCTGTTTTTTTGTGACATCTTACACACAACGGCATCTAGTCCCAAGCTAAGCAGAGCTTATGTTATGAGCACTAGAAAACAACAGATATAATACATACTCATATTTTTGTAAATACGTACATATTATACATAGATAACGCTCAAACTATCAAACAAATTTTGGTGATCATGCAAACATTTGTTCCGACTTATATCAAATATATTAAAATAAAATATTTCAAGACTCTATTGATATTTTTTACAACCCTTGGTTAAAGGGATATAGTCATTTTTTTCATCTTTCAACTGTGTAAAAGCTGTGGTTACCTCTGAATCTCTTAACTGTTAAAAGCTGTCGATGTTGATTTGAAGATGCATTAGGGAGTGTGTTTTTTTTTTGTCAAAAAGACAACTCCCGCATTAGGAATATACATTCCTGTGTCACGGGGATCTTTACAAACATACATGAAACGGACACAAAGTACACCCAGACTTAGAACAACAATTTATGGATCACACAAAGTGTTGTTCCATGTAGGATTTGAACCCACAACACTTGGCGCAGTAGGAAGCGGTGTGGCGACCACTGAAACCACTAGGCCAACCGTGTAGTCAAAGTTTACCATGGGAGAGCCAGTGCCGGCTCGACAACAACGATACCAAGGCCTCACAGGAAACCGGTGTGAAACAGTGCCTGAGGATATCGGAAGCCCTAACCCTCCCCATTTTTTCCGTGCGGAAATTCCCTCGGGTACCACCTCCTGGTGGCATGTCGGACTCGAACCGACTAAAACCGCACGCCATCGCTGGTACTAGGAGCCGGGAAACCAGATACACCCTAGGAAGGAAAATCCTGGAACTCCAACGTACCTCGGGCCACCTACGGTTTCTAGAGGGCCCCCTCCTGTGTGGAAACCCCGATGTTTCCGTTGCTGCCCCAAAAGGTGGGGCGCGAGAGCTGCGAAGCCCACGCACCCCCCACCCGAGCCTGCTTCTGCTAGGGCGACAGATGGCAACATCTGTCACCCCCAGGCTTGCGCTTATGGAGGACGAAGATCATTTTGTGATCTCCGGCGCCCGAGTTGTCTGTACCTGGCATGTTCCCGGGCCTGGCGGACCGGGAGAGTTCTAAACCTCTCCCGGTCCCGTTCCGCCGTCTCCTTGGCAAGCATAACTTGCTCGCAGAAAGAAACGGCGGAGTTCCACGTGCTCTCGCTCCGCAACATGGCCGCAATCATGTTATCGAGCGAGAGAACCCTTACCCCGATGGCCGCCACAAGATCACGCCTCGGCTCCTCCCACGCCGGACGTTCTGCCAGCGTGTGGAGCGCCGCATCTACGATCTGGCCATCGCAATGGTGGCACACAGGCGTTGGCTCCTTGCGGATCAGACACAGGTGATCTCCAAAGCATGCCCCAACCCTACCCTAATCCTCCTCCTGATCACCCAAAGGCCGGCAACGCGCTTGTGACGGACATGGGCGGCAGTAATCGTCTACCGTCAGGCGATACGTCTGCTCGTTTGCACCTTATTCCATAAAAAAAAATGTTGCTTGATTGCCCCAGTTTCTCAGTGGTAGCGTATGGCGACTGCTATTCCCGGGTCCGATGAATGTTTGTATCATCAACAACCCATAATGTCCCACGCTAGCCAAGTGCGGGTTGGGGACTTGGGAATGTTTGTATGATCTGCCAATATTTGTTTTGAAGTTTGGGTGTGTTTTCTATGTAAAATGAGTATTTACAAAAAAAGTGTGTATTGTACCGGTCAATTTAGGTGTCATAGTAGAAGCTCTGCGTAGTTTGGAGCTAGATAGCCTTGTGTGTCAGATATCCAACAACATTTCTTTATTTATGTTAATAAATATGTAATGAAAACTTTAGGTCTTTTCTTGTCCTTGTCAGCTAAATTAGTGATTGGCTTAAACAAACAAGTAAAAGATATACTTTTCAGTTTGAAGGCAGATGTATGCCATGTTCGCCGTTAACCTAGTTGCGGTGTGAGTGGTGTGAGACTTAGCTGAGTTGTGTCGCTAAATCAATGAAGAGTGAACGCGGGATCGATGCCGGCCGCGACACTCCGGCGCCAGACGCATCCGCGACACACTGGGAGAAACGATGTACACAATTTACGTTGATGTTATTAGTTAACAGCAGAAAATAAAATAATAATACAAAGCATTCATAACCCGAATGTCTATCATATCTATCATCATCGTTTTCAAAAAAGGAGGATGTTCTCAAAACGACTGTATTTTTTATGTTTGTTACCTCAAAACTTTCGACTGGGTTAACCGATTTTGATGAATCTTCTTTTATTTGAAAGCCGGTCCTTCCCATGTGATTCCGGTTCCATTTTAATTTGGTCCAGTTCTTCAAGTCGTATTCTTTTTTGATAAAATTTGTAATGTTTTAAATAAATTTTCTCCTGATGTGCCTAACCATCTTATGATTAACATCACACTTAGACCAAAAGGAATCGCGCATGATTATAAAGAAACGCAGACGAAGTAGCGTGAGCTAGCTGTAATTGGTACAAAATCTGATTAATGTTTTCTGGTTATGTTGTAATGTAGTAATTTGGTTATTCTGTGTATTATTCTGTGCGTGAGTAACCAAACTAGCACCTTCTGTAATAGGATACTCTAGTAATCGGCTTGTGTACCAATGTGTCTTACAGACTACTTTTAGAAAAAAATAATGAACTTAACAGAGGCTGCACTCATGTAAACACCAACTTATCATAACTAATAAGTATACCTCTAATCATCATAGTAAATGATAGCTTTAACATCGTCATCGCTCCAAAGGGTGGCCGCAACTTGACTTGTTTTTCAAACCATCGTTACCATGTTTTATATATTATTATGTGACTCTCACGAGCTAAAATTATTAGGATTACTAAAAGACACGGAAGAATTGAGCCACGCACGTCCTGGCTCCCATTAACTGGAGCTCAACCTGAGAAACAAGATGCGTATTACATTCCTTGGAAACGCCAGATTAAATAAAATTTTGCTCCTATTGTCACATTATTTTTCCATTTTCAAATTTTCTACCGTAAACCAATAATTATGAATTTTTACTTTTAAGTTCATAGTAGGAAACTAAAACTAATCAATCGTGACACGATATTCTTCTTCTTCGTAGGCTTCCCAAGACTATTTAGAGTCGGCTTCTAGTTCAAAGGTCTTTAACCGAATATTTATATTAAAAATAACCGAATATGAATCGTGACACAATATAATAAACGAGTAAATTGCTTATTGGTAGCTGAAGGATTAATATTATGAGTGAAACAAGGGCAAGCGATTAGTATTTTCTTTTTTATAGATGCATACGCATTTTGGCTCGGTATGTCTCCAGGACATCAATTTTACTCTCGTTGGTGAGAGTTTTGGCAACGATAAGGCCAGTCGAGCTCGCCTCCGCCGCCCCGACGCAGTAAACAACCACACAACTGACATACAACTTAACACTACAGCACACTTACTCTCATCACCTTCATAACCGATTTAGAACCTTCTGTTGAGAAAATCTGGATGATGTAAAACTTTCCAGGTTACAGAAAAGATTTTTGGATTCCATTGTACAGGTATGTCACTTAATTTTATATATTCTAGATAATTTCAACCCTACGTGTGTTATTTATTAGGAAAGTCTTAATTAAGTTACTTCTTTGTAGTTTTGAATGAATAGAACATGCCATTTGGAATATACGATTCCTATAACCTTCAGTTTGTGGTCTGCCGTTGACTAATTTGAGTAAGCTGCTGTGTGATCGTGGCTGACGAGAGCTAGTGTTGTATGATGGGATTAAACGCTAAACATGCATTTTTTGATCGTGACGTGGTTTTAACTTTCATTAAAATTTTTTTTCTAATTCGCCAATTCTCAGTATTGGATTAAGATATCAGTAGGTTTAAAAACCTAATTTTTACTTAAACTTTTCATTTTGCTTTACTAATCAAGAGGGTGTGGACAATTACCCCTAATAGATTTAAAATTAACCATATTTAAATAATAAATATAAAAACTCTTTGTGGAAAAATCGAAAAAAAAAGCTTCATTTGTATGTGTTTTTGCATCTTTACTTCTGTTTCATATTTTATTTTGCTACGTAGATTAATTGTATGTTATGTACACCCTTCAAACATTTGACAAGCAATATTGATCAATGATTGGTTCCTCAGTTACAAAATCTCATTCATCGTCAACACCTGTCCAGACCATAACATAGCATCATCAACAGCCTTTAACAGTCTGCTGCTGGACATATGCATTTAGAGTGCTTTTAGGGTTGCCATGGAGTGAAAGCGCGTCGGGCATGTTCGCGGAAATTCAGGTCGATGGGTTCACCGCAATAATGCGAAAACATTGCGCTTCCATGCTTGCACGTCTGTATTCCTCTTCCAACAGCATCTTAAATATTTTTCAGATAGGAGGGACTCTCCCCTCATGTCCAGGTGGCCATACATCCATACTACTTAATCTCTATAATGCTAACAGTAGGTTAAGTCACCTGTAACTAACATAATATGGATGTATTAATAATTTTGAAATAAATAATTTGAACTGAATAAGGAATCCTCTCCTTATAAGTAAGGTTTTGGCCTGCTTTGCGTCGGTGGCCAGGCGGGCTGGTGTAGGGTTTGTTTTGAGTTTTTCTTCTCTTTGCACTGCTGTTCTCCTGCGTAGTTTGTTCGCTTAGTCGCCTTTTACAACACCCGTGGGATGATAGGGCTGGTGACACTGTGTATTCTCAATTCGTCACCCCACGGAAGAGCATGCTCATATATATGTTTTAAAAAGGCTAAGGTCTCATCTTTCTCCGTGGTTGAAGGAAAAACTAGGACAATTTATCTGGGTACTTAAGACTTACTTTACAAATAAGGTGAATAAACGTTCCTATGTGTCATTTAAAAGTAATTTCACTAAATAATCAAAAATGTATTTTTTTTATTTATTTGTCTTTATTGTAAATACATAGTAAAAAATGGTACAACAAAGGAACAGTCTCAAAGCATGTATAACAATTGGCGGTTTTATCGCTCTCGGCGATTTCTTCCGGACAACCATAATCTTCCAGACAACCATGAAAATATAGTGATAATGAATGAGCAAATTTTATGTTTTAGTATCAATACGAAAATGGGTTTCGGACGGGGTGTGACCGGGGTGGCGGCGGGGGTGCTCAGTGCAGAGGTGTGCGCGCCACTAATGCTGCTGTGCTGGCTCTGCTGCTGGCCTGATGACGCGAGCTCAGGTAAATATATTTTATGTTTGTGAGAATTTTACTCTGCTTAATGGAAATCATAAGCAGAATCCGAAAGATTACTCTCGGATGCTGCAATTTTGCGAATGCAGACAACGCAGCATGGTGAGCCATAGTATGGTGGTTCAATCAAGAGGTTTCGGGTTCGCTTCGGTCGGGGCGTTTGTCTTGAAAATACATGTCAATCGTTATTCAGAAGTCAGTTGTCTCAAATATATTCGAATTCAGTTCACCTCAAGATTATGGAGGTCCGATAGAAAAATGACGATGTACGGGGGCGGGTTATTGATCATTTATTTAATGAGTTTTTTACAATTACATTTCAGATAGTACATCTGGTAAACACCCACAACGGCCTGTCCTTGCGCACGTTCATGGTACGTACCCAATTTAATAACTCACTCTCACACGCACTCTATTCAAACTTAATAGAGCTTCCAATGGCAAAGTTTGATTTATATTTAAGACTACATTGACTTCATATTTTCTGCACACGAATTAACGAAGTGACATCACAGTTAAAAATTAAAAAGTATTCGATTTCTAATATGTTACGAAACAATCAATAAAGTTGCGAAAAGTTTAAAATAAGGTTGACTTTAACTTTCGATTGTAGTAGTATTGTTCTAACCTCTGTTCCTGACTAACAGTTACACCTGCATGTACAGGTGAATCTGGTAATATAATATACCAATGTTGTACCCGATATGGAACCAACTGATGATGCCTTCTGCTTTCAGAGTCGGGTTCCCGTCGACGCTCTAGTGATATATTTGGCCGACGTGTCGGCAGCAGTGCCGTGTCTTTACACCTACCTAGCACTTCAGGTACATATCTATATAAATAGAAAACTTCAATCAAACACCAGGTACTAAAGAAAGCTACAACGAAAACTTTTCACAGTTTATGAAATGACACGTAATCGTGAGAAACCATTAAAACACTAGTACCAGAATTATTAACTGATACTATTAATAGTAACAGCCATAACCAAACCGAATTCACTATTGTATTCGTATGGGCATGGTACTGAATTTATTAAAATAATTAAGCGAAAACCTATCCGCATTTGTTGTTGAAGTGAAATTTTATCAAGTCTAAAAAGTTTTCTAAAAAGTTAAAACAAAAGATACGCCTTGATCCAGTTGTAGATGTTTTGACAAGCAGCCAAAAGTTCTTAGCTACAAATTTTCTTCTCTACGGCGGCAATAATTCACTTTTAGAATAAGTATGAAGTCGTAAATAAAATGGATCCATAATTGACTCGGAGATTTATAGTTGCCTTATAGACTTTTCCGATCATATAAATATTTAGATAGAACGGATATCTTTACTATTTCGTCATGTCTTTAAAAATAAATTATATAGAGATACTTTAATACCTCATTTACACTCGCGTACGAGTCGCGAGACGCGGCACGAGCCGAGGCACAAGATGAGAGTGTAAATAGACGCTCGCGGCTCGCCTCGCGTCTCGTCTCGCGCCTTGCAGCGCTCGCGTCCGGAGTGGTATTTTGGACACGAGTCAAAGGACCTCGCAACAAACGCGAGCGTGGTGTTTACATTCGCGCTCTCGCTTCATTCGAGTTTTAACCTTGTGCCGCGCAGGTTGTGGCTTGCAAACTGCCGAAATGGAGTGGTCCGAGGCAGAAACGTTCCAGTTTTTGGAACTATTAAACGAAATACTAAATTATTATTAAAAAAAAGCGCTCAGTAGGCAAATTTATAACATCTTTTCGTTCTTCAGACTTAATACTATTACAAACAAAAATGGAAGACCCTCCTTGGAGTGACTTCTTTCTTACATACACACTTCTAGCAAAATAAAGTTCATTACCAAGTATTAACTGGTGGACCTGTAGCCAATGCTTTGTGACACAGAGCACATAAACATTATATGTATCAAAAAACTAGCAACCCAACCAGGCTTCGCACGTGTTCTTTGCTCCTATGTTGCTCTTAGAAAATACGCGGCTTAAATTTTTCTGATATCTTCAACAAACATCGTTATATTTTAGACAATATACTTAAAAAAACAAACAAATTATATACGAAAACCTTCCTCAAGCTATATCTATTGGTAAAACCCGCATCAAATCCGTGCAGAAGCTTTTGAGTTTGTCGCGAACATACAGAACAGACAGACGCGGTGGAGGACTTTGTTTTATAATATGTATAGATAATTCTACTTCAAAGTCTTTTCTAGATAGTCCTTCAATCTTTTGGTGAACTATATTTAAGGTCATTGAACTTTTTACTTTATTATTGTTCTATTTATCTGAATTGGGTTTGATTATACTTCTACTCTAAATTATTTACATAGCAGTAGAAACTCAGTAAGCAAAGGCTTGTTGCCGCTGACACTTCGACGTCCTCCATTCTGGCTAGTTCGAACACAACTAAACTCATTACGAGAATGTGAACAGACAGCTCATTTACCATCAATCACGCGAGGCGCGAGCTATGATACGAGGCGAAGCACGAGACGAGGTACGAGGCGAGAGTTTAAATGTAGTATAAGACATTAAGAAAGTTTACTTTAATCCAGGTTACAAGAAACCTCTGTCAGCCCACCGCAGCCATGAAGAAATCCCCAGCCGTCGCAAGTCAAATCATGAAACAAGCGATCAGGAAACACGATACCACTCAGCACCTAGTGTAATCGATGAGGTCCTACACCGGAGAGACTGGGAACGATCCAGCAAAGACCTCTACATTCCTCTTAACCCAGAGAAAACAGACAACCAAGAAATCGAGTCAAACTCCAGTGGTAGTCCTAATATTGCCCCGTATGCAGAAGCGGAATCTTCTTCAATAGAAGCTAAGAGTGATGAATATATTGCTGGTAAAATTTGTAAAAAACATCACACTAATATAAAATCATCTCGCGGCAAGAAGGAAAAACAATCCGTTGACATCAAAGATTCTGACGCCACTGAATCTAATTTCTATATAGGAGACACTCATGGAGAAGAAACAATCTTAAAAAATAACGATAAAAAACGTGAGGAATTACAAACCAAGGCTATGTTCAAAGCCAAGGATGCAAAGCAATCTTTTAATGAATCTATCAGATCTAAAGAACGTCCCAGAGGTTCGTTGGCTCCTGTGGATGAAACTCTCACGTATACCTTAGGGTTTTGCCTTGACGATGTGATAGAACAGCTGGACACGCTGGACCGCTCAGGAGCCGAGCACCACACCATTGAGTCCCGACTCAGTATCAACAGGCATATTTTCCCGCCGCCTTCTGTTGGTGAGTCTAATTAAAATGATTTCCTTACTGTTGCATGCCTTTGTCTTGTTTCTATACTTAAACTTTTTACTAAACTCTCTTTCTCGTACAGAGGAACCAGAAGCTATTATTTTAATTATTTACAATTACATTACGCGTCACAATTACACTGATTGAGAATTGAGAATGAATATTCAAGTTCGTATATTATTCCGATCAACATTTGTGACGAAAATGTCTGCTTACCTAATGCATGAATGCGAGATCGAAATTATCAAACCTTTTGTTTGCAACATAATTTATTTTATTTATCAAATAGGAATATATTTATATTTGTAAAATATGTAAAGGAAAGTGTTACATCTATTATTACTATAATATTTATGTGAGTTCATAAAATATTTTGAATAACTATGTTTCTAATGTTGTTTTTAAAACAAATGAGTAATAGTATAGGAGTTCAGTAAAATAAATAAACGTGTTGGCTTTAGTGACGCAGTACTATATTACAAGATACAATTATCAGTAACAGTCATATTCACGACTTGTAACTTTATAGAACCTTTTAGTTAATTTCAAAATTTCCTGGCTCGTCTTTCCCACCCTGTTCTATTTTAACTTACTGAATCCCCTAATAAAAACTGTTGCTTGTTTTGTTTCACACTTTGCGTGGCCCGTTCGAAAGCTTTTACAGATAAAAGCCAATGCTTAGTCTGCAATGTGTCGCACATGTGTGTTTGGCTGCATATGTATGGTGGAACAGAGCCAGTCGGGTATGACGGTGGCGCGTGTTACTTGGCCGAGGTCGGGGACTTGTCAGAACTGCGGTCTCGCACCGAGCAGCCAGTACCGGCGCCGGACGCAAGGGCAGCGGCCCTGGGAGCGATGAGAGCAAGACACGCAAGTGACGGGGACATTCTTGCACCACCCCATAGACCTGAGTCGGGAGCATTTTCAGGTGACGACAGCCATTTTCAGGGTTCCAGTTGTAGAAATACTGTAGTTAGCGAATTGGAAATTACCATGTTAATTATTGATTAATATTTCATGCGCTTTGGGTGTATTGTAGTGTTGCAATGCAAGAAATGTTTGTTTTTTTTACTGAAACCTATTATACAGAGAGTGACCTGGACTTGGAAATAGAAGGCAGCGAGGAGCGTCCCCCTGCGTACGACGAGATACATCACTACCCTGCTCATGACCACAAGGAGACGGCTATATAAAGCATTAAACATGGCTTCACTTTAAACGAGAATGTTTTTAAAATATTTGTTTTGAGAGCTGAACTTATTTGAATTCCAACTATATTTCTCTAGGTGTTATGGGTTTTCAATACTCTCATGTTATCTGAAAATATTAGAAAAGTGCTACCTAGGCATGGTTTAGCGGACCAGTAAACCGATTCTTCCTTTATTCTTATCTCAATCAAAATCAGATTGTAATGCATATATTTTAAGTAACAGTTATCACCACTACCATTTTGATGTGAAACATCTAATTACCTCACTAGTACAAAATACCGAATCTTTAAGCGTTTAAATTTTTCAACTTATGCTACCACATGTATACTAACTCAGACTTTTGTATGTATGTGTAAATATTGTGAATATTGTTCATGCTTCGATTTAAACTAATACTTCTCTTGTAACTTGTTCAAGTGTCTTCCTCACTTGTTAAGTGTAGATATGTTTAAATATTGTTGACTACGTCACTAATGAAGCTTAGTCGCGTGACGAATAGTTAAAAACAGGCAGTGCTTGACGAAGGGACAGAGTAACTAAATACATTAATATATAAGGGTGGTTTTAAAGAAACGGCTATAAGGCTAACCTTAATATAAAGAAGGCGACAATGCTTCAGAATATGCTTTAATACAAGTCTCTGTTGTGCTTTCCAGTCCACTTTAGTTTTAAGAGTTAGATGTTTATTAAAATTATTTAGTTAGATATTAAATTCCACAAAACTTTAACAGAAATATATTTTATGCATATATATGACACGTAGTGAGAATATTTTCTAGTAATAAGCCCCTAGAAGGGATAGATGCAAAAATGCACCGGGGCCCCGAGCGCGGCCCTGTCTGTTTACTAGTGTAGTTCTTTTTGGTTTCGTCAACTAAGAGCTGTATTGGACACAGAACAGAAAATAGGGTGAAAGGACTGCATCAACGGTATCTAATCGTATCGCCTGTAGAACAATAGGGGTTTGCAAATATACAAATGAAATGCTACCTTATTTAGCAGGCAATAAGATTGTATTTAGTAACATTTTAAGTGGCGTTTATATTCAATATGAATTCTGTGGCACAGATTAGCGTAGGCTTCGTTGGTCTATACCATTGATAGTATTTCTAATATTTATTCTTAGTTCTGTGCACTGGACAGCAATGGACGGCCTGTAACGCTTTACTTGTACATACCTTAAGTCAATATGTCTCTAGTCAATATTTTCGTGTTATTAAAGTTTATGTTACACATATTTGCGTTTCACTTCGTCATGTTTCATTACGCTGTATTACATCTTTTATTAGCAGGTCATTATTACTAAGGCTAATCTTACCACTAGGAGACTCACGGGATACACAGTTGGATAGTGACGATGTACAAACAAGAATTTAGGCTTAAAATTATAAATTCGGCAAGCGAATCTCTGTAGGAAAAATTGTCTTTACACATCAGTGTTTTAGGAGACTCTGCCTTACCAACCCTTCTTTATCGCCGTACGTAATATACCTGTAAATAATTCTAAACAATCATTTTATTTTCTTTATTTACTACCTTACCTACTCGATAGATAGCGTGCACGCCAACTTACATCGCGATATAGTTTGGTTCAATCATTAGGTCAATAAACCGGAGTTAGATTAGATTACAGCTCGTATGTTCGTTAACTAGCAAACCTTCTGGTATGTATTATTCGGGCTGGAGTTCAACATTGATTAGCAAACAATACACTCACATAAAAAATAACTTATTAAACTTGTAATAAATGCGAATATACGAGAATGTAGTAAAAACAAATTCATTATAGTTTTTCCCTTTATCCACGAGGAAAAACTATTATATTACCTAACCTAACAATTATAGGAAAAACATACAGATATGTCATATTTTTAGATAATATTATTTTAATATATCTCTAAAAACACTCATATTTACCTATAAGGTAAATCGCAAAAATGCTATTTCGAAAACAGCTTAACAACAGTTACTAATCACGCAATATAGGAATTAACTGGACCAATGAAGTTAAAATTTGTCATTAATTTTTTTATACATGTTTATATTGTGATTAACGAGTCACTTGCTAGCCATATACTGTAAGGTGTGCCTGACAGGCTTACTTGCATATTTACATCCATCATGTAAGCTTGAGTTACCCGCACGGTCCGATAAGTACCTACTCACCGTGAGATGGCACCTGTATCCCAAGAAGCTAAGTACTTATCGGATTGCTTAAGTAAAGGATATATGTACACACTAGTTTACCTGTAAAGTTCAGGTTTGTACAAACGAACTTGAAAGGTATACCCTAATAGGTATTGGAACCTAGTTTTAGTATTGGAATCTTCAAATTTAGCTCCGTGGCGGGTTAAAGATTGAAAATATCTTAAAAGTGTTATTGAGTTCTTCTGATTACAGAAATGCTAAACTTATTTAATGAAATCCGAAATCGGCTAGGAGGACAGTAATATATGAAAATTTTAATATAATTGCCTTAAGGGTCTCGAAAGGTCGTGTTTGTGTAAAATGCTTTAGTTTACAGCATCAATGACTGGAACTTAAGTAGATAAAGATTATAAGCGCGAAAGGTCGTCGGTTTTGAGATGGCTGGGCAGTGTACCCGTGTATGTAATGTGTGTAGTGTTATAGGACAAGATTTACTTTCTGAAGGAAAACTGCATCAGATATAAGTTTAGTATTTCCTCTGCGTTTTGCCTTTTGTTGCTTCCGTAGCTAGCGTTGAAACTATACGATACAAAACCATTTAGAAAATTGACATTGAAAATTTGATGTTTATATGACAAAACTAGAAATACTACTATTACTGAATAGTCTTCTCGAGTCGCAACTGTTTTATAACAACAAGTTGTGAAATCTAATTGCAATCGTAGTAATATTAAAATAATAGGGATAAACAAAATCGGTCAAGCAACCGGTCGGCAATAATCATGTTTGTTGTATGGGAACCTCTTAGATATATATATATTACTTTAATTATTTATTTTGCAAGTGAATATACAACTAAATATTATGTGAATGTGTCAAACGTCTGCCTGTTGCCGTTATTAATGTCGAGGAAAAACGGATAAAAATCACCCTTGTTGTGTGGGAGCCCAACTTCATAATAATAATAATAGTAATAGGTGAATGCGTGTGTAATTCCTAATAATATTTTTCAATAATTTATTTCATTTACTCAAGATTTAAATATTTCCAAACACCAACAATCAATCGAAACAAGTTTCAATGCGTATTTAAAATGAATTATTGGCACCAAAACAAGATAAAAATAGATCGTTTTTTGTTTTTTCGAAAGGCGGTCCCCATTTCATGTCATCCACATTTTTTATAATTTTTATCATTAACTCCATCACGACGAAGACTTGAAGACTCGAAGACTTAGAATTGAAGACTCGAAATACTTGACATTGGCAGAAATAGCTGATCCGGCTGATTGCCATATCATCAAAAGAAGATAAAAATACAAAAATAATGCAGTTTATATGGAAACATCTATGATGTTAGACATGACATTTTAAACGTCATGCCGTAAAATTAATATTACCAAGAAATTCCAAAATGCTAACAAGAGCTAGGCTTAGAGCACAAGCATCATCCCCGGACTCGTCGCTATGCTCCGCCTTACCACCCCTGGAAATAACAGTAGAAGTTTCGGCTGTTGTAGAGGCGTTGAGCTCATCTTCCGGTGACGAGTTTTTCTCTTCACCAACGTCGCCAACACCTGTACGTCGGCAGGGGAGAGGCCGGCCGCCGATCAGCTTGGGATCCTGAGGACCACTGACCTCGAACAGGGTCCCCGCTACCGGTGGTAATGTGCACCGCATAAAGTGCACTTATTCAATTAATAAGAATGTCATGCGGGCATATTTTCGGGCTACAGAGTTGGGGACGAACCTTACTGCGTACCGTGCTCGACTAGTCTCTCTGTTTCAGGAGCTTGAGCCAACTGTCAACGTATCGGCACAACGATTGTCGGATCAAGTACGAGCTATACAGCGATGTCACCTGCTGGATGATGCCGTACTTGAGAGGATACGATCGGACGTACGGAATACTTTGACTATCCCTTCTTCGTCACATGCAGATGCAGTGTATGTGGTGGTTAATGCTGATGATGTTGACGAACAAGTGGAGAGTGAAATTATATCCGTAAGTACCCAATGTAAAGATAGGATAAGGAGTGCTTTGGAAAATGCGATTCAGGAGTACCGGTATGTTAATTATAATATCAGACCCCGGTTACCCCGTTTACCCATGCATACACGCAATTTAGCATTGGTAGGTGCCCTGAATTCGTTATTACCGCATTATCTTAGTAATAGCGAAAATCTTAGTGATACACATTCTATTTTGTACTGTGCGGCTATTGCAGTTTGTCGAGTAGCTGGTGTTAAATATATTGAACAAATCACTACTCGACCTAAAAATACTGTGCCAGCTTGGCAGTACAGAATAGAACATCGTATTCCTGAGACCAGGACACTCATCGGCAAATTAATTGCTTTCAAATTTAGTAATACGCGGCCAAGGGTAATGCGCTTTGTGAAACAGACATTCTTAGGGACTACAATCAGCCCTCAAGAGTACATGTCGTGTGTCACGGAGCGCATTGATTTCTTGAAACAAAAAGTTTATGCATGGGCAAATAGGATCAGACGGTACAAAAAACGAGGAGACCGGTTCAATCAGAATCGTATGTTCCAAAGAAATAAGAAGTGGGTGTGCCGAAAATGGGAGGCCCCGAATCCAATCCATGTGAACGTGATGGGCCCTTACCAGATGAAAATACCACAAATACATTTTGGCGTAACATTTGGTCAGTGCCTGTCACTCATACACATGGTGATTGGATGCGGGACGTCAGACGCTCATGTGAGTCGATAACACCCATGGAACCGGTCATTATCGATAAAGAGGATGTAAGTTGTGCAGTCCGTTTATTAACGAATTGAAAAGCACCTGGTCCGGACGGATTGCACAACTTTTGGCTTAAATGGTTCCGAAGCTCACATGCGTCTGGCATCTCAATTCCAGGCAGCGTTGGATTCGGGTTCATTACCAGAATTTTTAACTACTGGTATAACCCACTTACTCTATAAATCTGGTAGTGCCATGGATCCCAAAAATTTTAGGCCATAACTTGTTTACCAACAATATATAAATTTCTAACATCTATTCTGAGACTCAAAATTACTAAACACATTAATAATAATTCGATAATTTCTCTCTCTCAGAATGGATGCAGAAGTGGGACCCGTGGCACTAAAGAGCTCCTTATCATAGACATGACCATAAGCCAACAGGTACGTCGTAATCGTAAGAGTCTGGCGACATGTTGGATAGATTACAAGAAGGCNATTGTTTATTTTTTAGGTATTTAAAAATGTTATAAATATGTATATATAAGTAATAAAGAGAATAATAATAGTAATTTCATTCTGTTTTCAGTATTTGTTATTATAACGGAATCAGAAACACATCTTTTATCGAAATTTCATTTTTATAGCTAACACGGTTCATGACATACAGCTAGTGACGGGCACGATACAGACGAAGTCTTAGTAATAGTGTTCCGTACCCCGAAGGATAAAAATGGAACCCCCGTTTTTATCCTTTGATGTACGGAACGCTAACAATGACTTTTGTTTGTCAATTATCGTCGCTAGAGGCGCCACTAGCGCGTTTCCAGGAACGCTATTTGTTTATCGTGCTGTTACATTTTCATCCAGTGTGTGGTAACAGCTAGACAGGTAGTGCTTAGTAGGGGGCTATAGAGACTGACTGAACAAAAATACTAGTCCCATTCCAACGCTGCTGTGACAAACGTGTCATCGGCGTAACAGATTACGCCCAGCCCGGTGGGGAGACGCTCTCGAAGGACCCAGTCGTACCCCACGTTCCACAGGAGTGGTCCTAGACCCCTGCGGAACGCCGCACGACATGGGTTACCGTCTCAAGGCGCCCTCTCGGTCCTCGTACACGACGTTGAGGGGCCGAACGATGCGGGATGAGAGCACCCTCTCGAACAACTTGCCCGCCTCGTCCAGCAACACGATGGGCCTGTAGGCCGCGACCGAATCGGCAGGCCGTCTCGGCTTCCTCAAAAGGACCAGCTTCCCGCTTTTCCAGCACTCAGGGAAGCGTCCGGACGCCAAGCTAGCGTCCAGCACTTTCCTGAGGCGGCATCACTCGGGCTGGTACCCCGTCCGGCCTGACGGGCGGAACGTCGACCTCAATGCCCCCGTCGTCTCCGACCGAATAAGCCATCGACGGGGGCGTGTGTTCCGCCCGCTGCGGGAATTAGCCCTCGACCACTTCCTGCAGGAAGCTGGGCTGGAGAGTCTCGGTAAGGGGGAGGGGGCGCCGTGCGGAGCTTCTGACACACCGCACGATATAGGCGACCCCAGGGGTCACGGTCGAGACCCTCCAGCACCTCCTTTCTTTTCTCCTCTTTGGCGCGGCGAATGGCCAGCTTTAGAGTTTTCCGTGCTTCGCGGTACTCATCATGAAGACGGTCCTTCTCGCCGTCTCCGCGGTGACGCCGCCGGCTACGGGTGTAGGACCTCCGGGCACGTGTACAAGGCGCACGGAGGTCCACCAACTCCTGGGATCACCATTAGACCTCCTTACGTGGAGGCCGACAACCTCGAATCCGGGGCATGGCCGCATCGCCAACGCGAAAGCGGCCAGCCCCCATGTCGACCTCCTCGGTCGGGGCCCGCGGAGACAGTCAAGAGTGAAGAATGGCCGCCTTCTCTAGCAGGTCCCTGTCCAACATGGCGTCAGCCCATCGCGGAAAGCGTGAGGATCGCCGCGCCACGTGACCCCTACTGGGGCCCTGGGACCGGGAGAGCTCAAATCGGATATACAGGTGATCCGAGAGCGTTTCAACCTCATCCAGGACACAGCAGTTCCTTTCTCGTGCGGCGACTGCAGAAGTAGCGAACGAAAGGTCTACTATCGACCCCCCCTGCTGCCGCACGCACGTGTTGGTGGAGCCTCTGTTTAACAAACAGAGGCCCACCGAGGCCGCCCACTAAACTACGACCACGCCCCTGGCGTCCGTCGCCGGGGAACCCCACGCAATGGATTTTGCGTTGAAGTCCCCCAGCACGAGAACGTGCCCAGATGCTAGTCGCCGCATCGAGGTCTCAAAGCTGTTAAGGTAGACCCCGAAGTCACTCAAACTCCAGTTGGGGGAGAAGTATACGCCGTATACGGTGATCTCCCCCCACTCGGCGGCAACATATCCATTGCCCTTGTCTTTAAGCGACAAGGACGTTGAATGAGCCGTCGCGGAACCGATGACTGCCACGGAGCCATCCCAGTCACCCATCCAATTTGGACGGGAAGGGACGTAGTAGGGCTCCGCGACTACGGCAACACCGATCGACCACTACGCCATGGTTTGCAGGAAGAGATCCTGCGCCGCGGCGCAGTGGTTGAGGTTTGTCTGGACANCCTGTCCAACATGGCGTCAGCCCATCGCGGAAAGCGTGAGGATCGCCGCGCCACGTGACCCCTACTGGGGCCCTGGGACCGGGAGAGCTCAAATCGGATATACAGGTGATCCGAGAGCGTTTCAACCTCATCCAGGACACAGCAGTTCCTTTCTCGTGCGGCGACTGCAGAAGTAGCGAACGAAAGGTCTACTATCGACCCCCCCTGCTGCCGCACGCACGTGTTGGTGGAGCCTCTGTTTAACAAACAGAGGCCCACCGAGGCCGCCCACTAAACTACGACCACGCCCCTGGCGTCCGTCGCCGGGGAACCCCACGCAATGGATTTTGCGTTGAAGTCCCCCAGCACGAGAACGTGCCCAGATGCTAGTCGCCGCATCGAGGTCTCAAAGCTGTTAAGGTAGACCCCGAAGTCACTCAAACTCCAGTTGGGGGAGAAGTATACGCCGTATACGGTGATCTCCCCCCACTCGGCGGCAACATATCCATTGCCCTTGTCTTTAAGCGACAAGGACGTTGAATGAGCCGTCGCGGAACCGATGACTGCCACGGAGCCATCCCAGTCACCCATCCAATTTGGACGGGAAGGGACGTAGTAGGGCTCCGCGACTACGGCAACACCGATCGACCACTACGCCATGGTTTGCAGGAAGAGATCCTGCGCCGCGGCGCAGTGGTTGAGGTTTGTCTGGACATGGAGGCTTGAACTTGAAGCAAACCCTGCAGCAACCCGGGTTTTTTTCATGGGATAGGGGGCAAACGAACAGACGAATCGCCTGATGGTAAGTCACCGGGACACCAGTGGAGTCATAAGTGCATTGCAGGCCTTTGGAGGAAGTAGGGGAAATGTGATTGGGATGGGTCTCCGATATGCTCGGGCGGCGAAGGCGCGCCTACCAGCGCCTAATGCCACAACACGAAAAAAAAATATTGTCTCCGATATGCTCTCTCACTCGGTGAAACACATTGCAAGTTATTAGTCCGGTCGAGTCGGCCCATTCATGCTGAAGCGTGGCTCTCCCACGTCTTTCCAGCAATGTGTTCCACTACACCAAAGCTTCCTTTATAAAAGAAAAACCTAAGTCCAACTGTCGGCTGTTAAAGGCTGTTGACATGATATGAATTTGATTTAAATATTATACATTTTAAATTAATGAAGAGTAGTTGAAGTAATCGTTAAGCGCTCGTCGGTTTTTACATTAATAATAACTAAGAAAAACGAAAAAATAACCATAAAACATAACTTTATTTTAAAACAAACCTAACACAATACTGGAGAGAATTTCCGTAAGTAAGTTACATCATTCTGACTCCACTATAATGATTATAAATGTTATCTACATAGGGTGTTAGTAGCAATGGTTCGTATTTTCTGAACTAGTGTTCACTGTATCTCAGAAGGTGTGTTAATAATATTCTAAATTACAAATAGGTACGTGGACAAGGTACAGTTGTTACATAATTACATCAGTGTATGTTTGCAAGTAACTGGATATAGTATTAGTAAATTGGAGCAATAATTGACCTTTTTTTAATTTAACGCCAGATTACAGCCTACAGTGGCAAATAAGGATGCCGTGGCGTCATAATTTAGGGATCTCGGGTCACTATAAATAGCGTTTTCGCAATTTCGTGCTGTTCAATTGGGCAGATTTTGTACATTTATATCCTAATATATACACTTTGATAATTCAAAAAACGATGCGGCGACGGTGCCCGAGCTAGTAGGAACTGTACGACAGACACAATATAGGCTGAGCCTTTAGATTGGGACTTACATGGTGTTTGACAATAATAATTAAATATTAAAAAATGGGGTGTGTGGGGGCGAAGCACAATCTTTCGCTCCCAGCCAACCTCACCTGCACGCGGTGCATCCTGCTAGATAACAAACGAGGCTCTGGTGACCGACCGATGGCGGTATATCCATCCCAACAGCCGTAACTAAATACAATAGGCCGGTGATGGGCAGCAGCGTCACCGGTGCAACAAGTTACGCCCTGCGATCACCAACCCGCCTGCCCAGCCTGGTGATTATGGGCTAAACCCCTCCATGAGTAAGCAACAGAAGCCACGGCCCCCAGTTCCCGGTAGTCCCGCTATTCCTGGTCATGGTGGCGACCACGGTTACGGCGGGACAGGGGGTGCTAAGAATCACCGGGTTACGGGAGGCCACCACGAACGACTGACCCTGGCAACATTCAACGGCCGCACGTTACGGCTAGACTCGCATCTGGTACAACTTGAGGAGGAACTTGGGAAGATTAGGTGGCACATCTTAGGGTTATGTGAAGTCCAAAGAGAGGGGGAGGATACCATAATCCTGGACTCAGGTCACCTGATGTACTTCCGCGAGGGAGACCAACGATCCCAAGGTGGCGTGGGGTTTCTGGTAAACAAGTCGCTTTCTGGCAACGTTGTGGAAATTTCCAGTGTGTCGAACAGGGTAGCGTACCTCATTGTCAAGCTTACCGAGAGGTATAGCCTCAAGGTAATACAAGTGTACGCACCGACCTCGGCTCACTCAGACGATGAGGTGGAGGATATGTTCGATGACATATCGAGGGCCCTCCACTCCACTACTAAAACCCACTACAACGTTGTTATGGGTGACTTCAACGCCAAAGTGGGAGTACAAACTTGCGGCGAATCGGTAATAGGATCCCATGGATTTGGAAACAGGAATCATAGGGGGCAAATGCTCATCAACTTTCTCGAGCGGGAGGGGCTGTTTTTGATGAACTCATTTTTCGAGAAGCGGCCCCAAAGAAAGTGGACGTGGAAAAGCCCGGACGCTATGACAAAAAATGAGATCGATTTCATCATAACGGACAGGAGGCACATATTCAGAGACGTCTCAGTGCTCAATAGGTTTAACACCGGTAGCGATCACCGACTAGTCCGAGGTTCTCTGAATATCAACTTCAAGGCTGAACGTGTCCGCATGATGAAGTCCAGGCTCCGACCAACTCTGCTCCAAGTCGAGATGGGATCTGAAAAATTCCAGTCAAATCTGGAAAACCGATTTGTTGCCATGGAAACCACAAGAGACGTAAACCAGAACCTTGAAAATGTGGTTCGAATCCTCAGGAGTGAAGGTACGAGATTTTGTCAAATGCAGCGTACAGACACGAAGTCGAAGCTTTCAGAAAAGACACTAGGGTTAATGAAGGAAAGACGTGAGAACCCGCCAGTCACTTCATCGGCAAAACGGACTCTAAACCGAGAGATTAGTAAGCGTGTACGACACGACCTCCGATGCTCCAACACTCTTTTGATTGAAAAAGCAATCGAGCAGAATCGGGGGTCAAAAGTGTTTGTGAAATCTCTTGGAAGAAGCCATTTGACGAAGCTGACCACAGTAAGCGGAGAAGTCGTTGCTTCCAAGCTGGCTGTCCTTTCGGAAGTAGAGAGCTTCTATGGCGATTTGTACGCTTCGCATGCATCTCGACCTGATCCCGAAAATGAGGACCCTCGGGCCAAATTAACACGCCACTTCACCGAAGATCTGCCAGAAGTCAGCATTGACGAAATCGAGATGGCTCTTAGACAGCTGAAAAATGGAAAAGCCCCTGGAGAGGATGGCGTTACTACAGAGCTGTTAAAGGCTGGAGGTAAACCCGTATTAAAGGCGCTCCAAAAGCTTTTCAACGCTGTCCTGTTCGAAGGGAGGACTCCAGAGGCATGGAGTAGGAGTGTGGTCGTCCTCTTCTTCAAAAAGGGAAATAAAACCATGTTGAAGAACTATCGGCCCATTTCCCTCCTGAGCCACGTCTATAAGCTGTTTTCAAGAGGCGTCACGAACCGTCTTGCGCGAAGACTCGACGAATACCAGCCACAGGAGCAGGCTGGGTTTCGGAGCGGATATGGCACCATAGACCACATCCACACAGTGCGGCAGATAATACAGAAGACCGAAGAGTATAATCAGCCCCTGTGTCTAGCATTTGTGGTCTATGAAAAGGCCTTTAACTCGATCGAGATCTGGTCTGTTCTGGAGTCCCTGCAGCGTTGCCAAGTAGATTGGCGGTACATCCAAGTGTTGAGATGTCTCTACAAAGCCACCGGATCACCATACAAGACCCATACCATTGCATCGAGGAGTGAGGCAAGGGGACGTTATATCCCCGAAATTATTCACTAATGCAATGGAGGACTTGTTTAAGACGCTGCACTGGAAAAGGCGCGATATCAACATCAATGGCGAATACATCTCTCACTTGCGATTTGCAGATGACATCGTCATCATGGCAGAAACGCTGCAGGACCTACAACAGATGCTGAACGACCTGGCTGACTCTTCTGGGCGCATCGGCCTACGGATGAACTTGGACAAGACCAAGGTCAAATTCAATGAACATGTACTATCGGAACTGGTTGCGGTGCCGTTCTCGAAGTTGTTCAAAAATATGTATACCTCGGGCAGACTTTGCAGTTAGGTAGAAACAGCTATGAGGACGAGGTGAACAGAAGAATCCAGGTAGGTTGGGCAGCGCTTGGGAAACTTCGTCGGGTCTTCTCATCGTCGATCCCACAGTGCCTAAAGACGAAAGTCTTCAATGCGTACGTCCTACCCGTAATGACATACGGAGCCGAAACGTGGACACTTACGGTTCGACTGGTCCATAAGTTCAAAGTCGCTCAGCGTGCTATGGAGAGGGCTATGCTCGGCGTTTCTCTAAGGGATCACATTAGAAACGAGGTGATCCGACAAAGAACCAGGGTCATCGACGTAGCCCATAGGATTAGCAAGCTGAAGTGGCAGTGGGCTGGCCACATTTGTCGAAGAACCGATAACCGTTGGGGTAAACGAGTTCTTGAGTGGAGACCGCGTCTCGGCAAACGTAGTGTATGACGTCCACAAGCCAGGTGGAGCGATGATTTGCGCAAGACGGCTGGCAGGAGCTGGATGCGAGAAGCCATAGATCGAACTAAGTGGCGTGAAATTGGAGAGGCCTATGTCCAGCAGTGGACTGCGATAGGCTGATGATGATGATGATGATGATGATGATGATGAAAAAAATAGCAGTCATAAGGACTACCGATAAAAATGAAAGCTTATAACTTAGATTGTTATTTGTAAAATTAATTAATGTTTAAATTAAAGTTATCAACATAAAGCATGTCGGTGACGTGAATCCATAACATTTTCCCCTGCCAAAAAGTGCTCAAAGCGACCAAAGATGTTTTCACTTCGAAAATTAATAGCTAATTAAACTTTCTAGCTGAGCCCCGCGGTGTTGTCGGAGGTGTAAAGGTCCAAATGCAGCTATTGTATAACCACGGGGCTCAGACTGTCATACACATAAACCGTTTTCAATCATTCTATCTATTGCTGAAAATTGCATTGAAATCCGTTAAGTAATTTAAACAATCTAAATGACACTGTCTTTTCCTTTAAATCGTTTAATTTTCGATATCGAACTGACTTAATTTTTAACCCCCTACGCAAAAAGAGGAGTGTTCTAAGTTTGACGTCGATGTCTGTCTGTCAGAGTGTGTGTCTCTGTCTGTGGCATCGTAGCTCTCAAAAGGATGGACCAGGATCCAGCAGTGTAAGAGTATCAGCTATTTTCCAAAATGATGTAAAGCATTTTTGGCGTATGGTTACTCGATTAAGTGGTTGCGTAGGAGGTTTTTTTAATTTTTATGATGTTTTACTCAATGTTCTTGTTACATATGTAAATATTACACGATGCTTAGAGAGGGCGATGGTTCCAGAAGAAAAGCTTCAGAAAGGCTCGAAAAGGAACCTGCATTTGTATGAACTAGGTGTCTAACTACTGCGCATATGTACGATCTTTGTTGTCGTACCAATAATAACCTAATTATGTACTTAGTAACAAATTCTGTGTTGATTTTACCTCGAAAATGCTAGTTTGAATAAATTTATTGTTTTTCCTCACATTGTCGTATTATGGTTCAATAGGTTCACGGTTTATAATAAACCCGTGCTATTTCAATGCCTTAAAGCGTACATAGTCAAGCGATTAAATCCTGTGTCAGATCGTCTTGGCACTTGTCTTTTTTAAAAACGATCCGAGGCAGATGTACCACTTTAAGTATTTAATAATAACTAAAAGCAATATTGCTTCATTCTAAAACAGTTGCCTTTTTCAAAAGGCTCTTGTCTCTCTTTGATAAGCATTAGCGAAGTGAAACAAATGGCTCTATGCGATTCTAGATTTTTATCTCAGATATATCTATATTTTTATTAGTTCTTAAGCAGGGAAATATTCACGCTGTGGAAGAGCTGTCCTAGAATTGTTGAGGGAGAACCAGACATCGGCTTTTGCATTATCTTCATAATGCCAGAAGGCAAATTCCAGTAATTCAATCAATCAACAACCCATAATGTCCCACTGCTGGGCTCGGTCTCCTCTCAGGAGAGGGTTAAGGCCATACGTCCCCACGCTGGCCAAGTGCGGATTGGGGACTGGCAAGACAACGTTGTGAGAACGTAACCTTACCGTTGGATGTTTTAAGCCGCCCAAAGGCCTCCAAATAAGCTTCACGACTGTTATCCTATGATAACAAAGGGAACCCACTGCTTAACGTGACCTCCGAATCATGGAGACGCTCATGGTAACATGCCACCAGTGGTCACCCATCCATGTACTGACCGCATCGTCGTTGCTTACCTTCGGTTTCTTCTTCTAATCACCGAATGCAACTGGGTTATGATTAAACCAGTAATTAATCAAATGGTACTTTCGTAGTAAAATAGTAAACGTTGAATGTTTAACAACAACAGGCTACAACCAGAAAAGTTTTCAAAACTTTAACCTGAATGTGAAAACACTTTTGATGACATTTATTTAGCGCATGTCACCCCGACCCGGGCCATTGTTATGAATCTTTTGACACCTCATTCATTGAAATCACTTCAGAAGATTAGGTGCTTCAGTGGAATACACAAACATGTATAGACTGCCGAAACTTCTTTTTTTTTTAATCCTCGACGCATAAAGAGGAGTGTAATAAGTTTGACGTCGATGTCTGTGTGTATTTGTCTGTCTGTGGCATCGTAGCTCTCAAACGGAATTAACGATTTCTATGCTATAGTTCTTATGTTTATTTAATATCGGTTATGTTGCTTTAATTTTGGTCCAGCAGTGTAAGAGTATCAGCTCTTTTCCAAAACTGATGTAAGGCATTTATGGCGTATGATTACTTGACTAAGTGTTTGCTTTTTTAAATTTTTAAATTTAGTTGGATATCGATTAAAGTTTGTTAAACATCACTTTCAAACTGGAATTATTATTGGTCCACGGTTATCTCTAAAGAAATATAATATTCCCTTATCTTAATTTAAATTAACGAACAACTCGTTTTATCAGGTCGTTTCATGGTCGTTAGATGTACAAATAATAAAGAAACTGAGCTGGACACACACAACAACACACTTTAATATCATGAGTAGGTAAGTATAGTGTATACTAGGCTCGGCAAATAGGGAGCAATGCATATGCCTAAGTGAAAGATATTCAACATTAATTAATAGGACTTAACACAGCTTCAACTAACTATATCTACGACTGTTGCTTTCACGTCATCCGTCATCACTAATGAAAAAATATATGTATAATATAATAAGTTATTTCGTGATTTTTATTTGCCCTAGTCCTATTTCATAATAAAATAATTTAAAATACCAAAGTTTTATAAAGTTAATTTTATTTAGTAGTTTGACTTTGACTGCATGGTTGGCGTATTAGTTAAAGCGGTTTTCCCGCAGCGGGCGAAGCACACGCCCCCGTCGATGGCCTATTCGGCCGGAGACGACGGGGGCAGAGAGGTTGAAGTTCCGCCCGTCAGGGAATCTGAGGTAGGGGCGGCTGTTCTGCGGATCCGATCCAAGAACACCGCCCCCGAGCCGGACGGGGTACCAGACCGAGTGATGGCCCGAGCCCTCGACCATATGTCGGACCACCTCAGGGAGATGTTGGTCGCTAGCTTGGCGTCCAGACGCTTCCCTGAGTGCTGGAAGAGCTTGAAGCTGGTCCTGTTGCGGAAGCCGGGACAGCCTGCCGACTCGGTCGCGGCCTATAGGCCCATCGTGTTGCTGGACGAGGCGGGCAAGTTGTTCGAGAGGGTGCTCTCTGCCCGCATCGTCCGGCACCTCAGCGAGGTGGGCCCCGACCTGTCGGACGCCCAATTCGGGTTCCGAGAAGGGCGTTCGACGGTCGATGCCGTGATGCGCCTGAGGGCCGTGACCGAGGAGGCGGTGAGCTGTGGCGGCGTGGTGTTGGCGGTGTCTCTGGACATCGCCAACGCCTTTAATAGTCTGCCATTCAGCTGCATCAGGGAATCACTCCAGTATCAGGGGTGCCAGAGTACCTGAGGCGGCTGGTGGCAGACTATTTGGAGGAGCGTACCGTCGTGTACGAAGACCGAGAGGGCGCCTTGAGACGGCGACCCATGTCGTGCGGCGTTCCGCAGGGGTCTGTCCTAGGACCACTCCTGTGGAACGTGTGATACGACTGGGTCCTTAGAGAGCGTCTCCCCCCCGGGCTGGGCGTAATTTGTTACGCCGATGAAACATTGGTCACAGCCCGGGGGGCGAACTTCCAGGAGGCGGCGTAGCTGGCCACCAGGGGTGTCTCTCTGGTGGTCGTGCGCATCGAGGCGCTGGGCTTGCGGGTGGCGCTGGACAAGACGCAGGCCCTACTCTTCCATGGGCCGCGCCGCAGGCTGCCCCCCGGCGCCTCCATAGTGGTCAACTCGGTCCTCGTACCGGTTCGGGCCCAGATGAAGTATCTGGGCCTGATCCTCGACGGTAGGTGGCTCTTCGACGTGCACTTCCGACAGCTTGCTCCCAAGCTGGTCGACACTGCCTCCGCCCTAGGGCGACTTTTGCCCAATCTGGGTGGAGCCAGTGTCGCAACGAGAAGCCTCTTCACGGGGGTGGTCCGGTCGATGGCGCTGTACGGCGCACCGGTGTGGGCGTCGGCTCTGACCGCCCAGAATAAGGCGCGCCTCTGGCGCCCTCAGAGGGTATTGGCGGTCAGAGCCATACGCGGATACCGCACGGTGTCGACCGAGGCGGCGTGCGCCTTGGCCGGTACACCCCCGTGGGATTTGGAGGCGGAAGTGCTCGCCGAAGTTTATCGACGGGTGGCTGAATTCCGGGCGGAGAGTGGCATGCGCCCTCCGCCCGAAGAGGTACGCGAGTGGCGTGAAGCCGCCCGTCGAGCCACTATGGTTCGTTGGTCGTCGCGGCTGGAGGCTCCACGTGCTGGCTTCGCCACCGTGGAGGCGCTCCAGCCCGTCATCCTCGAGTGGGCAGGGCGGCAGCACGGGACCCTTTCCTTCCGACTGACGCAGGTGCTTTCCGGGCACGGTTGCTTCGGGAAGTACCTGCACTCGGTCGCGCGGAGGGAATTGAGTCCCGCCTGCCACCACTGCGACTGCAGTGAGGACTCGGCCCAGCACACGCTGGCCGCGTGCCCCGCTTGGGCGCCGCAGCGTCGGGCCCTCACTGCAGTCATCGGAGGAGATCTCTCGCTGCCGGCCGTCGTACGCTCCATGGCCGGCGGCGAGAGCAGTTTTACCGCGGTCGCGACCTTCTGCGAGGAAGTCATCTCGCAGAAGGAGGCGGCGGAGAAGGCCCGGGAGGACGATATCCACTCGGACCCGATCCGCCGCCGGCGAACCAGGCGGCGGAGGCGCGCCTACCAGCGCCTCATGCCGCCCTGAGTGTGGCCGCGGATGGGCGGGACGGGTTTTACCCCCATCCGCTTCACAGGCCACCCGCGAGGGGGCGACGTTACGCGTGTGCCGTACGTCGCCTCAATTGAGAGTTTACCATCAGACGACGGAGCCCGCTTCAGTGCGGGCAGGCGCTGCCGGCCGGATGGCGTAAGAAAGCGGTTCCCGGATCTCTCCCGTCTCAGGCGCAGAGTGGCACACCGTGTGGTTTTAGTCGGTTCGATTCCGACACACCGCCCCGCCGCAATCCCGGTGGGGTCAAGGCCCGAGGGGGTTTCAACACGTTAAAAAAAAAGTGGTTAAAGCGGTGGCCACACCACTTTCTACTGCGTAAAATGTTATAAGTTCAAATCCCACGTGGGACAACCCTTTGTGTCAACCACAAATTGTTGTTCTAAGTGTGGATATTCTTTGTGTCATAGAATGTTTAAGAGTTGTAGATGAAGTATGTATTTAGAAGATTTAGTAGCGAAGTAAACAGTCGGTACAGCTAACGCCAACTAAGTGACGACAGTTTCAAGTGCTTTGCCGGTCTTCGAGGTGGGAAACACGTGCCAAAAAATATGTTAGTTTACATATACGTGTTACAAAGCCATGTAGCCTATGATAGACCAAATATTTATGCACGTCAAACCTCCTTAACGTAATCAATAGCTTTTAATAAGTAGGCTATGAAAGGCTATTGCTTACGTTAATGAGGTTGCTGGACAGGCCTCTAGATAGCCAGACTTGTTGATATAAGGCTTGTATAAAGTTACAACCACTAGTGTGTCAATATTTCATCAACATCGCGCCTCCGATCAATTATAATGCGTAACATAACCAAACCACAAAGGTATTACATTTAATGTGTGCCAGCGTTTTGGTTGTTGCCTTTTTGGATAAAAAAGTAAAATCAATAATACATGAATGCAATATTTCAGCCATCTAACACACAACGCCATCTAGTCCCAAAGTAAGTAGAACTTGCACTATTGATATTAATCCACTGATATAAATACATAAATCATTTTTTTGTAAATACTTACATATTATACATGATGATGATTATGTTTTCCTCAGCCGAATACGGCCACGGCGTCCAGTCTCAACAGAGACCAGCCAACCTCGCAGGAGATATTATAGTGCACAAGTGTGTGCGCAAACACAGGTGCACTCTCTGTTCCCTCACTCTCATAATCCGATGGGACGGTTAACCGACACGATCAGGAAGAGCTCGGGCGCAGGACTGACAGCTTTACGTGCTCTCCGAGGCACGGGGGTTCAGACCAAACTCCGAGCTTTTATTAGGTATTATATAATCAGAAAAACTGAATAACAGTTTTGTCCGACCCGGGATTTGAACCCGAGACCTCTTGATTGGCAGTCGCATACTTCAACCGCTAGACCAACGAGGCAGTCTAGGTATATACATAGATACTATTCAAACTGCGAAACAAATATTTGCAGATCATACAAACGTTTGATCTGACCTTAAGGCCCAAAGAACAGCAGTCGCATACTTTTCCACGGTTCCACCGAGGCAATCCACGATGTATTGATCTAAATTTTGTTTATAAACACAGAACAGTATTTTTTCTGTTTTGTTCATTTTGATTATTAGATTTGATTGTTGATTATTGTTTTTATATTTATTTTTTTGATTTCATTATTTTTATTCAAGACTAGTTGTTGCCCGCGACTTCGCCCGCGTTTCCGTCGTTTTTCGTAAAAAAAGTAGCCTATGTCCTCCCTCACGGTTCAGTGGTTTTGATGTAACAGACAGATTAACTTTCGTATTTTAGTAAGGAAATATATATGTCAATCTACGATATTGTTGAAAAATATCGCAATACGGAACCGCACAAAAGTTATTGTTAATAGCAGGCAAAAATAATCCTTATGGCACGATTCAGTATTCACGCGCGATGGTTTATTATTAGCGTATTTTTTTGTTTTTTTTATGTATAAACTGCCAAAATGACTCTGCCCTGCCTGATGGAAAGCATGAGCCCTCCACCATCCTCAATGCGAAAAAGAACAATGCAGCATGGTGACCCACACTATGGCGGCCTGGTGAGATGCTTTTTCACGCCAATTTCATGTAAACTTCATCATCATCATCAGCCTATCGCAGTCCACTGCTGGACATAGGCCTCTCCAATTTTACGCCACTTAGTTCGATCTATGGCTTCTCGCATCCAGCTCCTGCCAGCCGTCCTGCGCAAATCATCGCTCTACCTGGCCTGTGGACGTCCTACACTACGTTTGCCGAGACGCGGTCTCCACTCAAAAACGCGTTTACCCCAACGGTTATCGGTTCTTCGGCAAATATGCCCAGCCCTAGTGGGCTATGTCGATGACCCTGGTTCTTTGGCGGATCACCTCGTTTCTGATGTGATCCCTTAGAGAAACGTCGAGCATAGCCCTCTCCATAGCACGCTGAGCGACTTTGAACTTATGGACCAGTCGAACCGTAAGTGTCCACGTTTCGGCTCCGTATGTCATTACGGGTAGGACGTACGCATTGAAGACTTTCGTCTTTAGGCACTGTGGGATCGACGATGAGAAGACCCGACGAAGTTTCCCAAGCGCTGCCCAACCTATCTGGATTCTTTTTTTTTATATATATATTTAAGCTGCCAAAATGACTCTGCCCTGCCTGATGGAAAGCATGAGCAGAATCCAAGAGTGGTGGTCACAATCCTCAATACGAAAAAGAACAATGCAGCATGGTGACCCACACTATGGCGGCCTGGTGAGATGCTTTTTCACGCCCGCTTAAAGGACCCGGGATCATAGTGGGAAGGAAACACGTGCGCTGGTAACGAGTTCCAGGTTTTGACCGCTCGGCACAGGAAGGAAGCCCCGAAGCGAAGGCGTTGAACTCGACCAGATTCTTACAGCCCCATTGAAAAATGCGGCCCAGAACATGGTCAAGTTGAGCGACAAGTTCTTGTCGTCTTCCTTCATCATCTGCTGGTTTGTCAGAGGGCTGTCCAAAATATTGTCCATGAACTGTGCTGTCGTCTGCATAACAATGAATGTTGCCAAGGGCTAACATGTCATTGATATGCAGAAGGAACAGTGTAGGCGACAGGACAGAGCCTTGAGGTACTCCGGCGTTAATCCGCTGATACTCGGAAGCCGCACTGTCGCAAAGGACTCTGATGCGGCGCTGGTGCAGAAACGTGGCAGTCCCATTGCAGAGTTTGGGGGGCAAACCGAAAGCCGGTAGCTTGGAGAGAAGCGAACGGTGCCAAGCCATGCCTGTCAATAGCCTCACCCCAAAGGTGTGTGACGTACGCTAAAAGATCACCCGTGGACCTGTTCGGTCTGAAACCATATTGACGATCATTTAATAGCGAGTGATCTTCCAGGTAATGGACCAGTTGCGTGTTAATTATCCTTTATTTGAACAGATGACGGAGGTGACGGCTATCGGACGGTAGTTGACAGGTTCGGAGCGATCGTCTTTTTTAGGGATGGGTTGAATATTCGCCTCTCTCCAAGCCTCCGGCACGGCTGGCGATACAGGCGCGTCAATACCGGGGACAACTCTGGTGCACAGTTCTTAAGAACCACCGCTGGGATACCGTCAGGTCCACTGGCTTTCCGGACGTCGAGTGACAGAAGCTCCGCACGGACATCACTCATCCGGAGGCGAATATCCTGCATAGTAGTGTCGCAGGATGGGATGGTAGGTGGGGGTATGCCGCGGTCATCGATACGGGAGTTAGCCGCGAAGAGATCAACAAGCAGTTTCGCTTTCTCGCGATCGCGGCCCCTGGTCCAAGCGCGGTAGGCCAATTGCTTTCGCGCAACAGCATGGGCACATTCGCGACCGAACCAAGGCCAGGTCGTTGCGCTAGCGACCTCACTGTACGGAATATAGTATTCCATTCTGACAGTGATCTCGTCAGTCACGGCGGCCGCACTTTGCGATAGGATAGGATCTTTAAAGCAGCGTCGAGCCCACGGAATGGATGCAAAGTAATCCCGCATTCCATCCTAGTCTGCCGACGTGTAGTGCCATAAACGTCTTTTTGCTGCCACTCGTCGTGGAGGGGCAGCAAGCGGCACCGTAGTGGAAACCAGGCAGTGATCGGAGGATCCCAGAGGGGCGAGCACCGATACACAGTACTGCGCTGGATGACTCTTCATCAGTAGGTCCAGCAAGGAAGGCGCTTGACTAGGTATGTCTGGTATTCTGGTGGGTGGGATACCATCTGGGTGAGGTCATGCGTGAGAACGAATGCGTGGACAGACCAACCCGCGTGGTCAGTTCTGGTAGATCCCAACCATGACTCATGGTGAGCGTTAAAGTCTCCCAGAAACACCAGTTCAGCGGTCGGAAACTGCTCCTGCGCTTTGTCCGCCGCCTGACTTAGATGCTCGAAGAGTCGAGTTGTTTCGGAGTCTCCAGAGTGGGATCGGTATAGGCATACATAGATTCGGCTCATAGAGCCAGTATCTACGTGGAGCCAAAGGATGGAGAAGGATGGGTCCTCAAGGCAGCGTAATCGGCGACAACAAACATCCGCCCTAACGAAAAGACACACCCCAGCCTTCGCGAGGAAGCACTCCTCGAACACGTAGCCGGGGTAGTGGAGATAAGTCGTGTCGGCAGGGCGGCGTATTTGTGTCTCCGTTAGGAATAGCATGGCCGGCCGTGCCGTCTCAAGATGTTCGTGGACGGCGTTGAGGTTTGCATGAAGTCTACGGATGTTAGTGAACTCCACCTCAAAAAGCGAGTTGGTGGGAGAATGGAGTGCCGCTGTTAAACGTTTGTGCTTTTTCCTTGCTGCCATGATTTAGTAAGATGGGGAGGGGAATGGGAACGTAAAAGACATGACAGTCATCGTGGCAGTGTAAAACTGAGACTCGGAATGCTGCATCGCCATACAACGGTGAGGTATGACGGTGACCGAACCCTCGGACGGAAGGGCCCCTGTACCCTCCCGGAAGTGGTCGCCTGGCCCCACCGTCCGGTCACCAACCGGCACGACGAGCCACTCCGCAGATTATGCGCGACCTGATGAGGCAACCCCCCAGGGTGGTAAACCGCGGTTGGGCCCCTCTCTATGCCGCGGGCGGCCAGCGGCAAAACCGTTTCTACGGGTCTCCCTGACCGACGATTCGAACTTCGTCACCCTCAATAAGACTCTGCGAGCATTCCACTGCTCACACACTTAGCCCGATAACTGTCACCGCTGCATCATGGGCCTCCGGTCTCGCACTCACCAACGAAATACGACGGCATCAAAGCTGTCATTTTAGGTTGGTCTTCTGAGCGAGGGTAGTACCGCCCCGGTCGAGCCGGCCCGTTCGTGCTGAGATCAGCGTGGCTCTACTACCTTACTAACCGTCCTCATAGCTGTTTCTACCTAACTACAAAGTCTGCCCGAGGTATACATATTTTTGAACAACTTTGAGAACGGCATCGCAATCATCAATTCATCAAAGATTTAAATTAGACTTTACAGTAATATCGTTCATACATAATAAAAATAAATACACTACTTTTTATCGCCGTTTCCGACACACGCGGACGGAGCCGCGGGCCAGAACTAGAAATATATCTTATTTTGTGTTTGTGAAATTTACATAAATACTTATCTGTATGTGTGTGTGTGTGTGTGTGTGTGTGTTTTGTTAGTGGATCACAAAAAGTCTCATCCCATGTGGGATTTGAACCCGACCGCTTAAACCATCAGATAGAAAAGTTATGTGTTGGTAAAGTATTTTCTTGTATTGCAAATGGTAAGTAAATAATGTTATTTAGATTGAGGGTCACAAGGTTTGAGTTGAGCTATTTCATTATTTTGAAAAACTTCTTCCGTTGCCTGAACTCAAAATCTCAATTTTCTTAAAATATAAGTATTTCGGCATCATCAGCATACCGTGCTACATACAATGTTGTCTTGTGGTACGCCGCTGGTTAATATTTCCTCATCACTGTGTTTCAACCTTAACCAGTTGCCTTCTATTTGATAATGCTAATAAGATAACAGGCATTTGTGTTTATTTTATAAAGCAATGACTTTTTGTTTGTCAATGATCGTCGCTAGAGGCGCCACTAGCGCATCTCACAGGAACGCATCTGAATAAAGGTGCTGTAACATTTTTATCCAGTGTGTAGTGATAGCTAGACGCATAGTGCTAACCTAGGGGATTATAGACACTGACTGAGTCCTTTTTAATCATGAACCAAAATAGTGAAGAAGAGGGAGGCAATGTACGTATATCTCACTGTCTTTGTTGTATTAATCTAACTCATATTCGTTTATATTAGTCTCATAGTTATATAATAATCTTAAGTAAATTAGTTAACGATACAGAGTGCGCCACCTATGTCCATCCCACGGGTGTCGTGAGGTGCGACTAAGAGCAAGCCACAGGACAACATCACTACAAAGAAAAGGATAACTTGAAATAAACTTTACACGAAAGAAAAAAATTAAACCAAAGACATCACCCAGAAAGAAATACGTTGGACCAAAATGTATCTACAAATCAAATCTCCCTAACGTATGTTTATATCAATGTTTCCTTTAAAACACTAGCATGTGCCCAGTTATAATTTGCAACATAAGCAAACGAAAAGGTGTAGACATGCAACTAGCGTTTAGTGGTTATTTACTGAATATTTTTATTTTTCTTTTTGTTAAAAAAAAAGTTTAAATTTGAGTTTTAACTAGTTCCTTAAATGATTTAACGAATGCCTGAGAACATTGCTTTTTGGGATCAAATTGTTTTCAGTCACGTAACAGATGCAGTGGGAGGGCTAAGGCTGTGTAAGATGGTGCAACTCTAAAAATTTAGACCGGTGCTCATTCATCAGTCCACGGTGTGGTATTAATTCTCGTGTGTAAAAACTATTAGACATCTTTATTTAATACAAAAAATGTTTAAACTTTTTTTAACATAGACATGGATATTGGTGATCGGGATTTACCTTGCGTTAGGAGTCATTTCTCTCATCATCTTCGTTATGTACTGGTTCTTCTGGCGCCGCCGTGGGATTCCTGGTGTAGTCCTGGGTACGTAGCTATACAATGTACTCCCTAAAGGATGATTTTAACCAAACAGCTAGCAAGGCATTGGAACGGAACGAATTTTACAATCATTAAACAATATTAAATCTTGTTGAAAGTGTTTAAAGACCATATTATAAATACTGACTAGGCCTATTGATCGAAGTCATATAACCCTGACCACTGTACCAGGGGTCGCCGTTTTGATTTCCATTCAGGAAGTCATGTATCTGTAACAACAGTAGGACAAAAAATAGTGACGGCAAATTATTAGCGTTAAATTCGCTTCTGTGTGTCTTAAAACTAATACCACGTTGTGCCGTGATAGTAAACAAAGATAACAATAACTTTTCTTTCGAACGGGACAACCAACGGTGATATCAAATTCGTCCTAAAAATTAACGAAATGATAGAATAGGAACAAAGGCCTCCCTTCCCTCTGGAAGTGAATTGAGTAGCCGTCAGATCACTTGCTTGCTCTAATCAAAGAGTATTTATACTTATTAATCTGGTACATTACATTACAGGCATGCCAAATACTGTGCACACAAACACCGTATTAGTCCCGACCGCAGTAAGTCCTGTCCAGACCTCAAACCTGCTCCCTGCAGCGCCATCATGTGCAAGTGGAGTGAGTGTCGCGTATGTGAGATGAATCAAGGTAGGTAGCAGCAATATTTACATAGTGGCAATTCCACGCTGAGGTAGTCTGAAAAATACTCACACTATGTAAGTAGTTGTCTAAAGAAACGGTTATCAGTCGTTTCCTGAGAGTCTAAAAGTATCTTTATCTTATCTTTCCTTTATCACTGTTAAATATCGCCTGAAACTTGGCTTTTAGAGGTTTCATGACAATTGCTCCGTGTAATAAAACATATAAGTTCAACTAGTAACTATTTATTGATCTATGGTTCAACTGCGTCGTAGGGGACTCAAAGTCGACCCCAACCAAGTTGAGGAAAAAGGCTCCGGGGACTTTATGAACTATAGGTTTTGGATTATAAATAATAAACTCACCCTGGATTCCGAAAACAACTGAAACAATGGGTTAGGAAGTTCGTCTGATACATTTTTCCTGTTTGCTTTATGTAAATTAACCCCATTGTTGTGTACCTGACATTAAAAAAACCAATATGTGTATAGTGCGTTCCTAAGTTCTATTCAAAATCAATTATTCACTGATGGTGGTTATTTTATCAGTTGACAAACTTGTTTTTGCGTTTCTTGAAATATCCTAAACTTATTAATGGAAACTAATGTCGCATAATTTATAATGCTACTTATACAATACAATTCAACTCAGGAATAGAGACTTTACTTAAGATTTAATCACGATGTTGCTGAAAATTTTTGATAGTTTCAGGGATACTATGTTAATATTTAATATTACCTTACACCTTAAAAAGTAAATAAGTTAATAAAACCACCCCAGGGCAAGGTCCCTGCGCCCGGTTCTGAATGCTTCTCTGAGTGCCACTGAATATGTTCTATTGTAATGTTCACAGAGGCTCCACCTTCGTACAATCAAGAGTACTATAAGAGAGCAGAACAGGTCCCGCGGTTCATGAGAGCCGTGCAGCGGTCACCATCACACACTGTTCATATAAAGTACTCATCTAATGAAAATGCCAGAGAATGAGGCAATTTGTTGGTTAAATATTATAAGTGGAGAAAATACAGATATTATAATATGTGTGCGTACATATGTGTACGAGACTTTTTTATTACCCTTAGAATTTGTGTTTCCATTGTGTTACTGTAACCAGCGAAAACTTTCTTTATATTACGAGAAAGTTTAAAAATTGATATTTAACTTTCTCGTAATATAAAGAAAGTTTTTTACTGTATTGTCAAAGTGAATTAGGCGACGACACTAAAATTCACTGCCTGCCTGTGTCGATCCATAACTTCCAGTTTCTAAAATACGTAGGGCCTTATGAGAAACTTGTACTGGCCAGTAAACTCATAGCCACTCTTTTTAAAAGTCAGATTTTTAGGTACAATAGTATCAGTATTACATGAATGGTTAACTGTATGCAAGCTGTTACTACCTCAATTTCGTTACATTAAATGCTTCAAAAGCTGACGTACTAACAAAAAAAAAACAAAGAAACACTCAGTGATACCATTAAAGGTTTGAACCTAACCATAGAAATCGTCCAAGGTCTCCTCATCTACTTACATTCAGTTGCAAAATCTACTGTTAAAAATTATTCGCGGCTGGATTAAGAGGCTAAACAAAATTAATAGTATTGGCTAAAGCAAGCGGAAAAGTCGTTGCTTCCAAGCTGGCCGTCCTTTCGCAAGTAGAAAGCTTCTATGGCAATTTGTACGCTTCGCATGCATCTCGACCTGATCCCGAAAATGAGGACCCTAGAGCCACATTAATACGCCACTACACCGAAGATCTGCCAGAAGTCAGCATTCTCCACGTGCTGGCTTCGCCACCGTGGAGGCCCTCCAGCCGGTCATCCTCGAGTGGGCAGGGCGGCAGCACGGGACCCTTTCCTTCCGAGTGACGCAGGTGCTTTCCGGGCACGGTTGCTTCGGGAAGTACCTGCACTCAGTCGCGCGGAGGGAAATGAGTCCCGCCTGCCACCACTGCAACTGTAGTGAGGACTCGGCCCAGCACAGGCTGGCGGTGTGCCCCGCTTGGGCACAGCAGCGTCGGGCCCTCACTGCAGTCATCGGAGGAGATCTCTCGCTGCCGGCCGTTGTACGCTCCATGGCCGGCGGCGAGAGCAATTTTACCGCGTATATATATATATATATATNATATATATATAATTATACGTACGATATATACGTATAACTACGTACAATAAGGAAACAGGCAAAAATAATAACGCAAAACTGAAGATTATTCCGATTATGATTTCCTTGTGATAACAAACAACCATATTGGAAACACCTAATATTTTACAATACAGTTTTTATGAGTTTCATGCGATACCAGCTCTCCCACCCAACTTCGTTTACATCTTCTATTGTCCGTAGCCCGAAGTTTTACAGCGTGAACTCATTTCTAAACCATAAAAGCTTGTAAGTAAAGAACTAACCAGACTTAAGCTGGCGCGACCTTTTTAGAGATTTAAAGGGGAACTTATTGTTGAGGAACGGGTGTCATGTCCCTCCAACACAAAGGGAGGATCCTCCGACCAGGCGAGGTGATCTAGCTGGCGGGCCACTGCCAACGGTTGGGATGTTGTATATATGCTAATCGGCGCGAGAACTTCTATTGCGCGATATAGGATTGGTAGTTTTTTAATTTTACTTCGTTACTCCGTAGTTCGACGTATCTTCGGTAGATGGCTCTGTAGTGCATTTCTGTTGTTGCGTTGTATGTGGAAGTCGTCACACTTATTCAAATAACAAATACCAGCAAGATCGAATTAATCAATAAAAAACATTTGAATAAAAAGTCAATACAATATATTTTTCAGTTCTGTCCTGAAGTATATAAGTATGAAGTAAATCAAAGTGTCCCCTGTGCACTCTGTGGAAGCTCTCAAAAGCAACAATTTTGACCCGTTATGGCAACGTTTTTTATTAATAAGTACTTTCAAAGAACTACTTGTTTTTTTTTGATCGGATCAGTAGTTTATGAGATAAACATGTTAAAACAAACAAACTCTCCAGCTCTGTAACACTAAGTATAAATTAAAATGATTTTAATTACATTATTTAATGATGCATTTTACGTTTTAAGCCACAAATATACGCAATGCAATCCATCACCACATATTGTAAAACTAAGACTGTTCGCTATTTACTCAAAAGCTAACGCACGAATTACGATGCGATTCTACCAATTTTTTACTAATAGTGAGAGTGATTCTTGAGGAATGTTTTGGTATATAATTTGTTAAATTTATGTAAATTAATGTATAGTAACTAAAATATAACGATATTGGTTGAAGACGTCGGTAAAAATTAAGCCGTATTTCTTATCGGGATAACATAGGCTATATTATATTTTCCGTAAAGAACCCAAGCTAAGCCGGGGTAATTAAAAATAAATTAGAAGTAAAATACTCTTTCTTAAAAGACCGGCAACGCAACTGTGACACCTCTGGTGTTGCGGGTGTTCATGGGCGACGGTTATCGCTTGCCATCAGGCGATCTGTGACGTCTGCTAGCTTCCTCTTTCCTATAAAAAATAAAATCTGTGCCAACTTTGCTCGACTCAGTCGCGATTTTCAAGCTCGCCTAATTTTTCGAACAATAATAATTGATGTGATAGTAGTGATGAACACTACTATTTCGTTCTTCCTTATCAGAGTCCATTATATCCATAGTAAGTCAAGCTTTTAGGATTGAACTTGAAACCAGTGGCGTGCTAAAGAGAGGGCGGAGGGGGCGGTAAGCCCTGGACTTCTGGTCCTGTTCCCTTGATCAAATCCTTTAAGCCTTTGAAATCATCTTAGTACCTACTTAAGAGGAAGTTTGGAGTTGTAGGCCCCGTAAACAAATAAGAACATTTGAAGAAACAGTAAGTAATATCCTCATATAAAGTTACTAGCGGACCCGTGCCCGCTTCGCTGGACTTTAAATATTTCTAATAATGATTTTATTTTGTAGTTTGTAGAGAAATAAAAATAGGTACAACAATTTCATCACGGGTGGCTCAGTCGGTATCGTGGGTTCTAGTCCTTGCCGTAATGATTTTTTTCTTCCAATTCTTAGGATTCCATAGTCAACAAAGAACCCTTAGAGTGCCGCCATGTCTGTCTGTCTGTCCGTGGCTTCGATCAAAAACTATTGGTACTAGAAAGTTGGCAAGGGCTTACATTCGTTATGCCGCTGACAAAGTGGTGAAATTGAAAAAATATTTTAGGCTGCCCCCTACATGTAAATGGGGATAATGTTTTTCAATTTAGTTAATTACTTGCATGAAATACGTATAAATAAGTCTTTTGTACTAAATTCTATTGCATGTTTATTTTAAAAAAAAGTATTTTATGTTCCTAACTGATCATGAAACAAGTTCAAACGTCATTTATAAAATGTGAATCAAGTAAACACAGATCAAATAAAGACAAAAGTGAAGATAATAAAAATCTTTTACCCTAAGGCTACGCTACCTCTTTCGACTATGCCGCTCCGGGCCTCTGACGCCACTGCTTGAAACTATTGATTCAAACGACGAAATTGACACAGTCTAGAGTGAATCTGGGGAAAACGCCACGGGCTCTACATACATTCTGGTGATAACCACGTAACAATTATTATAGTTACTATCTATACGTGATGTTCACATCACACTCAGAATAGATAATACTATCTAACAAACCCGCGCAGCTTTATCTACGACTCTTAAAAATAATCAATTCAGCCTGTTGTTGCAACTTTTTCCATTGATATTCTGCTCCTATCGATCGTAACTTGATGGTTTATCTAACACTAAAATAATTGCCCGATTGGAAGCAGTCGTTTCTAAGATTAGCGAGTTCCGGTAATCAGACAATGTCAGCTTTATAATCTTAGTGAGAGCATAAAAAGAATGTGAGTGAGTTTACAGAGAAAGTGCACCTGTGGAATTGTGCTATTATTTGAGGAAAAATAAGGAAGTGGATGTTAAAGTAGCATTCATAACTTCCACGCACACAGACATAGTACAGATTTCAACAGTAACGAGGAGAGTTTTGGTTTTACGTATTTAGGAAATACTAATACAGATTATTTTGTTTCAGATTCGGATGTGATTATATTTGTTACCTGATAAGGTAACAAATGTCAGGCTTCATTTTGTCTGATATAACCAACGGCTACCTGCGGCTATTCGGGACTCCCCCGCCTATTGTATTTCAAAAGTAAAAAAATCGTAACGAACAATCTCCTTTATCGTGCTATAAGACGTTGCTTCGTACCAAATTTTAAGATTCTGAGTTCATCGGAAGTACCCTGTAGGTTTTGATTCCCTAGCAAGGGTCGAAAATTTGCAGCATAAACGGCTGTATCTTTTGATTGCGTTGACTTAAAAGTTTGATTTTTACACAACTCTAAGGCTGAAATTTATAAAGCGTGCTTAGACTTTGCTTACGCTAAACTTACCTAAGTTCCTGCTCAGTGTAATCTTAGCATTCCAATTTATAGTCCTTTTGGGCTAAGAATTTACTTAGTGTATGCTAAGCAAGAACTCAGGAAAAAATGTTAAACGTTTCAATTTGCATAGCATATTTATTTAAATTCTTGGTATTTTAAAAATATATTATTTTTCAAATAACTGTAATAAATCTCACATACTGCCGATACTCTTGCGAATTTGGTTTTGGTGTTTTGGTTAATGATGGAGAAGGAAAAAACTCATAGATAATCATTGATAGATTGTTGTTTATAATGACATTAAGAGCTATTATTTAAATAATTTAATTTTTAAGGCGTTTAAGAACATCTTGAATTACTAATGAGCTCGTAAGTAATCGCTAAGTCAAGGATTTCGGTGACTTAAACTATGCTAAGCATTTGCTCAGCTTGCGCTAAGTAAAATGACTATAAATTAAAACGCGCACTTAACTCGTGAGGTAAATCTAAACAAAGTCTAAGCATGCCTCATAAATTTCAGCTTAAGGCATAGTAGACCTAAGTATTTGATATAAAGTGTCGTTTGATACCTTCACGTGTTCCTGAGGAAAAGGGGCTTGACAGACATACAGACGGCAACGTAACTCTATAAGGGTTCCGATTTTTCTTTTGCGATACGGAACCCTAAAAGTGCAGTTAAATAGCATATATATATATATATTTTATATTTCAAACATCTTACACACAATGCCATCTAGTTTCAAGCTGAGCAGAGCTTGTGTTACGGGTACTAGACAACTGATATAAATACATATGTATTTTTTTTGTAAATACATACATAAAATATTATACATAGAAAACACCCAAACTCCGAAACAAATATTTGCAGATCACACAAACATTTGGTCCGACCCGTAAATCGAAACCGAGACCTCAAGCACAGCATGCGACTGCTGTGCTGGAGGTCGCTACCACTGCGCAACCGAGGCAGTCAATATATAAGTATAAAACTTATGTATAATATATAACGTGTGTTCACACACTCCCACTGGTACTCACACTTAAACTATAATCTACGTTTGAAGATTAGCAATAGTTTTAGTTCCAAAATAAATGAAAACAAGAGAGGCCACTTGAGCGGCCAACCAAACTTACGACGTAACCAGATCTCAACACGCTCTCAACACGCTACACTTGTACGGAAACTCCTAAAATCTTGACATGAAGTAGCCTAACTACTTGACTATGCTATTGTTTATATATTAATAAAAAAAGTTAATAGGTCACAATACTCCACAAATGTTAAGTTCGAAATAATATTAGCAATAAAAACAACAACAGATATTCTAGCATAAAATTGTTTTTAAACAAATACTAAGATATCTGTATGAGATGATGTAATGAGTTAGAGATGTGCAAGTGAGAAATACTCGTAGAAGAGCAGCAAATAACTTGGTAATATCAGCACACAGAACAGCTCAATACAAGGGAGTCTAAGTATTCTGCTGTAAAGATATGGAACGACTTACCTCCACCTCTGCGAAAAATCATGTCCCAAATAACCTTGAAAAATCATTTACATACTAAATTCCTTCCTCAACAAAAATGACTGTAGCAGAACTGTGTGTCTATCGGACCCGTCTTTATAGTCTTAAATGTTGTGTGTGTATGAATGTCTGATTTCTTAATTTGTTATTTATTCTTTCTTTTCGATTTGTGTTGTTTTTTATACCATACTTGTTTTATTTTTGTTTCCAATGAACGCACTTAAATCTTATGTTGCGTTTTGTCTGTATGTGTGTTTCCTTATCTATGTAACTGTTGGCGCTATATGTCAGGGGCTAGCTGAAAACCAGTGCTATGCTTCAGTACAGGTAAACTGAGCTTGTTGTCCTATATTGTATGTTACGCTATGTTGTAGCAAAAATAAATGGTTTAAATGGTTTAATGGTTTTACCAGACCAATTAAAGATGGTTAACACTTATGTCATCCACATTGATAATTAATTCACTAATCGCAGTTATTCCACGTCCTGTTTTAAAATTAGCAGTTAGAAAGAGTAAATATATCGACAGTAGAAAACGTGTGTGGTAACTATTCACTGGGCGACGAATTGCAGGTCACTAAATAAAACGGCACAAGAGTTCGATTTCCCTTGCCAGTAGACAATACGAGGAATATATATATATATATATACCTCGTATTATATTATTATACATATATATACATATATATATATATAATACCCACTACTAACAACTCTGTAATTGCATATCGATGTTTAATCATAAACCATGTAGATAACCCAAAAGAAGTTAAAAGTCTTTGGCTTTCCATTTATATCACACTAAACATTAACGAAAATAAATGAATAATCTTTTCCTTTGGAACGGTTTTACGTTTTTAATATAATACACATTGGCTATTTCCTCAATAGTATGTTAATAAAACGCTTTAGCTTCTGTTACAAATATAAGCAGGAGATTGGTGTTTTACATCTCAATTTATTTAGCGTTTTCCAATGATACCCGGACGGGTAGAAAGATGACACAAAATATGCGATAAGCTAGTGTTTATTATTTGTAAGAAATACCAAACAAACCTAAGTCTCAAAATAACACCGCCCTCAAAATCAAGTGCAACATCTTACAAAAACACTTAGAAAAACCCGATGGAGCAATTATATATTTTTCGAAATATTTTTTTTGTGATTTTATCGGATTTATTTTTAGAGGTTTAGATCAAAAGATCGAAATCATAGATTACGCTCTACAAAATCGAATCGAGCTTAGAAAAAGGATACCGTGGTTGCGATCAAAGAAAGTCAAATACATAACCATAAAATGAATGGCTAGTTTCGATGACCGTTTAAAATTTTGACTATAACCAAGTGATAACAACAAACAAAAACAAATTAAACATATTTACGCCCTTATTTTTCCTGCTAGAGTTATATTCCACCCAGAGCCTATTTAAACAGAAGAAAAGAAACAGATTAGGTTAGTTTAGTATTACTTGTGTGCAAAACTGTAAGCAAGTCGTATCTACAGTTTGTGAGTGATGGTAATGTTAAAATGTGTTAACATTGACTTATTTGTTTGCGCCTGAACTATATTTTGTATCAATTTGTAGTTTGCGTTTGCGTTTTTTGCTTGTCATGCGTACCAAGTTTGCCGTACTTCGATATTTATTATAATTTTATTTGTATACCGCACTTCTACATTTTCTTTGTTCTTACTTACTACAGCTATCAAAACACTGTATTGTCTCAAAATTTTGTTATATGTATAGATCCGCATTAAAGACATTTATCACTTTTAAAAATTATTTTCATTGAACTCCATTGTATCCCCGAAACGGTGGTTGTGGACCTTACTTGTAGATAGCAAATAAAGATAGATGATAATAGGCGAATGAAATGGTCAATCGATAATCCTCTTTAAAAAAAGAGGCTATGAGAACCACGCTAAATCTGAAGCAGACGGCAACTGCTAGAGTACATTTTAATTAAATATATAGATAGGAAGGCTCCTCACATTATATTTATTTTAATACCAATAATAGTTTTATCGTGAAATACTATGAGATACCAAGACACACACTGCAAGTTATTGCTAAAACGCTAAAAAACGTAATACAAAATTAAGTATTCCTTGAAATGAAGGATTTCCCGTCAGTGGATAGCCGGAACGATGTTTTGGTGCTAACATTTTATTTTAATATTACAATGATCAATCTACTTATTTAGATTATACCGTTATTTACTTAAATAATATACTAATACATGAACTGTAGATTTAAGCGTGAAAATTAATCTTTTTGATTTGTTGTACTTTTATGACTTTCATTGAATTGCATTTCCTCATCACACATTGGCCCATTAAAACATAATTACTTACGCGCTTCCTTGTGTGAGCTCGGTTGGCAACACATTGCGCACTAACTGACTACTATGTTGGATATGGGAGGCAGTGACAATATTTCGGGTCTGTCATTACTCACCTAGATAAATCTAATTTGTCAGTGATAACGTATGTCTCAAGGCGTAGTGCATTTATCAGCTATATGGTGGCCATGGGTCGAACTCACCCTAGTTTGGAATCAGCTGCAATTGGACTGGAAGGACGTGTAAGGTTAATATTGTTGATAACTATACCGACGGTGCAGTTTTCGATCGGAAATGTTTCGAGTTCGATTCACGAGTCGAATAATAGCTGTTTATGAACTGTAAGTTTTTATTTCGACGTTTCTTCTTATGTTTCTATATATCTATTAGAAAATATAAGTATATCATAAGCACCAACGCTACATAATTGAAGCACAAGACAAATTGAAATATATTGAAGAACTATTTAATAATGCACTGTTAGTGATGGTGATTGACGATAGTAATAAGTGTTATTTTGGAATAAAGATCACATTTACAAAAGCCATTACAGAACTGTGTGGCGGTGAGGGCGCGGCAGCTGAATAGGTCATTGATGTCGCATTTACTTTTTTTACTAAGAAGTTTAGAAGTTTAAAAAATAATATTTTTTAATTTTTCATTTTAATACTACGAGTACACTGACAATGCAAACGGTTCACACATAAAAGACAAAAGTAGGAGGACTTAGTGCGACTACTTTGCGTATCTTCTTCATCGACAAAAACATTTTATATTCCCAGATTTTAGGAAGTTTGATTTGACATTTGGTTCAAACGCCGAACATTCGGTTATAGAAAATAGTGAAAAAAGAAACAATTTATATAAATATTTATCCGGTTCTAATGCAATCCGACTTCTAGTTCTTCTTTGTTAGGTAGTTTTGCTGCTGCCAGTGCCTCGTAGCAACTCGTAGAACATTATGTGAATGTCTTTATTGTAGGAAGAATGTGCAGTCTGGACCAATTCATCATCACCACTGCTGCAAAAAAACATTTTATGGTTAGGATTCAACAATGTTGCTAAGCTGTAATATTTGTATTCTTCGATGCCTAGAAATACGTCTGCGTCTATTTAGCCCATATTTTAAGGATGAGGATGAGGGCATAGTGTTCACGTTAGAGCTAATCATTTTCAAATTCAAACTCAAAATAATTTATTCAAGTAAGACACTAAGTGATTTTTATGAACGTCAAACTGAAGCTACAGTTTAAAAAAACATAGATCGACACAAACAGACGCCACAGATGTACTCTATTGTCAAGGTGAATTAGGTGAAACCACCAAAATTCAATGCCTGTCTGTGTCGATCCATAACTTCTAGTTTCCAAAATGCGTAGAGCCTTATTAGAGGAATACTGGAAAAGTAACTCAAGGCCACGTTTTTTTAAAAGTCACAGAAATTTCTTCTTTGACCAAATACTCAGAAAGTATTACGATGTTGGGTATTACTTCCGGTATACATGAGGAATCGCGGCGGTCAACTCCTCCGATATAAGGATATGCAGAAACGTCACAGAGATAAGATGCAACATTGACCCTTCTCGGCGGGAGGATTTGGCGGTGCAGCGGTCAGAATGGCGCGGGCACATAGAGAGTAAAGTATGCGAGTTCGAAGAGAAGACTTGTCGCATCCGAGAAAGTACTGTGAACAAAAACGAACTTCGGCCGAATGTTGAATTTACCGGCGTACCGGTAAGCCGATGGGCGTACCGATGACAAACCCCGAGGTAAATGGTATAATGAGGCGGTAGCTCGAGGTAACGGGCCTATCTATGACAAACCCCGAGGTAACGGGCCTACCTATGACAAACCCCGAGGTAACGGGCCTACCTATGACAAACCCCGAGGTAACGGGTACAATGATGTGGTAGCTCGAGGTAACGGGTGTACCGAAGACAAAGCCCGAGGTAAGGACACAGAAACATTCTGGATGCGAATGTATACAGCTCGAGGCTTGAGTTGATACAGTCTCGTGCAAAACTATCGGAGTTTAACAACTAGATGGACAGGATAGAAAGGTGGATCGTTGAATCAACTTACACATGATGACATCTTGACCGACAGATTTTGGTTGTTTCTTTAAATTCAAGGTAATTTAGAGATTTTTGTGTATAGATTGTTTGGCGCCGATCCACAGTTACGTAGGTATTCTTACATTAGTTTAAGAACATAGTTCTTAATGTTAAATAGAAATTATTTATTATATTTTTGCTTTTCAGTTTTCTCGGCGGTTTAATTTTTTTCTTAAAAAGTTTTTATTCATTAAATTATTAAATAATGACTGAACCCAACAAGTTATACATTTTGAAATGGGCTGCGACATGAAATAGTTAATGAACAGTACTACTGTCTGTCGCCTTTTCATTTTTATACGCTTTTTATTAATTCACCTGTATGTTTGTATGTTTGTTGTTGTCCTTTGGACTTGATTTTGACCCACTTCAAATGACCAAATTTCATTTAAACTTAGTATACTTATCGAAGATCAATGACAATTAAATAATAAAAAATAGTTCAAGAAACTAAAAAACTCTTGCTTGAAAACAGACAAAAACGCTTGCCTCACATGACTCTACCAATCGAATGTTAACATCGAGCACCCTGCGTCTTTTTACATTAAAATAATTTATTTCATATAATAACTATTATATATTTAAAATGGTGCCCCTTTTATGTTAACACAATAATAATTTTATTGGTTTTATCTATTCCTAGATGGAAAAACCTGAGAATTAGAAATGGGTTTATCACGACGGATCTACGTGGCTGCGTGCGCCACCCTTGTCGTGACGCTGCTTCTGGCGGTGAACACATTAAATGTGACCATCAGCAATGCCTTACCTCCATCCCAGTTGTACTACAGAGCCACAACTAAGAAGACCGATGCGAGCCACGCCATACGTAACTCGCTACTGATGGTTAAGGACATATACGTGAAGGGCCACGAGCGTCCGCACCCTGAACTTTGCGATTCAACAAACTTCAACGTACACCTTGTAATATTAGTAATGTCGGCGCCCTCCCACTCTGAGGCACGCAACACTATCCGTCGGAGCTGGAAGCAGTTTGCGTCACGACCAGGCGTAACTTTTGCTTTCATGCTCGGTGTGCTAGGTCAAGACCTCCTTCAACGCATCGAGGCCGAAGACGAGCAGCATGGTGACATCGTGATGGGTCGCTTCGTCGACTCTTACTCCATCCTCACTCTCAAGACGCTCTCCATGCTGGAGTGGGTGGAGACGTACTGTCCGCAGGCGTTGTACCTGCTCAAGACTGACGACGACATGAAGGTGAGCGTCGATCGACTACTGCAGTTCACAGAGTCCGTCAATGTCCCTAGAACTATGTGGGGCAGGATGTGGCATGGCGCGCTGCCATACAGGAGGACCGCGGCCAAGTACTACATGCCGTTGCTACAGTTCCCGAAGAAAATGTATCCGGATTACTTGTCGGGGGAGGCGTACCTGATGACGATAGACTGTGTTCCACTACTGTTGGCTGAGGCTATGCAGCAACCGTACCTCCGCCTGGAAGATGTGTTCATAACGGGTGTGTTGGCATCGCATCAATCTATCCACCGCGTGCACATAGAAAGTTTTATTGGCAACATCGCAGAGTACTTGTCACCTACCAATGTATAACTCTCTCAATATCGTCATAGTCTCATTATCATTTGCAGTTTAATGGATGACATAAATCATCCAGGATGATGTAACTATGTAATTACAGGGATAATTAATTTAACATATAACGCCCTCTTAGCCAGGATTCAAGTGTTCCGCGTCGATTACTTTTTTACATTGGCGATTGCCTGTATTCTCTTGTATTATTGGAATTAGCCTTAAGCCTAATATTAATTTTGATTTGACGGCGTGATTTAGCCTTGAGGTGACGTCATTCCCATACAGTCTTAGATTGCCTTAAATTTTTAACATCATTTACATCTGTAGAATATTAACTTGGCTTGGGGTATAGGTCTCCGGTATCCTCACTCACTCCGTGAAATACTCCGAAGCACACCTGGTTCTATACTTGTTTTGTTGTTTTTTTTTTAGTTTGCCAATGTGACTCTACTCTTGCTGGTGGAAAGCAAGAGCAAAGTCTAAGAGTAGTGGTCACTGTAACCACTGCGAATGGAGACAGTACAACAATGCAGCGCGGCCACACACGTTATGGCGGCCTACTGAGGTGCTTCTGTATCACTGGGCCTCCGGCCTCGCACTCACCAACGAAACACGACTGCACAAATGCTGTAATTTTAGGTTGATATTCTGTGAAAGGGTAGTACAGCCCCGGTCGAGCCGGCCTGGTCGTGCTGAAATCAAGTGGTTCTACTACTATTGAAGAATTGGACAAAATATGTTCCTGAAACTTAACAATTATATTCTATACTGAAGTGTTGTGTTAATTTGCTGTTACTTTCGTAGGAATCTTAATGTAATATGTAGCTTATGCCACGCACTCATTTATCTATGGATGAATGGTTTTTAAAAGTGACAAAGTAATAATTGAGTATATTGTTCACACAGAAATACACACAAAACTTCTCTGTTAGACGTTATCGTCTCACCGGAAATTTATTTAAATTTGACATCAAGCGACAACACCAAAGGCCAACCTGATTACACGCAGTAGATTCTCGATGTTGATTGTGAAATTTTAAATTGATAAACCGAAAATGATATTCTTTAAATAAAAAAATGTTGATTTAAGAAACAAGAGGTTTAAGTTATAGGTATATTAAGTTTTATTTGTTTAATTTATAACAAATACAAATATATATAGACACCAGCCATATCAAAAGCCTTAATTTTTTTTGGATTGAATTAGCATTTAAATACTTTGCTGTACATTAGACAAAGTTTATAAAATGTTCTTAAACTATATATTACAAGAACATTACAGACAATTGGCACGTGATATTTGGCTAAAAGACACTATTGTACAAACAAACTTACAAATGTATTATTCAAATAGATTTGAAACATGCACTTGTATTTAAAACAAACGTAAACACCCATTCACACAAAGGGAGCAACTTCATTCCAGAAAACCTTGCCGAGCGATAAAGTCTATTGGTAAACATTTGCAACTCTCAAATCTCGAGAAATATCCATTGTACGATACAGAATTAGCAGTTACAGCTTAGTTCGGCTACTCATCATCATTATTTTTTTACATTGGCGATGGCGGTGTTGGTTCATGAATTTTCCTAGTTTTTTTTCACACAGGAATTATTCTTAGTTCATCAGTACATAGTAGCATAGTTTTCTTTGTTTATAAGACAAACAAAGGAAACTATGCCTACGTTAGATATCTCATTACTTCTACAGGATCTATTGGTGATTTCAAGACTTAATTATAAAGTATTAGCTGACCTTGAGAACTTCGTACGAACGTCGAATATTAACTAAGGAGAGCCCGTGTGACCTTCCCGCAGGGCCGCAGCGTATTCGACTAAGTTGACTAAGAAAATATAACACCTTCAGTTTTCTTTAATTTTTTTCGATCGTCTATCGAAAGTTATGCCATACAATCATTTTTATGATTAATTTTTATTTATACAGATTAAACGCTGTAAGAATACCTGATATCGTTTAATATATTTTATAAATTATTTAAAAATGACTCACAATTAATTATTTCATTCCAATAACTTATGCTACATTATTAAAGATGTAAGTTATGAGTCAAACATAATGCCATTAAACAGTCTTCTTATAATATAGAACCAGTTGGACGGTAAAACTATTTACGGTAAAATTATTTTTACTTATTCAAAATATACAACCACAACACCTTAACAAAGTTGCCAAGCGTAAAAGCTAGTGAGAGTGGATAAATAAAAATGGTAATAAATATTTCCAACATCGGAGAACCATTTAAAAAGAAAAATCGTCTCTGTTCCAGCCGAGTCTACAATCACGGGACGGACAGGTGGCAAAACAGATCTCGGTTCCTTCTAACTACTGCAGCTTCACTACACTGGTCATCTCAGAAATATTCGGCATTCTTATAAAAACACCCATTTCCCTAGCAGAGTTAGTGGCAGCCAAATACTTTGTAATATAGCACACAACGCTGATACAAAATAGATTTGAAAAATGTCAGGAACGTCGTGATTTTTAATATGCATTTAAAAAAGGTAGATACAACATAAAGAGTTGATATTAAACTTACTGAGGTAGTATGTAGTAGGCGTTTTACATTTTTACAAAGGATGGCGTCACAAAGTGACATCAAATTCTCCGTGTGGCGATGAGTCAAGACAGAACAACTGCCTGAGTTACGAAGATATAAAAGTTTGGTTATAATGGTTAAATTTTACCTTCTTGATTGCAAATGTCCTCTATTACATAAATAAATAAATTCTTTTGTGTACATATTGACACATACAGGGTACAAATGGCCATTCAATCTAGTAGATTGTATATTAAAAATAAGTGAATTTCTTCTAGTTGTAATCAAGCGTAAATTTGAACCACAGGGAGAATTATATAATAATACAAAAGTTGTCACAACGCGTACTTGTTATTACCATAATTGTTAATGTTTAGTAAAACTGTGTACAAAATTTGCCACGATCCTTTTTGATCAATACACCCTATACCATTCTTTATTTCCAAGACAAGGTTAGGAAATTAAATGTTATTAACTTAAGTAAGACCACAAAACTTCTGAATTATCCTATTGCGCTGTAAGGGGTGGAATTTGATCGACGGTTATCACCGGCGGAACCTGTTTTGTTAACACAGGCTCATGAGGGACGGAAGGGGCATCAGGAGCTGCCGGTGCACTGGGAGCCGCAGGGGGCACAGACCCTGGCAGTGCAGGTACGGTCTGATTCCTCTCGCCCGTGTCTGTGCGAATGGCGGCGGGCGATGTGGATGTTGGGTATATTGTCCCGCCTTTGCCAGATTGGGGTACCTGACTGCACAGCCTGGCCATCTCGCTTGCACCCTCGCGTACCCCTGGAATGTATAGTAGGGATAATGTTAGAATGTGTGTAATAGACTTTTCTTGCAGCACGGAAACATTCAGATACACGTAGTATTCTATCTATATCTATCTATAGCGCCCTACAAGTGACCTACGACGTAGCACTCGATGCACTTTGGCTACGTCGCATTTTCAACAAGCATGTTGAGTATAACATTTTATTAAACATGAAGGCAAAGATGCGATGTTCTTACCGATTCACCCTTGAGTTAAACCAATGTTTGTTTGAACCGTATATAACCTTCTCCTTTTAACACAAGCATTTATCTCGCGAGCGTGAACAATATCAATACTATTGTGTAGTGCGTGTGGATGATCATGTTTCTGGTACTAAAATGAAATCATGAAGTGGTTGGGTAATACCTGGCTGGACAGGATAAGTAGTAGCGGTTGCTTGCGGCGGTCTGCAAGCGGGCGTAGCTGTCAGGGTCGGTGTGTCCACGGAACTAAGTTCTGGAATAAAGACACAAAATACAACACGCAATCAGGTTATTTGAAACGCAGTTAAGGCCTATTATTATTATTGTTATGCAAAGAGCTCATATGAATATAAAGTTGGAATAAACATTTATAAAATAACATCAGTCTGACAATTAATTAAAATAACTTAAACTATAGGAAATGTTCTTTTAAAGCTATTTATATATTTATAGTATACATATCCTAACATATATTAACCTATTTTCAAGAAAATAGGCACAGTGTCAATATAAAAATGTCCTTACTTTTGACCTTCTTGATGAAGAAGTAGAAGAAGTAGAGAAGCAACAAGGTCAAAAGGCTGACGATCCCGACGAGGGCCACGTAGTAGGCCACGTGACTGGGCCGGTGGCGGGGCACGCCGCCCCCCACGCCGCCGCTGCCTCTCACGCCCATTCTGATCTAGATCATTAATGTATATCACAGCCAGACATTAGCGTCTCCCACTGCACGCCACTCTGATCGATTTTACTACAGCTACAATATAAATCATTTATTTCCATTAAATAACTGATAGCAGTTCTTTGTCACCCTGTCAGCAAGAGTCTGTCAAACACACGTAGAATTAGTCGACCGTTGCAATACGAAGATCCTGTGCAGAATAAAAAGCATGTTTTTCAACATTTTCAACAAATTCCGTAACGTTAAATTGTTTATAAGTTCAAGTTGAGTGAACATCACACACATCACTTGAACAAGTGATGACAAAGTAATGTTTTGTTCCAAAATATAAATAGTTGTGAAAAGTTGTACACGTTTACGTGGCATCCAGTTTGACACTTGAAATTTTTTTCTATTTAAATAACACGATCACTTAAAAAGGAGTTAATTCTTGAATTGTTAAAAAAAGACAATGACGATTCAGCAAACACGTTAAAAGGTCATTGAACTCACCAACAGAAGCTATATTGTCAGGAAATCCTCCAATCAAATGTTCACATCACACCACAACATCTCTTACAGATGTGTCCTCACTCTGACACTAAAATCAATGCAAAAGATTATAAAAATCATAATTTTGAAGGCGCGTGAAGTGATCATGGCAGTGTATCTTATGACTGAACTCACATATACAACCTGCTTCTCAATTACAAAGCACGGACGACACTGTGTGGTTTTTAGTACAAGATTGTAGGGGAATTACTGTGTTCAAGTGTGTAGTTGGAAAATCGTGGTGATAAGTATGAGGTAGGGACGAGACGAAGCAACAAGTTGGGGCGACACTCCGGCGCCTTGCTCTCTTGGCGTTACTCCTAAGGATGGTATCGAAAAACTTCTTAAATACAGAAAAAACAAAATACATCGATTTTATATCTTTTAGTAGTAACATATAACTTGACCATACGAAGGCTTCGTCAAATAATTAAAGACTTTGTGGCGACTTCCACATACAGCGTCAACATAAATATATGACAACGCCATCCACTGAAGATACACTGAACTACGGAGTAACGTAGTGCACGAAGAAGCTACCAATCCTGCATCGCGCAATAGAAGTTCTCGCGCCGATTAACATATATACAATATGGCGAAGCCTTAGTATTATAATAGTTTAGATCTGTACGCGGCCACGTGCTACATATATTGTCAATTTAGCAATTTAAGTAAACAATAGTTCCATGTTACCCCACCTAAACCTGTCCATATTACATATATAAGAGTCAGTGTAAAAATCATTTTTAATAATAAAATATTATTACAATCAACGTGTCGTCTATTTGGCTCCCTGGGTAAACACGCAATATACAATTTCCCAACATCAAACCGTTGGGCAGTGGCCCGCCAGGCATGATCACCTCGCCTGGTCGGAGGATCCTCCCTTTGTGTTGGAGGAATATGTTACCCGTCCCTCCACAGTAGTGACCCCGACGTGATTGGAAGCAGCCTTTGAAGGAGAAGATCAACAGTCAACGCTACCATTATGTTCACTCCCACAGCAAGTCTCAGCCAGCCAGCAACCTCGGCCTCAACAGGGATACACCACATGCAGGAAGCGACCGCTCCAGCCTGGTTTACCCCTACGGCCTCAACAGCGTCTAGGCACAGCACACCGCAACTACGGTCCATGTAAGCAGAGCATTTCTCTCCCGTTTATGCAGCAGCCAGCCACTACGCAGCAATCGCCCCGACTCACTGGGGACCTCACCGCAGCACCGCGCACCGCATGCGATCCCCACTCACTGGGATCAGCGGACTTCAGCCCCGACTCACTGGGACTAGCGGCATTCAGTTCCGACTCA